>CM053584.1:72055732-72091198 GCA_028627135.1 Pseudochirops cupreus
AAAACAACAACAACAAAAACAAACAAACAAACAAAAAACACTGACTTGGAAAATCAACTCAGGAGAGATAATTTAAAAATTTTTAGAGGACCTGAAAGCCATGATCAAAAAAGAGCCTAGACACCATCTTTCAAGAAATTATCAAGCAAAATTGCTCTGATATTCTAGAACCAGAGGGCAAAATAGAATTGGAAAAAATTCACCAATTGCCTCTTGAAAAAGATCCCAAAAAGAAAACTCCTAGGAATAGTATAGCCAAATTCCAGATTCCCCAGGTCAAGGAAAAAATACTGCAAGCACTCAGGAAGAAAAAATTTGAGTATTGTGGAAACACAATCAAGATAAAACAAAACCTAGCATCTTCTACATTAATGGACTGATGAGCTTGGAATATGATATTCTGGAGATCAAAGGAGCTAGGACTAAAACCAAGAATCACCTACTCAGCAAAACTGAGTATAATGCTACAGGGAAAAGATATGGTCATTCAATGAAATAGAGGACTTTAAAGGATTCTTGATGAAAAAACCTGATCTGAACAGAAAATTTGACTTGGAAATACAAGAAGCAAGAGAAGCATGAGAAGGTAAACAGGAAAAAGAAATCATAGGGACCTTATTAAAGTTGAACTATTTACATTCCTACATGGAAAAATGATAATTGTAATTCATAAGAATTTTCTCAGTATGAGGACAGCTGAAGGGAACATATATGTGTATATGTCTATGTGTATGTATATGTATACATATATATATGTATAGGAGGATGTATGTGTATATAAATATATATGTGAGTGTGGGCATTGGTATATTCATGTATACATAGACAGGAGGGCACAGGATGAGTTGAATATGAAGGGATGATATCTAAAAAATAAAATTAAGAGGTGAGAGAGGAATTTATTGGTAGAAGAAAGGGAGTGATAAATTAAGGTAAATTATCTCATACAAAAGAGGCAAGAGAAAACTTACAATGGAGGGGAAGTGCAGGAAGGTGAAAGGGAATGGGACAACCTGATTTTCATTGAATTTGGCCTAAGGAGGGAATAACATGCACACTCAATTGGGTATCTTACCCTACAGGAAAATAGTGGGGTAGGGAATAAGAGGGGGGATGATAGAAGGGAGGGCAGATTTGGGGAGAGGGTAGTTAGAAGCAAACATTTTTGAAAAGGGATAAGATCAAAAGAGAAAATAGAATAAGTGGGGTGTGGGATAGGATGGAGGGAAACACAGCTAGTCTTTCACAATATAACTACTATGGAAATGATTTGGGTAACTACACGTGGACAATCTATATTGAAGTGCTTATCTTCCCAGTGAGGGTAGGTGAGGAGGGAAGAAGAAAAAAAAAAAATCTGGAACCCAAAGTTTTAAAAGTAAATGTTTAAAAATGTGCTTTTTACATGCAACTGGTAAATAAGACATACAGGTACTGGGGTATAGACACTCATCTTGCCCTACTAGAAAGTCAGGGAGGTGTAGGGGGACAATATAAGAGAGAACAGATTGGGGGAAGGGACATTCAGTAGGCTTGCTATTTTGGGGTGGAGGGTAGGGGAAAGACAGGGAGAAAAAAATTATAACTCAAAATCTTGTGGAAATGAATATTGAAAACTAAAAATAAAAAAAAACCCTTATGAATAAATAAATAAATAATAAAAGAGGGATTTCCATTTCCCTGAGAAATGGTGATGGGTTCTGACTTATTTGTGCCAAGTCATGGATGTCAAACCAAGGTCTTGGTCCTCTGAACTGAGGCAAATAATGACGTGTGTAGTACAAATTTAGTAAGACGTTTAAGACCTAGAGCCAGGGAGCAAACAGGTCTAATTGTCAGAATTCTCTGACATACCTTTCCCACTAAATAAATTTTTGAGTAGTTAAGAAGATATTCATTGACTCCAGTGATTTTTTCTTTTGTTCTCACCTGACATGGATATTTACTAAGAAATTGTCTTCTAGTCATTAATCCAATGGTAATTAGGATTTTGGGGGGGTGTATTAGATTTTATAGCCGTATAAATTTTCCAGTGCCATCCAAAATGATGACAGTATCATCACTCATCAGTTTTTAAGTTGTAAATATTTTTGTTCTTCCAGTTCAGTAAATTGAGAAATGTACACCATCCAATAACCCATTCTCTGATACTTTTGAAATCAAATAAGGAATCAATCAAACATCAATTGATCCTGGTTCTTAAATTGCTAAGATCAAATTCCTTCACAGAACATCTTATATGGCTTTAATCTACAATAGATAGATAGATATCCTGTCTTACATACATATGTATGTAGGTATTTGTGTATGCATATGGGAGCAGCAATGGAAAAGAGAACCACTGCAGGGTTTAAAATTAGAGAGCTTGAGTTTGAGTCCCAGCTCTGTTATTTATTAGTTATGTGGCTTTGCTGGGTAAGTTGCTTAATATCTTTGATCTTCAGCTTCCTCATCTGCCAAATTTGGGGAGCTGGGTTACATTAGCTTCCTTCCTAATTAAAGAGTGATCATACATAATACACATATGTGTGTATACATACCTATATACACGTATGTATACATATACATATGCATAGACAACAATACATGTACATATATGAATGTATACCCACATGTGTACTGTGTGTATGTACACCCTGTTCAAATGTGGCTTAAAATTTAGATGGATGAGTTTCTCTGAGGATTAGGGAGAAAGTAAGAGATTTGCGATTGTTGAGTTGTTTCGAGTGTGTTTGACTCTTTGTGACCCCATTTTGGGTTTTCTTGGCAAAGATATTGGAGTGATTTGCCATTTCCTTTTCAGATCATTTTATCCATGAAGAATTGATGAAAACAAGGTTGTGATTTGCCCAGGGTCACCCAGCTAGTCAGTGTCTGAGACCAGTTCTGAACTCAGAAAAATAATTTTTCCTGACTCCAGGCCCAGCGCTCTGTCTGTTGTGCCATGTAGCTGCTCAAGTAAGAGAATAGAATAATGAATGAAGGCTGTGCCTATAGGATACTCTCATAACTCATTTTAAAATGAAAATCAATATTTTTAATGAACAATTAGAAATTGTCACAGGCTAATTTTTTTAATGACTTAGTAGGTTACTCCAACTTTGTGTAAATCAATCTTCTGAATAAACTCAAGAATTATTTTGGAATTAAGAAAGGAGTTGGGATTGAATCTGGTACTACACAATTATTTTTTAAAATCAAATCAAGTTGCCTGGATTGTTTGGGACCTTTTTGAAACTATGTTCAGGTTTACGGGAAGTACTTTTTGAAAATCCTCTATTAAAATCCCTCTCTCATTTCTGACTAGAATGTAGAGAATTTCCTGAGTTCTTGAAAATTCTGCTAGGACACTGTGGAATCTGTCAGGTATTATGGAACTGAAAAGATTGTGAATATAGACCCAGTAACAAACTGCACACTTGGTATCTGAGAGAGTCTCATCATTCATTGACCCAGAGATACTACCATTTTTGACCACAAAGACTTCCCAAGACCATTTTAAATGGGTTTCAGTCAAAACTAGTGTAAAAAAAGAGGGAATGGGCATTGAGGAAAGGTAAAAGGAGATTCTCAAATTGCTAACGTGTGTGTGTGTGTGTGTGTGTGTGTGTGTGTGTGTGTGTGTGTGTGTAAAAACAGTTTAATTATTTTTTTTTGTCTTTTTGAAGGGGGGAAGGCAGGCCAATTAAGCTTAACTGACTTGCCCAAGGTCACACATCCTTTAAGTGTTAAGTGTTGAAGGCTGCATTTGAACTCAGGTCCTCCTGATTCCAGGGCCAGTGCTCTATTCATTGCACCACCTAGCTGTTCCTAGTTTAATTCTTATAGTAAAAATTCTTATTTTTTTCTTTAGTCTTCGTTTAAGCAGAGACCAAAAAATCCCAAGATATACCCCTTAATATATTTAATTTATGGTTTCTTCAAAGGAGATGGAGATTCATGTTTAATTTTCAGACCCAAAGGGAAACTACCTCGTTTCATTTTATTCAGTTCAGATTGAATCAAAATGTACAATACAATGACATCTCACTTACTTGGTATCTTCTGAGAATGAGCTGTTACACATCAGCATATAGTATCTGAAACCTACTGTTATAAGCAACAACATTTTCTTATTTAGTTTAATATTAGAGAGATATTTCCTAAAATAACAATTTACATCCTTTATTTAAATAATAATGCCCCCCAACTACCTTCTTAACCAGAGGATACTATCATTAATTCAATATTTTATAACAAATCCCAAGCACTGGTGGGCATCAACTTTTGCACTGGGTTGTAAAACAAAGTTCATCCCATTCCACACTGTTTTTCTGACTTTTTAACCTACATTTTTCAGCTATTTTTCTGCCTTTTCAGGGTATTAGTTATCACTCCTTTCACAGACAGGTCAGTATTCTATCTGCCTCTCGAAAAAAAAAAGTACATCTTTTCCCTTTCCAATTTATTAATTCAATTTGACTGTGGACTTGGGAACTAGAAAACCACTCATGTTAAAATTTTATATAAAGCAAGAATAAATAAGTATTCAAAACCAAAAAGATTTTCCATAATTGATCAGAAGTCTTTATTACTTCCTTTTGGTTTCTTAGCTAGGTTCAGCCTTTACACAGTACTTTGTTCTGAATCTCTATAAATCTCTTATACTGTAATATTATGTACTATAGTGATCTGTGAAATATCATGTTATTAGATATAGGCATGATAAGTAAGAGGAACACATTTTATGTAAATTGTCTATCTTTATCAAATCTAAAACAGAACTCTGAACATTGGCAACGAAATTTCATTGTAGGTAGATGAGATTACCATTAATTCATGAAATCTTGATAAGTGAGGTATTACTGTATTGCAAAATTCTTAAAAGGGACATTTAATTGTTACATTTATGAGAGTGCAGGCCCTGGAGGCCGGGAGATTTGAGTTCAAATCCTGCCTCAGACAATTAGTTCTGTGACCTTAGCAAATCACTTAACCTCTTTATCCCCAGTTTCTCCATTTATAAAATTGTAATAATAGTACCTACCACTCAGGTAAGGATTCAATAATATTTGTAAAGTGACTTGTAAACTTTAAAGTACCATATAAATGATAGCTATTATTGTAACATTGTCTTGTTACCTATGGATTTTACAACATTCCTTCATCATTATGAGTTTGATGTCTGAGTTGCAATACTTTCTCTACAATGCAATAATTTAAAAATATTTTAAATAGTTTATATCTGTAATTTTAGCATTCTCTGCAAAGTCAAAGTTACATGCTTACTTGCTCCATGGAATGGGGCTACAAACCAATTCACTCATAGTTTATGTTCTCCATAGAATTACTACTCCAGATTTGTGGTATTTTACGAATCTACACTCCCAAAAATATAGCTCATAAGCTTCCACCCACATATTTACTTTTTGATAGTTGGCTAGAGAATTCAGAGCTCATTTAAAATGCACTCACTGAGAGAATATGAAACTCAAAATTTAAAAAAAATGAATGTTAAAAATTTTTGTTTACGTGTAATTGAGAAAAATAAAATAAAAAATAAATTCATAAAGGCACTCATGAGAGATCATCATAAACACGGGGAACACATTTACATAGCTACATGTAGAACTAACAGGGAAAGTAGATACCCAGAGAAGTCACACATAGAAAGACATCTCACATTAAAAATAAAGTAAATGATTTCATCTCTGCACAATCTTTAACCAACTTATATTTAAAACACTCCAAGGCAATAAAACTGCACAATTAGCAACTAAGAGAACTATGAAACTAAACAATCCTACCAATAGTAAATAGCGGAGTAAACCCCCATCATATGTGTGGGAAAGAAATTGGGCATTGAGTGAATTCTCTTTCATCTTACTCTATAACATAAAAAAAAAAACTATCCTATTTGTTATTTAAAAGTAAATGACAGAAAATCAATTTTCTTATAGAAAATCAATATGAAGATATTAAAATGAACAGTAATTAGCTAACCTATTAATTTAGGAATAATGCAGTCATTTCTTGTAATACATATTCAAATTCATTGCTTTGTGGAACAAATTTAAATGGCTTAAGCAAAAGATGTTCTGTTTCAAAGGGGTGTTTTTATCACAATCTCTTTGAAACAATCCTCAGTAGTGACACTGGGCTATGTTTATGCAACAGCTATCTGGATGAGAAGTAGACCAAAAAAAAGTATTCAAACATTTGGATATTAAGTTTGCCATGCAGACGCTTGAATGACTTTTTTTTTCTTCTTTTCATCCAGATAGTTTTTTATCCAATGACAAAATATCCAGGTATTTGGAAACATCTAAATATGTGACAATTTAATGACCAGTGAGTGACTCTGCTGGTTAATTGAATTTTTCACTTGGCACCTAAGTGTAAAGGCAAGCATGAGCAGCTTTCCAGAGGACTGCTGAACTCTCTATTCAGTAAGAAATCAGAGCAAGACATTCACAGCAATTCAAAGTACAGCATTCACCATGTCACAACTCAACAAATTAACACTAAAATGGCCATGTAGTTTTCACCAAAGTGGTCACATAGTTTTAAACAAAGTACATTCATTTAGTAAGTCCTTCATTTAGTCAAGCCTCCTTAATTGACACAAAGTACAATGGTCAAAGTCCTCCACCTCCGAGGTGCAATTAAGTTACAAAATCATCAGTCACTACTCAGTACCCTCTTAATGGCTAGTGGAAAGTACAAAGGCCATCAACCCCTAGGTCACAAGTAAGTTGCAATCTCATCTGTCAGCATTAAATACCTGAGGAGAGAGATTTTCATTTTAACTTGAGGCAGGCTCTCAACTTCCATGGTTCCTCTTCCATGGTCCCAGCTCCTGCCTGAATCTAACCAACTGCCACCTGAGTTCAAAGGCAGACAGTTCCTAGTTCCTTGTCCAGCTCTCCATGCAGTTCCAGTTCCATATTGAAGCTCACAATGTCTATTCCCCCTCAAGACCTTCATAGTTTCTGTTCCTGGGAAGACAAGGTGACACCACAGTCATGCTTCCTCTGGCAGCTCTGGCTGGCCCTCTGAAGTCCTCAGTAATTTGGCTGGCTTTCAGAAGAAGCTCTGCCACCATAAGCTCTGTTCTCAAAATCAAAATCATCAGCCTCCATGTGGCTTTCTCCAAGAAGTTTTGACTCTCCAATTTGTACTTTTCTTTATATAAGGTATTATCTCCTCCCTGTTCCACCCCTTCCTGTTACATCAGCAACAGGGGTTCATACCTTTTGTTTCTTTTTTTTTCCTCTTTGTTAACTTTATTTTTTTTAATTAAATTGATTTGTTTATTTACTTTTAATTTACTAGAATCAGTTCTACAATCCCTTGTTTCAAATTTTCTCCCCTCTCTCTCTCTCCTCCCTCCCACGCATGGAGGCATGCAATCAAGTATAGGATCTGCAAATACTTTCACACTGGACATTAGTCTCATTGTATAGAAGGGCTTGAAATAATTAACTTGGAACTAAGTGCTAAGTACCTGTTTACTTGTCAATACAAGGGGATCTTCAAATTCCATTACTATTACAGTAAGCGAATCAAAATATTTTGATTTTGTACATATATTTTGGTCATTACACCTTAAATAGTTCTTTCATTTCTATTATTCCATGATTCCATAAGAAATTTTTCTTTGCCTCTGATCCTTACTTAAGACATAATTGGTTACCTCTCAAAAAGTGAATTAGAGCACCCCAATTTTACAATTTTGCTTTTTGGGGAATGCTCCTTTTTTTTAAGAAAATCTATTCACATTTAATTAGTTGCTCCTTTTTTTCAGTTGTAGTTTTATAGCCTCCATGGTCATTAAAAAACTTGCTATGTCGCTTGGAGTACCTCAAGGATGATGACTGATATTTGTAAACTAATCTGTGCCCAACCCTTCTTATGAATGACAGAGGCATTTATGTATTTTGAGCTGAACATATTGTTTTGGTTGGCTTTACCAATTAATTCATACTACAAATTAAGCCCCATAAAATTTCTTAAATGTGTAAGGTACTGGGTATACAAACCAGTGAAAGAAAATAGTGCTAGCCATCAAGAATGGCTAGGGAAATTAAGGATTTATATTCTACTGATGTGAGTATGTGTATATGTGTACATGGAGGGGACAGATGGGATAGGGTATAGCAAGTGGTATTCTGGATGTAACTCCATCCAGCTCAGAGAACCAACTGTTAAATTTTCATTGTGAATATTTACACCTTGGAAAAAAAGCAAATGCCACAAATAGGGACTTATTTTGTTGATTGTCTAGACTTAAGAAAATAGAGAAAATATTGCAGACTAAATTTAAAAGTGTATTGTGTACATTTTTTTTTAGTCAGGTGGTAAATATTTAAAAGCACACCATTAGTTACAACACATATAAAGATCAAAATACAAAACACATATAAAATAAATATAAAGTAACTGGGTAATTGTACTTGTCTACCTCTCTCACTCCACCCATGCCCTTTCATGTCTCAGATATATATTGTTTCATTGTTTTATTGTGCTTATTGCACTCGACAGATATTTAGGTTGTTGTTGGTGATGACGCTGCATTTTTCACAAATTAAAAGTTTGTAGTAATCCTGTGTCAAGCAAGTCTATTGGCACCATTTTTCCAACAGCATGTGTTCCCATCTTGTTTCTCTATCACATTTTGGTAATTCTCACAATATTTCAAACTTTTTCATTATTATTATGATTGTTATCATGATCTGTGATCAGTGGTCTTTTTTGTTACTATTGTAATTGTTTTGGGGACCCACAAAGAGTGCTCTTATAAGACCGTTAAACTAATCAATAAATGTGTGTGTTCTGACTGTTCTGTTGATCCCTGTTCCGCCATTCCTCTTCTGTTCCTCTGCCCCCCTATTCTAAGACACAATAGTATTGATATTAGGTCAATTTATATTCCTACAATGGCCTTTAAGTGTTCAGGTGAAAGGGAGAATCTATGGATTTGACAAACTTCACTGCTGGCTTATTTTAAGAAATTTCCACAGTCAACTTTTGGGAAATACCACCCTGATCAATCAACAGCCATCAACACTGATGCAAAACCCTCCACCAGCAAGGAGATTATGACTTGCTGAAGGCTCAAATGATGGTTAGCATTTTTAGCAACAAAGTATTTTTAGGCGTGGCTAGGCGATGCAGGAATAGAGTACCAGACATGGAGTCAGGAGAACTGAGTTCAAATATGGCTTCAGATACTAACACTTACTAGCTGTGTGACCTTGAGCAAGTCACTTAACTACAATTACCCTGCCTCCCCGCCCCACTCCAAAAAAAATCCCCAGAGAAAGACAGTCAGAATTTTCTGCTGACAAGATCCTGGTGGAAGAAGCTGCTCTGCTGAGAGATCTGATGAAGGCTGGAGTTGCTGCCAGGAAGGCTGCCTGGAAGGCTGAAGTGGCTGCTGCAGCCTGGAAGGCGAGTGTTGCTACTGCTGGTTGGAAGGCTGAGATTTCTTCTGGGTCTTAGGGCCAGCTAAACTGCTGGAGGACTGAGGAAGCATGACCGGGATGCTAAGAGTTTGTTTCTTTGTGGCTTGGTTGATCCTTGAGTTCCCAGGATTAAAAATTGTGAAGGTTTTGAGAGGTACTAGACCCTGTGAACTTCAGTGTGTGGCAGGAACTGCCTGAAGGACTGGAAAAGGACCTGGGACCTGTCTGCCTCTGAATCCAGGTGACTGTTTGGTGGATTCAAGTAGGAGCTGGGACCACGGAAAGGGATCCAGGGAATCTGAGAAACCATCCCACGTCAAGATGAAGAAAAGATCTCTCCTTGGATATTGAATGCTGTGATGGTTTACTAGTGACCTAGGGGTTGGAGGTTTGTGTATTTTTTAATGATTGTACTTAGTGATTAATGATACTTAGTAATTGTGAATCTGAATAAGTGACTGATTGAGTTAACTGGTGGAGAGTCTGTATATTTTCTATTGATTGTATTTAGTGATTAGGGAATACATAGTAACTGATTGCTAAATAAGTGACTGATGAAGTTAACCTAGTTGCCCCATGAGTGGAAGACTGACATGTATTCTGAGATGATTGAATGACTAAGTAGGGAGGCAAACCTCCTTAGGGACACCAGACGATTGCTCTTTTGTTCTTTGTTCTAAATACTGTGACCACTTTGGTGAAAACTATGTGGCCATTTTAATGATAAGCTGTTGTGAGCACTATATTGTGATTTTCTGTGATAAGATGTAATGTTGTGAATACTGTATGTTAATTTGTTGTGAATGTTTTCCTTTGATTTGTTCTTGAATAAATTGAGTGTTCACTATACTGTATAATCAGAACCTTAAAAGCTGTTCACAGTAGCATTCTTTTGGGAAGCTGCTCATGGATGGCATTACATAGTAAGAGAAAGAAGAAAAATAACAGAAACAAAAGCACAGCTAATTACTCAAGGACAAATTAAAAACCTCAAGATTCTCTCCTCTCACTTGGAGGTTTACTTCTCACCATCCGTAACTAGACAATAGACAGAGTAAGGTGGTCAATTAGTGTCTTTTGAATGCATTCTCGGTTCTTGCTCAGCAAGTGAAAGGTACTTCATCTTCACATAAGCAAACTAAAAACAATCCTTATTCTTGCAAGGAACTCCACATGGAGATTTTATCACCAGATAATATTGTGACACAAGGACTGGGCTCATTGGCCATTCCTCCAATTACATATCCATACCTGTAATTTGATATAAGGAATTCTCAATGAAGAACCTCCAGCTACGAAGAAAGATTGGCAGCCCCTGTCATTTATAGTTTTGGAGTTGCTTGAGGCACAGAAAGGCCTTTACTTGTACCTTAAGTGCATGGCTCTACTGTAGTTCCTCTGCTGTATTTCTTCCTTCTCCTTCTCCTAAGTGACATCATCAAGGGTCCCAAAGTAAGTATATGTCAGAAAGCAGAACTGGAATTCAGCCCTTTTTGACTAAAACTGGCTTTCCACCCATTACATCAGACAACTTCCAAATTCTTTGCACTTCTAATTCATTATTATTTGTGGATTGAATAATAGACCTTGGAGGTTTCAGAATTAAGGTAATCATGGAATTTTTAACAAATGATCTCCAAAAAATATAACATAAAATATTACTTTACCAAGGCAGAATGATGATCATTTTTCATTCTCAGCTGTTTTGTGAAGTTGTGAGAGTCTTAGATTTTGGAACTGTAACATTTCCTTAGGTATTTCACTAATTGCAATATAACGTTGGACAAATCAGTTAATTCTTTGGAATTTCATTTTTCCATCTACAAAATCAAGATTTTTTTTCTTATCCTTTCTAGTTCTGTTACAAAGAAATCACTTTGTGAACTATAAAACAAGCTAAATATGAGCTGTCGTTTTTATTTATAATGTCGGTGATTATTTAATCCCTCTTTGGGTCAATTAATTCACCTCTAAAATAAAATGAAATGAATTAGGAACATCAATAGAGAGCTAGAAGAGACCCCTACTTAGTCCAACATCCTCATTTTATACTTAAGGAAATTAAAGCCCAAAGGGGTTAAATCAATCCACCAATATTTATTAAGTACCTTCTATGTGCCATAAACTGGGGTAAGTGGTAGAGATTAAAGAAAAAAAAAGGCAAAAAGCATCTCATGCACCCAAGCAGCTCACCATCTAATAGAAGAGACAACATGTAAACAAATATATTCAAGCAAGTGTTCTCCCTCTCTCTCTCTGAGACACAGAGACAGAAACAGAGAGACAGAGAGAGACAGAGACAGAGAGAGACAGGTAATAGGAAATAATTAACAGAGAGAAGGCTTCTAATAAAAAAAATTCAATTTTAGCTGATACTTAAATAACTGGACTGAAATAAAACATGTTAATCATTTTTAGAGGTGGGGTTTTAGTCAGTGGTCTCTAATTCCAGATCTAGTGTTCATTCATTCTGGTGTGACTTTCAGCAAGTCATTTCAATTCTGAGACTCAGTTTCTAAATCTGTGAAATGAAGGCTTTTCCTTTGATGATCTCTTCAATCTTTTCCAAGTTTAAAATTCAGTGGTTAGTTTGATGTTGTCTCATAGGAGTTATAAGGATTAGATGAGACAAAGACTATGAAGAGAGAGGGGGAAAGGCTTTGAACAAGAGAAATAGCAGAATATAAAAAGTAAATTTAGGAGATCCAAAAGCATACAAAAGGAGGCTAACTCCCATTTCTATGCATATGTGTGTGTGTGTGTGATGCTATCACTATGTTCTTGGTCTCCTAAACTACTGCAAACAATGGATGATTTCTAGTTATTTCTCTCTTTCTAAAGAACAAACGCTTCAATTAATTAGAAACAACTAAGTTCACATGCAGAAGAGGTACAGCTACCTTTTCTTTTCAGTCATTGCAGATTTTCAGCATATTGAAAATCATCAGCCTTCACCCATGGCAAGGTCAGCTAGGAAACAGTACAGTAATTTAGCCCTCAGGTTTTGAATTTTCAAAGAGATATGCAAAATGAGTTTCATTTTTTCTTTACCGGCTAAAAATAATCTTACTGACATTGAGTATTTCCAGTACAACATGATTTGTTGTTCTTTATAAACCTGGATCATCCCACATTCTAGACATGTGAGTCAGGGTTGAGTCTGAGCATCATTTTAGAGAAGTCATGGACAGTTTTTATCCAAGTAGTATATTGTGCTCTTGTAAATATCCACTGGTGCTCATCTATCAAGGACTGCTCACAACCAGCCAGCCAGTCACTAGTTTTGTTTGTTATTGGTATGTGTGTGTGTGTGTGTGTGTGTGTGTGTGTGTGTGTGTGTGTGTGTAGGGTTTGTTTATGAGGATAATCAATCCCAGTTAATTACACCCAATTTATTTTCCTCAGAAACTAAAGGCTTTCACAAAGACTAGGCAGGTGAGTAATGCATGAAACAATAGCCCCATATTATGGCACATTTTAACTCATACAAGGCTTAAGGATTAAATTAGACATACCGGAACAATAGAATGATATGATTGGGGTGGGGATGAACAGGGGGCATAGAAAAAAGGGAAGAGGATTTAAGGAAATAAATATTACCTTGATTTAGTCATCTAGGTTGGGGGAAGGGTGTGACCAAATTAAAATCCCTGGAGGGTTCAGAGACAAAAGTCTCATATGCATCAGACTCCAGGATATGGTAGGTAGAGGGATGGCAGTCAGGAATGACACACCAATTAGGAATCTATTTCAATAGCCTAGGTAAGAGGATATTGATTATACGGGGTGTGAGTGAGTAATCAGGAATGATAACTACCATATCAACAAGGTTGATTAGAAGGGCAGTGATATCCTCAATAGAAATAAGAGCTGGGTTGGGGGTAGTGGGGCATGATGAATTCTGTTTTGACCCTTTGGTTTTTAGATGCCTACAAGACATCCAATTAAAGACATCCAACAGGGAATTACTGATAGAACTCAGGAGAGAGACTGGGGATGGAAATATAGATCTGAAAGTCATCTGAATAGAGTAACTAATTAAACCTCTATGGGCTGGTAAGGTCAAAAAGGAGGAGACAGCCCATGAGAAAGCTTTTTGATATATCAACAAGTAGGTGATATACTGTAGATAATGATGCAGCAAAAGATAGTGAGGAATGAAAATATAGGTGAGAGGAGAATCAAGAGAGAGCAGTATCATGAAAATCCACAAAGCAGAGAGAATCTGAAAGAAGAAGGTCATCAACATTGTTCATACAGGAACTTTCTTATGTTTCTAGGATGCCTCCATACCTCCTGACTTCAAATAAGGATTCAGGAGGTATTTGGAACACAATATTACCATGATCTGAGTTTGAGCATACTAGGATACTGGGTGGTGACATAGCAACAATAACTGAAGATAGAAACTTAAGGCCTATCCTGAGACCTTTAGGGTCAGGACCACACTGAGGCTTTGAACCTTCTATTCACTTGCCTTTATTAGCTGCTTCCTTCCTTCCTTCCACTGATGTCTTCTCTCTACTCATTCCCCCAGTAGTTTGCATAATCTTACACACTCTTACTGTCTCCATCCTAGACGTTATTAAACATTATCCTGCTGGAGAATCAATCATACTTTCCAACTCCAGTATTTTATGTCCTCATTCCCAAAACCCTCAACCCTTCCCATCTCTCCATTTCCCACTCTAGACTGGCCCAGTCCTTCTATTTAATTCTTTGTAATTCAAGACAAAATGTCTTAGCATTTTGCATTTCTTCTCTGTTTTTGTTCCCTCTATGATAGCATCATAGGTTTAGAGCTGCAGGGCACCTTGGAAGCCATGTAATTCAAGCTCCTTGTTTTATAGATGAGGAAATTTAAGCAGAAAGGGATTAAATAACTCACCCAAGGTCATACAATTATAAATGGCTTAACCAGGATTCAAAATCATTACTCTAACTCCAGTTCCAAAAAACAAAACAAAACAAACATCCTCTGTATCATGTTACCTCTTCTCTAGAACTCAATGAGATCTGACTCCCTTCACATAATAGTGCCAATCTGAACTTTCTTTATGAAACTTGATTTACCTTCCCTCATATCCCCCAATTCACTGTTCCTGGTGGTGAAGTCAGAGTACTCCTAGCTAATTTACATTGCTACTTACAGACTCTTCATTTACCACTAACATTCAGGTTCACTTGGTCTAAATTTATCATCCAGTCCAGATTCTGGGACTGTTATCTATCAGCCACACAGGTATCCTCTCCACTGTCTCAGGGAATTCAGTGCCTGGCTTATAGTCTTCTTTGCTACACCAACTTTTGCCTTCATATTAGGGGAAGGCAATATTCATGTTAATATTTCCTTAAATAGCCTAACTTCATAATTCAAGTTGCAAATTTTCTATGACCTAATCTTCCACCCCACCATACCTACACACACAGAGATATTCATACCCTTGGTCTTGCCATTGCTCAAAAATATTCTACCTCCATGTTCACGAACTCTGAAATTCCTTTATATTGATCAATCTTTCCATATTTCCATATGTCCTACTCCTGTCAACTCTCAGATTCTGTGTTTTTTTTATCTGCCATCTTGTCTTGTTAACCCCCAGACCTTGACTATCCTCACTCTCTATCACTTGTGCTCCAACTTACATGTTATTGAACATGAGGAAAGTGAGACAAGTAAAGGTTAAATGACTTGTCCATAGTTACAAAGCTAGTAAATGTCAGAAGTGTGATTCAAACTCAGGTCTTTGTGACTCAAGGTTCAGGACACTATCCACTACACTACCAAGCCGACTCTGAGTAGCAAGCCTGGCAATTCACCTATAACTTAGAGTCTCCAGGGTTTTCCTGGACGCCTGAATGATTAAGTAAATTCCCATAGGCAAACAGACAATCTATAATTAATACATAATTATAACATTGACAAAGATAACTTAGCAGATAGGTTAACTTGCCAACATAACACATATAAGGAAACATTAATCTTAGTAATACCTATTCATAGGGTGGAACTTACAGTCAGTCCTTCCCTCCTCAAGTCTAGATCTACATTGGCTGAACATATTAAACTTGTCTCTTCATAACTTCTATGGTACATAAAACAGGATGGAGACTGTAAATTAACTAGAAGCTATGTTTTATGCTAATTGTGAGTCATTGAAAGTTCTAAACTATGTCAGAGTTGAACCAAGAGGACAAGACAAACTAATCAGATCAAATCAGAACTTAGGGTTCTAACAAAATCTGGTGACCATATTTAGAAATAATTAGCATGTTATGTGATCACATCTTCCTACCTCACATGCTTTTAAGACAAATATTATAAAGGGCATAAAATATAGGGAACATGAATATTACAAGATTATAAAAGGGAAGTTTTTATTGAAAGATTCCTTTTAGCTTTATTTTGTTCCATTCATCTAATTATCTGCATTTAAAAACTTAGCTAGATTTGAAGGAGAAAATTATAACCTAACTTTTATAAAAGTCACTCAGTGCCAATGTTTAAATTTCTAACTGTGACTGCCTTGATTATGATTTAAAAACCTGTGATAAACTCATTATAACCAATAGTGTTTTAAACTAAATCACATGAGTCTAAGGCTGTATCTGTATGCAAAGCTAGTTTGACAGAGAGTATTTACTAGATTGAAGGGCTAAATTAGTCAGCAAATAATCTGAGCAATACTCTGACTATTAAGGTACCTCAGAAGCCTTTTTGGGGGGTTAGACAAGTTATCAGTTATGAGATAAAAATTAAAACAATTACTTGAATTTCTACGTTGAGTTTTAGCCTCAAAAACAAACATTAATGCCATGATATTCAGATCATAAAAGTACCACTTGGACAAACTCTCGATAATTTGCGCTTGATTCTCAAATACTGAAATGTCTGAGGGCTCAGAAATAGCTCTGATGCTTCTCCAATTAATGTGTTAGAATTATACATGATTCCTTAAAAATAATTTTTAAAAAAGAGATAGCATGGCTCTATGACATGAGAACATTAATATTAGGAGAGGCAAACAAGGAAGAGTTGTACATTTGCCAAAGGTGTTCATCACTGTCATGAAAGAGATCCAATAGAGAAGTCACATGGAAGAGAGAATTTCTATAGATAGCAAGGTCCTCCACATGTTCCATTTACAAATGATGCCATACTGATTGTGTCAAGCCTTGGAACATTGCATTCTTGGAGATGAGAGCCATAACCACCCAAGTGTTTGGCTCAATTGTTGGATCTTGTTTAACATCATGACTAAAAATAATAGCTCTGTGTGTGTGTGTGTGTGTGTGTGTGTGTGTGTGTGTGTGTACGCACACATGTGCACTACGGGTGGTGGTGGTGGTGGTGGTGGTGGTATAGACTTTATTAAGTATAGGGATTCATTTGTAACACCATCTTAGATAATTGTCTGATGTACTGAACTGAGAAGTATCTTGTCCATGGTCAGTTATGTCAGAGGCAGAGGTTAGCCTGGATCTCCCTGGCTATTTGTTATGGCATGTTTTCTCCTGTAAATAATTTTAATTATTCTGAAATGATACTGAAATATTATTTTTATGATCAGAAAATGATTACAATATCAATTAATTATTAAAGTGATTTTCTTCCATACAAAAGGGAGAAAATTATTCATTATACCTGTTTCTTATCCTACTAGCTTTGAAATATACATTGATAATTCCATATATCTATGATCTCACCAATATGGGAATACCTCACGCAAAGAGATTTTAACCTATCCATTCTTCCTCATCTTATATGATTCCTGCCCATCTGCTCCCATAAGTCCTCTGGAGAGAACCTATTCAATTTATTGAAGAACTCCTTTTAGATTTTATATATACATATATATGTACAAATAGCTAGGTGGCACAATGGATAGAATGCTGGTCCTGGTGTCAGGAAGATTCATTTTAGTGAGTTTAAATCCGGCATCAGACACTTACTAGCTGTGTGACCCTGGGCAAGTCACTTAACCCTGATTGCCTCAGTTTCCTCTTCTGGAATATGAGCAAGAGAAGGAAATGGCAAATCACTCCAATATCTTTGCCAAGAATACTCCAAACGTGGTCATGAAGTATTGGATGTGACTGAAATGACTGAACAAAATAAATGTTTACACTCATGTAAACTATATATGGGCATATAAATGTATGCATACACATATATGTGGGTATGCTTATACCTACATATGCATATACACTTCTTATTTGTGTACACAAATATATGTATGTATGCAAATATGTGAATATGCATGCATGTATATATCTATGTGTACATGCATTTATATGCATATATTTGCATTATACACACACACGTGTGTGTGTGTGTGTGTGTGTGTGTGTGTGTATTTCCTGGATGTCAGTGTAGCACTCAAGCTGTTCATCTGGGATCACGTGAATTTAAAGATGAACAGGACCTAGGGAGTCATCTTGTCTACAACTCTGAAGTTGGATTTAAGAAACTGAAGTTCAGAAATGGTAAGGAATTTACCCAAGGATACATTAGCAGATTGGGGTGTATGTATCTTCTATACAAAGCTCAAAATGGAAATCTATGTAGAGTTATAATCAATCAACAAGTATTTATTAAGGCCATTCCTATGCCAGGAAATATGTTAGGGACCAGGGATTCAAAATAATGGAATCATACCTTCTCACAATAAGCTTACATTCACATGAAAGGGGGGATATGAAAAGTACTAGAGTGTGAGGTAGGGGAATGGGTTCTTCTTTTAATCCTCTATTATATTATAGAAGACTTCACATTGTAGAAAAGATTTTTCCACCTTTTCTTCCCTCTTCTTATGATACTACTTATTACAATATATAGACATATAACTTGTTGACTCAAGGTTATAAGTTTTAAGAATTAAGATTAACTTGCTAGTCACATGTCATCATAGTTCCCTATGATAGGAATATAATATTTATGGTAATTTCTCTGAAACTTACTCGATATATGACTGGGCAAATCAAATCTCTGGGGCTCAGTTTCCTTATCTGTAAAATGAAGGAATTTGAACATGTGACCTTTAGTGTCTCTTTCATCGCTAAATCTATGATCTAAATGGAATAGTATTAGCCTCTGTTTCTGGTATTATAGTCACTGTATGAAAAGAACTAGACACTTTATGAGTCACAACACTTCTCAGTAGTAGCAGGAGAAATAAAAAAGTTGTCAGGGTTCTATCCACATCAATTAAGAAGCATTCATTAACTACCTATTTATCAGGAACTGTGATAGGTGTTAGGTATGGGAGTACAAAAGAAATCCTGCCCCTACCTAAAAGATCTAGTCTAGTGGAAGGATTACAACATATTCAGAGATAAGTAAATACAACAAAGATTAAAAAAAAGAAATGAAATGTGATTCACTGATATAGTACGTCTAGGGGGGAAAAAGGCAATGGAGAGGACATCAATAACTCCCAACTCATATTCCTACTTTTTCATCTAAATGAAAATCTTTATAAAAATAAACTGTATTTGTATCCAGGGGACTTGTGATGGAAATATGAGAAAATAAAAGACAGGCTTCTCTTGCCTCTCCTGCAGTAGAAAACATCTTCACAATCGTGAATTTTATTGGAAAAAAACAACAACAACAACAGTGAAAACAAGATCCCAGTGAGTTTATAGTTTGTTGAATATATTTTGGAAAACGTTTGACCAAATGTGATGTTTCATGTCTATAATCTGTTCTACAAGGGGAGGCTGAAATTGGTATACTGCTTGACCTAATGAGTTCTAAGCTGTAATCCATCAAAAGTTCTTTGTTTTGGGGTATTTTTTTTAATTTGTTTTTTTTTTAATATGCCTACTATGTTCCAGGCACAGTCTGTAAACTGTGGATACTGAGAAAGTCAAAAGACAATGTTTGCCCAAGGTGAATTTAAAATCCATTGTGGGAGAAAACAAACAATTACCTTTGAACACGTATTCAGGATAACTTGCAAATAACTATCAGAGGGAAGTCACTACAATTAAGAACTGAAAAAGGCTTCTTATAACAGATAGGCTTAGTGGAGACTAGAAGAAAACCAGGGAAGCCAGGAAGCAGAGATGGTAGGGGCATGCACTGAGTCTGACAACAACCTGTTGAACTGGCTGTGTGTGGAGAAGCAAAGGCTGAGTGACAAAAAGAAACTGGCTCAGATTAAGAAAAAAAAAAAAAGGTCAAAACTTCTGTCTTTTTCTGTATTGAATCTAACCTCTGAAAAGCTCTTGTATTTCCTGTCAGGGAAGACCCAGTCTCAAACAATTAAAACAAATGTAAGTAATAAAAAACAGCTTAAAAGAGTATAAAATTCCATCTCATAAAATTTGCACCAGAAGTTCTTCTCCCACATACACTTTAAAACGGATTCCTTTCTAAATGTGGTAAGAGATCATTTTACTTAGAAATAATATTATTAAGTAAGCTATGAATCAAGGCTTTGTGTACTCATAAAAGGGCCAACTGGAAAAAGTCTATCTATAGAGTGTGAAATGTTCTGGATGTACTAAGATCCAGAATAATTTTATAAAATGTCCTTAATGCAATATATAACCTTTCAAAATTTTTCAACTCAACAAGTGAAATGGGGAAAAAAAAGTGGAGGAAGTATGTGACTATGTTTAGATGTTCATTGTAATAGTCCATCAGTATGTATGAATTAGATACCTTGCAGTTGGACTTAACGGAGTCAGTAATGGAAGAAAAGAACATAATAGACTGGATTGAATTTGGGAAACTTTGTAGCATTTTTCATTTTACATTTTTATCTTACTGAGGCTGAAGTACAATGGAGAGAATGCAGAATTTGGATTCAGAGGACTTCAGCTCCTCTTCTATCTGACACTCTTATACTACTTTAGTCAATTTAACTTCATTGGGCCTCAGTTTCCCTCTTTCAAATGAAGAAGTTGGAGTAGATGGCCTCGGTGTGCTCTCACAATTCTGACCTTAAGATGCTACTTTTTAATCAATCTTTTTCTTTCACATAACTGTAATTTCTAAATATATCTTCCCCTCCTTCACTCAGAGAGCCATCTATTGTAACAAAGATTTTTTAGAAGAGGAAAAAAAAACACAGTCCAGCAAAGTATCTGATAGCATCTTCTGCTCCCGATTCTGCAAAGAAGGAAATGAGGTACATTTTGCCAACTCTTCTCAAGGGCCCGACTTGGACATTTTACACGGCACTGGGGTTTTTTTATTTGTTTGTTTGGGTTTTTAGGCTGTCTGCATTATTCCTTATTGTTTTCCTGATTTTGTTTATACTTTATTAGTTCATATATCTTCTTACATTAGTCTGAATTTTTCATAATTGCTAGTTTTAAAGCACTGTAATATCCTGTTCTATTCTGTTACTTTTGATATCCTAAAAAGTACTACTATAAATATTTTGATATATGCAGAATCTTATATCAAACTTTGAACTCTTGGCATTTGTGCCTAGCACTGGGATACTTAGCTCAAATGTTTGGATATTTTAGTTAGTTTTAAATCTAACTCCATTGCTTTCCAGAAAAGTTGAACAAATTCATGGAAGGACCAAGAGTATATTAGTGTATCTATCTTTTCACAACCCCTTAAGAATGGACTATCGCATTTTTTTTTCATCTTTGCCAGTTTGATAGATTTAAAATGCAATCTCAAAGTAGTCTGAATTAATATTTGTCTTGGTGATTTGGAGCAACCTTTCATATGCTTGCTAATAATGTGCACTGGAGAATCATTTGTTTATATCTTTTGACATTTACATATCAAGGAATGTTTTGTATATGAATATATTCTTATATGTATAAACATATGTGTTAATCCCTAATATACCTTGTGTTATACAGATTTTTATCAGAGATGTTTGATATATAAATTACTCAATCAATATTTTCTCCTCTTATCCTAACTTTTACAGCACTTTCTTTGATGCCAACATGCAATATGAAGCAAAAGCCAATTTTTAAACATCAATATTCTTTTATGATTTTCTGAGACTCCAAATAATGGAACATCATAATTTCTGGATAAAAAAAATTCAGCTAAACCAAATATCAATGGGAGGACTTATAAAGAGGTGATAGAATATTACCAATGATGACTTACACACAAGAATTAACATATATGATATTATTCAAGACATATGATCAAAAAAGTCACTCAGCAAGAACAAGAATAAATATAGAATAAATTTTATTGCTATATTGATACTCTTGCCACATTAAAATGCTTAGAGGAAGACCTCCAACATGATCAGTGGGCTCCTTGTGAAGGATTTATAAGAAATCTCAATTCTCAGCATAAAAAACTATAGATAGGTTACTATTTACATCATTAGAAGTATACACACTGAGGCAGAGCCAAGATAGCAGAGTAAAGGCAGGGACTCACGTGAGCTCTCTCCAGACCTTTTACAAACGCCTTATAAAAAATGACTATAAACAAATTCTAGAGCAGCAGAACACACAAAAAGAAAGAGTGAAAAAAAAATTCTAGCCTAAAACAACTTAGAAGTTTGGCAACAAAGGTCTGTTGCAACAGGGTGAGAGAACAACCTGGACCATGCCAACACAAATCCAGCCCCAGCAAAACTGAGCAGGCCTTGGGGTAACTGAATAAATGCCAGCAATGGTGGTTTCCACACCTTTCAGTCCACAGATGCCAAAGACAATTTATAAGGTCAACAGGAAAGGTTTGTCACACCTGGGTAAAAGTGGAACACAGTCCAGCACAAGCCACACCAGCACAGCCTCAGCCACAGCAAACCAGGAGTAGGCCTTGGGAGTGACTGAATCATAATCAGCAGCAGCAGTGGCTGCTTCTGGAGCTCTCAGTCCACAGAGGGGAAGGGGGTTGAACAATCGATAGTGGACATTACAGGTTGTTGTTTTTTTTATAACACTGAGGCAGGACTCAGTTGCTTTACCCATACTTGGATCCAGGTTTCAGCCCTGGGTGGCATTCCCAGGGTGAGGAAGAGTACTAGCAGAGCAGGGTTTGTGGCCACAGTGGAAGACGGACTCTCCTTACAATTCCAGGGCAGAAAAGAGTACTTGTGGTCACTCACAGACCAGAGCACAGGCCAGGAAAGAAGAGTAAACACCTCTCCTTAAATTATACCAAACTTGAAACTTACAGGCCCCTAGAAGTATTTCTCAAAATAGCTGCACAAAATCCCTGAAGCTTGGGACAGTGTGCCCCTCAACCTGGAAGCAGATCCCTACTTTAAAAAATAGTTAAAAATAAAATAGTAGACTGGGAAAATGAGCAAATAATGGAAAAATCTTTGACTATAGAAAAATACTATGGTGACAAGAAAGATCAGAACACACATTCAGGAGAAGAAAACAAAGTCAAAGCTCCTCCATCCAAAGCCTCCAAGGAAAAAATATTAATTGGTCTCAGACCATGGAAGAGCTCAAAAAGGATTTTGAAAATTAAGTAAGAGAGGCAGAGGAAAAATTGGGAAGAGAAATCAGAGTGATATAAGAAAATCATGAAAACTGAGTCAACAACTTGGAAAAACACACACACACACACACACACACACACATACACACAAACATACTGAATAAAATGATACCTAAAAGATAGACTAGGCCAAATGGTAAAATAGATACTAAAAGTCAATGAGGAGAAAAATGCCTTAAAAAGCAGAATTGGACAAATCAAAAAGGAGGTTCAAAAGCTCATTGAAGAGAATAATTTCTTAAAAATGAGAATGGAGCAAATGGAAGCTAATTACTTTATGAGAAATCAATAAATCATAAAACAAAACCAACAGAGTTAAAAAATAAATAGAAGACAGTGAGAAATATCTCACTGAAAAAACAATAGACCTGAAAAATAGATCCAGGAAAGATGATTTAAACATTATTGGATTACCTAAAAGTCATGATATTAAAAAAAAAAAGCCTAAACATCATTTTTCAAGAATTTATCAAGGAAAACTGTTCTGATATTCTAGAACCAGAAGGTAAAGTAGAAATTGAAAGAATCCACCAATCACCTCCTGAAAGAGATTCCAAAATGAAAACTACCAGGAATATTATAGCCCAATTCCAGAATTCCCAGGTCAAGGAGAAAATATTGTAAGGAGCTAGAAAGAAACAATTCAAGTACCATGGAGGCACAGTAAGGATAAGACAAAATTTAGCATCTTCAACATTAAGGGATCTGAGAGCTTAAGATATGATATTGTGGAGGGCAAAGGAGTTAGAATTTCAACCAAGAATTACCTACCCAACAAAACTGAGTAAAAACTTTCATAGGGGCTGGGAGAGGGGGTAGTGGACATTCAAAAATATAGAGGACATTCAAGTCTTCTTGATGAAAAAGACCAGAACTGAATAGAAAATTTGACTTTTAAATACAAGATGCAAGAGAAGCATAAAAAGTTGAACAGGGAAGGGAAATCGTAAGAGACATAATAAGGTTAAACTTTTTACATTCCTAAATGACAAGATGATATTTGTAATGCATAAGACCTTTCTCATTATTAGGGCAGTTAGAAGGACTATATATAGACAGAGGGCACAGGTGTGAGTTGAATACGAAGGGATGATATTTAAAAAATAAAATTAAGCTGAAAGAGAGGAATATACAGAGAGAATGAGAAAGGTGGAAGTAGAATGAGGTAAAATATCTCAGGTTAAAAAGGCAAGAAAAAGCTTTTACAGTGGAGAGGAAGATGGGGGGAGTTGAGAGGAATGAGTGATCCTTAATCTCATCAGAATTGGCTCAAAGAGGGAATAACATACACACTCCATTGGGTATGGAAATCTATCTTAACCTACAGCAAAATAGGAGGGCAAGGAAATAAGAGAAGGGGATTGGTGATAGAAGGGAGGGCAGATTAGGGGAGGGAGCAAAACCAAGCAAGAGCAGCTCTCTTGAGGACTGTTGCTGTGAATACCTTTAAGATTCTGATTGCATAGAATAGTGAACTCTCTATTTATTCAGCAATAAACTAAAGCAAAACATTCACAACAATATAACATAACAACTTATTACTAAAGTGGCCACATAGTCAAAAAAAATGTACCACTCAGTAACTCACAATCTCCTCAATTGATATAAAGTACCCATCTAAAGTCTTTTTTCATCTTGATTTGGGACTGTGTTCCAATCATCCTTAACTCATTCATCCTTAAGGAGTAATCATCCTTAAGGGGTAGTGGAGAGTACAAAGGTCTTCTACCTCTACTTCACAGTAAGCTGTAATCTCTTCAGCCAGCACTAAGTACCTAAGTAAAAGTCCTTTCATCTTGACTCCAGGTTGACTTCCAAACTCCATGGCTCCTCTCCCACGCTCCCAGCTCTTGCCTGAATTTACAGGTAGTCCACTCTCTGATCTTCTTCCATATTGAAGCTTATGGTGACTAGTCCCCTCCAAGCCCTTTGAAGTTTCTGTTTCTGGGAAGACAAAGCTTAACAAGAGCTATAACTATATTTACATACATTAAACGGAACAGAGTTACAACAACATTCACCCACAATGCCAGCACTGCCATCTCAATTCACTTTCTGTCTGGGAAAGCAACACAGACCAACAGACAGGGCTTCTATCTGAGAAAATAAACACACATCAGCATTAAAGTCCCAGGACTTCTGAAAATAGCCACAAATCCCTCTTTTAGGACTTCTATAAACAGACAGCAGTACAGTCCTCTTTCAAGGATTCTGAACCAGCAGTAAAGTCCCAGGGCTTCTGTAACAACAGCAATGTCCTCTGTCAGCAGACTGGATGCTTTGTTCTGACAAAATAACATCAGCACAGACACAACAGACAAACAGAGTGTTGATACGAAAAGCATCTTTTCTCCCAGTTCTGCTTGGCCCCAGCTTGTTCTTGAGTTTTTATCTGCTTCTTTTGGCAAATTCCTCCTACTGTGGGATCCATGTGATGACCTTAGGCCTATTGAGGGCAACACAATGTATACTATTTCCAACTTGAGATTTCCAACTTCCAACAAAGACTTGACACAATCAAAGGCAATGCTCAAAGGCACTTGAATAGCTGAAACAAGGAGTTAAGTACTTGGATAACTGAAACAAGGAGCAAAGTACTCCTTTGCTTGCCATTAGAGAGGGCATAGTAAGAAGCAAAACAATTTTGAGGAGGGTCAGGGTGAAAGGAGAGAGCGAATAGAATGAATGGGGTATTGGGATAGGATAAAGGTAAATGCAGTTAGCAACAGTAACTGTGAAAAAAAAATTAAAGCATGTTTCTATGACAAAGGCCTCATTTCTCAAATACATAAAGAATTAAGTCAAATTTATAAAAATAAGAACTATTCTGCAAATGATTAATGATCAAAAGATAGGAACAGTTTCAAATGAAGTAATCAAATCTATAGCCATATTTTAAAAAACACTCTAAGTCACTATTGATTGCAGAAATACAAATTTAAAAAATTCTAAGATACTACCTATTAGATTGGCTAATGGTACAGAAAAGACTAATGACAAATATTGGAGGAGATGTGAAAAAATGAAACATTAATGCAATGTTGGTGAAGTTATGAACTGATTCAACTATTCTATTGAGCAATTTGGAACTATGTCCTAAGGGCTAAGAAACCATGCATTATCTTTTACCTAGCAACACCACTACCAGATCTGCCTCCCAAAAGAGAGAAAAAAACAAAAAAAGAAAAAGGACATATATGTACAAAAATATTTATAGAAGCTTTTTCTGGGGGCAAAGAATTAGAAATTGAGGGGATGCTCATCAATTGGGGATTGGCTGAAGAAGTTGTGTTATATGATCATGATTATTATAGTATGAGGATGAGCAGGATGCTCTCAGAAAAACCTGGAAAAACTTATGTGGGCTGATGCAAAATGAAATGTGCTATATACAAAGTAATGTCAATACTGTAAGATGATCAACTGTGAATGACAACTATTCTCAGCAATACAATGATCCAAGACAAACAACTCTGAAGGACTTTCAATGAAAAATGCTATATATCCCCAGAGAAAGAACTGATGTGATCTGAATACAGATTGAAGCATAATTATTTTTACTTCCTTTATTTTTCCTGAGATTTTTTTGGGGGGAGGGGGTCTATGTTTTCTTTCACAATATTACTGTTATGGATATGTTTTGCATGACTACACATGTATAACATATTGAATTGCTTATCTTCTTGAATAGGGGGGAGGGAGGAAGGAAGAGAATTTGGAGCTCAAAGTTTTAAAAACAAATGTTAAAAAGTGTTTTTACATGTAACTGGGGAAAATAAAATACTAAATTTTTAAAAATATATATACCCACTGATATATACCCACTGAATTATAAAAGTATATCTAACAACTTGTAGATTGTGAAATTCTTATATGAAATTTTAAAAAAATAGCCTTACTCATCTAATTTATTTCTATGAGTTAAGCAGGCAGGTAGTATTATTTTTTTTAATGCCTAGTTGATAAAATTGAGGCTCAAGGAGGGTTAGTGACCAGCACAAGATTATACTGCTCATGAATGACAGAGAAAGGCCTTGGACCTAAATCCAACACCTTCTATATTAAACCAAGCATCATTAGAGCAAGAGATCCACTTGATAACCTTTCCCTCACACATGGATAACTCCCCTTGTCAAGTGTTTTTTCCTAAGGCATATTGTATTTATTTTCTATTTCAAAGAAGAATAACAGCTTCTCTGCTGAAATACTCTTCTTTAATTATCTCCAAAGTGGAAGAAATATCAAAGAAAATGTTGCTAATGATAAAACACCCACCATCTGCCTACTGAGCATTTGAAAGTTTCTTAGGGGTGGGGGAAACTTTCATAGAACAGATTTATATGTTTTCAATCTGGTCTAACTTTTGGCTTATTGTGTTCAAAAAGAAATATACAGCTCAATGTCAATTTCTACTCAGGTCATTGCTTTAATGAAAAAGAATAAAAAAACTGATATCTTTCAATCCAAAGAGATTTTAGCTACTGACTAAATGAGTTTATTTTAATGTCCCTTAGGGCACATTGAATGGAAATAGTTTGAATCAAAAAGACCCCAAATTAAGTTTTATTTTTAAATTCTTTATAGATGAAACAATTTGCAAGAAATATGTTTCTTGTTAAACTAATTTTCATTGAAAATACATATATTTTAATTGCTCATCCATGTGTATACCAGTGTAAATGCACATATATGCACATATACATAATATAAATACATGCATATACATATATTGTGTATACATGTGTATATGTTATATACCCTAATCTGAAAGAGAGGGAATGGTTCTGAAATGATTCTGAAAATGAAAAAAAAAACAGCTTGACTATTGTCAGACAACTCAGCTGAGGGCAGAGTATTGTGCCTAGAATACTGATACTCAAACCTCAGTTTCATCTCAGTTACCCTCTTTTCTATATGATTTTTGGCAAATTATTCAATTTCTCTTTGACTCATTTTCCTTCACATTTAAACTATGATAATTTTAGCTGCCTTACCTACCTCACAGGATTATTATTATGATAAAATCAATAATATATCCTTTGTGCAATTTTTCTATAAGTGCTACATCAATGCAAATAGAATAGGGACTGAGGTCTTTCCAACTCCATGCCCTCCCCAAGATCCATTTAGCTCCCAAAGTGTTTTTTCTTTCCTAAAGCACACATCTGTGTCATCCTCTCCCTCGGCATCCCCCTCAATAAACTTCATTGAAATCTAATTACCTGTGGTATGAAATATGAGTCCTTGCCTTGGTCTTGAATGCTCTTCATAAATTGTCCTTCCTACCTTTCCATTCTTCTTACAGTTTGTACTGATCTAATTTCTAGGTTGCTAAATGGCACAGGGAAATGAAAACATTTTAAAAAAGAAAAGAGAAGGGAATCAAATATACGTGTGTGTGTGTGTATATATATATATATATATATATATATATATATATATATAAATTCATATGTAAGTATGAACTTTATAATACAATTTAAAAAAAAAAAACTTTGCCAAAAACTTTGGAAACAAAGCCAAGCGACATAGGCATCAAGGTATCAATGGTTTTCATCTTGAACCACAGTGTATTTGTCAATATTCACTCTGATTTTGTGGTTAAAATTTTTGAGGGTAGTAGTACTTTTGTTTTAGTTGGTATGCGTGTTTCTTTTCTTTCAATTTTAAATCTTGTTTGCTTTGCGTTGTACTTTAGAAGCATTGCCTACTTTCCTGGCAATAACACATTACCTTTCGGGAGCTTAGTGTTTTTACAAATTTTAAAATTAGAGCATTTTTTTCTAGTAGGATCCATTCTTTAGATGACTTGAATTTTGACTTGGATAATAATCATATAGTTTTGAGAAGGGAAAGAACCATGGATATCATCAATCCCAACCTCAAAATTTAGAATTTGACAAATAAGCGAGCAAAGGACAATGGAAATCATGACTAGAGCACAGAATGCTAATTACCCAGACAGTTAATTCCAGAGTAAAATTAGAGCCTTCATTTTCTGGGGAGCAACTACAAAGCACTTCCCATTAAATAACACTGCCACCTAACCAGAATATATACTTCCTTTTTTTTTTTTTTTTTGCTAACTTCAGGTGTTCTGGCTGAATGACTGTGATATATTGGTTATCCAGATGTGGGAGAGATGAAACAACTATTTTATCTGATGTCTAATCAGCTTAGAGTCATAGTGGTCTTGTCAATTGTCACCTGTACTAGTCTCACAAACACAGAAAATATAAATATTTAGCAGCAAACTAGACCATTTAAATATGCCTTTTTCTATATGAGTAAAGTATTAATATTTATTTCACAAATCCTAACTGGAAATACAGAGTTAGTAATTAATATTTTTGAACCTCCTTATATTCTTGGGAAGACCTTGACTGAAGGAATTATTTCAAGTATTCAATGATAGAAAATAGACATTAATGAGATCCATGGATAAGATGCCAAATTCCTTGGTTAATTGATATATCAATTCTATTTAGTGTGTTATAAGTAAAACAGTACAATCATTAAAAAACCCTTTGTATTTCAATTACCTCTTTCCTTTGAAAATAAATATGCTGTTCAAAGTTCCTCATTTTCAGTCCCTGACTTTTCGATACAAAAACTAATTGCATGTCAGCAATTTAAAGCTGAATATGTCTTATTTTCTCAGCTCTCTGTAGGTGACCTCTTTACACCAGTGACAGGTTCACAAAAGAAAGAATCTTAGCTGTTCACCTGTTTAAAGTCTGAAAATAATAATTCACTTAACTAGTAAAAGTATCATCATGTTATGCACCTTTTCCCCAATAATCAGGTGTTCTGGGCAGTTGGTAGTATTCATTTCAAAATGCCTTAGAAATACCCTGGTTCATTGCTTTTGTTATCTATGAAAAGATTCATTACATTTTGGTTGTTTCCTCTATAGCCTTGCAACCATCAGTCTTAGGTTATATTATAGTGGACAAAATTTGTTACTTCTTAGGTTATTATTAATTTATGAAGAGTTTTTTTATCCTTGCAGACCATAGCTAAAGAGGAATCAAATGTTAAACAATCTTTAGCTCAGTATGATTCAGTTTAATTAAATAAGCACATACTAATGTATACTATATGCTACACACTGAGGAGTATACTATACATACTCAATGGAATACCAAGGGGTTATCGTAGTCCCACACACTCTGTGCCAAGTATTTGATATGTAAATGAAACTGTTAAAACTCATGTTTCTGCACTGTAGGTTGAGGCAATCACTGTGACATTAAAGAGCCTCCTGGGAGGAAGAGCCAAGATAGAATAGTAGAGAAGTACTCAGTCTAACTCTTCTAAATTTCATTCCAAACAACTCTAAAATAACAGTTCAAATTGAATCATAGAGGAGCAGAACCAATAAAGGTTCAAGTGAAATAATTTTCCAGGTCAGAACAACTTAGGAGGTTGGCAAGGACATTCTTTCTCACTAGGATGCTGGTTAAACCCAGAGCACAGCACAGAGAGAGCAGCATAGGCCATGCCACAGTGCAAGCAGCAGGCGATGGAGATGGCTTCAGCAGCAGCAATTTCAGGAGTTCTCAGCCAGCTGATGGTTGGGAGTGGAGCAGGTTTAGACAGCTGGTTAGAAGGAGATTTCAGAGAATATTAACCTGATTCTAGGTTTAGGATGCTGTTCCACAGCATATACTTAGTACTAGGTTGCAGTACCAGGGCCAAAAAGAGAAATAACACTTGTAGTCACAGTGGAACAAAGGTCTTTGTCAAAGTTCCAGGGCAGAGAGAAATGTGTGTGGTCACTCATAGGGGAATAAGGGCCCTGGTATCAATTCCAAGATAGAGAGGAGGTCTAGCAATTATGACTACAGAAAAGCAGAAGAACTGGGTAGAGTATCTGGACAAAGAAAAGTGCTGGCACTGGTGGCTAGAAAGGAACAAGATCCTTTCCTGGGTAAAGACCAGAGCACTAGCCATGGAACAGGGATCATATCTCTTCTTACATAGTAACACCTTGGAAGCATCAAAAATCTATAGATTCCCAGAGTTAGCTCTGAAAACAATAGTACAAAAGACCTGAAGCTTGGGACAGTGCCCACTCTACCCCAGGAGCATTCTTTTAACATAAAGTAAAAAGTCATGACATAGACTAGAATGAGCAAATAACAAAACAAAAACTTGACCACGTTGTTATTTTTAGTCAAATCTAAACCTTTGTGACCACATTTGGGGTTTGCTTGGCAGAGATACTAGAATGGTTTGCCATTTCCTTCTTCAGCTCATTTTACAAATGAGGAAACTGAGGAAAAGAGGGTTAAGTGACTTGCTCAGGGGCACAAAGCTAATAGGTGTATGAGGTGAGATTTGAAGTCAGGAAGATGAGTTTTCCTTGATTCTTGGCTCAGAGTTCTATTCCACTGTACCACCTACCTGCCTACTATGGTGATGGAGAAGATTAAGAAACAAACTTGGAAGAAGAAAATGAAGTCAAAATACCTATAGGCAAAGCCTTAAAGTTAAATGTGAATTAGTCATATTTTCTAAAAGAATTTCTAGAAGGGCTCAAAAATAATTTTAAAAAGTAAATAAAAGAGGTAAAGGGAAAAATGGGAAAAAATAAGACTGAGTCAAGAAAATTATGAAAGGAGGGTCAACAGTTTTATAAAGGAGGCACAAAAAACACTAAAGAAAATAACACCTTAAAAAATTGGCCAAATGGTGAAAGAGTTACAAAAATTCACTGAGAAGAAGAAAACTTAAAAAGCACAACTGGACAAATGAAAAAAAGTTACAAAAGCTCAGTGAAGAAAATCACTGCTAAAAATTATAACTGGGCAAGTGGAAGCTAATGACTATGAGACATCAAGAAACAATAAAGCAAAATCAACAAAATGAAAAAAATAGAAGAAATGTGAAATAGTTCATTGGAAAAAATAACTGACATAGAAAATAGATCAAGGGGAGATAATTTAAGCATTACTAGATGACCTGAGACTCATGATAAAAAGAGATAATCCACAATATTTGAAGAATTTATTAAGGAAAAGTACATAATACCTTGAACAGGGGAAAAGACACACTGAAAGAAGCAACCAATGACCTCATGAAAGAGATCCCCAAATGAAAACTCACAGGAATATTATAGTGAATTCCAGAGTTCCCACATCAAGGAGAAAATACTGCAGGCAACCAGAAAGAAACAATCCAAATATCACAGATTCATAGTCAGGATCACTTATAATTTAGCAACTTCCACATTAAAGGGGTATAGGGCTTGGAATATGATATTCTAGAAGACAAAGGGGCTAAGATTACAACTAAGAATAACATACCAACAAAACTCAATACAATCCTTTAAGGGAAAAATGGACATTCAATAAAATAAAGGAATTTCAAACATTTCTGATGAAAAGAGTAGAAATGAATAGAAAATTTGATTTTCACATACAAGACTCAATGGAAACATAAAAAGGTAAACATGAAAGAAAATCATTATGAATTCAACAAGATTAACATGTTTATATTCCTGTAAAGGAAAATGATAATTGTTAGTTCTTCAATCTTTATCATTATTAAGGCAGTTAAATGGAATATATGTAGGTAAAGGGCATAGGTGTGAGTTAATTATGATGGGATGATTTCAGAAAAATAAAATTAATGGGTGAGAATGAAAAATGTACTAGCAGAAAAGGGAGAGGATGAGTGGGAAAATTATCTCACATAAAAGATGTGTGAAATGAAGTGTTTTTACAATGAAGGGGAGGAAGGAGGTGTGCAATGCTTGAACTTTACTCTGATCAGAATTGGCTCAAAGAGTGAACAGCATACAAATTTGGTTAGGTATAAAAATCCATCTCCACCTAAAAGGAAGTAGAAGGGTAAATGTGTAAGTGAAGGTGAGGTGGAATGATAGAAAGGAGGGTGGATTAAGAGAGGTGGTATTCAGAAGCCAAACAGACATTTGTGGATGGGGGAAGAGAGAAGGAGAGAGAGAGAGAGAGAGAGAGAGAGAGAGAGAGAGAGAGAGAGAGAGAGAGAGAGAGAGGAAAAATAGGGAAATAGGATGGAGGGAAATGCACAGTAATATAACTGTAAAACTGAACAGGATGATCTTATGCGTACAGTGGAAATACAGAGTAAAAACAAGGTGCTGAAGCAGCATCTATTATACTTCAACTGAGGTTTAAAAAAGGCAGATGTAGCAATAATGAATTCAGAGAAAGCAAAAGCAAAATTAGACCTATTTAAAAGAGATAAACAGGGAAACTATTTTGGCTAAAAGGTACCATAGAAATGAAGTAATATACATACTAAAAATGTATTCGTGAAAAGCCATAGCATCCAAATTCTTAAAAGTTAGTTAAATGAATTACAGAAGGAAATAGATAGCAAAACTATATTAGTGATGAACCTCAACATTCCCCTCTCAGAAGTAGATACATCCAACCATAAAACAAACAAGAAAGAAGTTAAGGAGATGAATAAAATTTTTAAAACAGTTAGATATGGTAGACCTCTGGAGAAAATTGAACAGGAATAGAAAGGAGTATACCTTTTTCTGTGCTGTACATTGTACCTTCACAAAAATTGATCATGTATTAGGGAATAAAACCTTAGAACAAAATGAAGACAAGTAAAATGTTAAATTCATCCTTATCTACAAAAACATAAACTGTCAAGATTAACAAAAGAGAAAATAGGATAATTTAAACAACCCCTCTTAGAAAAATAAATTGAAGAAACCATCAATGAGCTCTATAAGAAAAAATCTCCATGACCAGATGTAGTCACAAGTAAACTCTACTAAACATTTAAAGAGTAATAAATTCTAATACTTTGTAAATTTTTTTAAATAGGTAAAGGAGTCGTACAAAATTTCTTTTATGACACAGATGTGGTGCTGATACTTAAAACATAAAGAACAGAAAAAGAAAATGATAAGTATAGACCAATTTCCCTAACGAATATTGATGCAAAAGTTTTAAATAAAATATTAATAGGGTGATTATACAAATACATCAGCAGTATCATACACTATGACAAGGTGGGATTTGTACCAAGAATGCAGCACTGGTTCAATATTAGGGAAACTATCAGCATAATTGATCATATCAATAATAAACCAACAAAAATCATATGAGTATCTCAACAGGTGAAGAAAAAGCTTTTGGCAAAACACAATAGACATTGCTATTAAAAATACAAGACAAGAGAGGAATAAATGAGTTTGCCTTAAATTTATAAATAGTATTTATCTAAAAGCATCAGCAAGAATTATCTATAATTAGGATAAGCTAGAAGCCTTTTCAATATGATCAGGGGTGAAGCAAGGATGCCCATTATTACCACCATGAATCAATATTCTTCAAGAAATGATAGCTGTAGCAATAAGACAGGAAAAAAATTATATGAATCAGAATAGATAACAACAAAACAAAACTATCACTCCTTGTAGATGATATGACGGTATACTTTGATACTCCTAGAGAATCAAATAAAATATTAGCTTAAATAGCTAATACTTTCAGCAAAGTTGCAGGATATAAAATATGACACCACACACACACACACACACACACACACACACACACACACACACACACATCTCCAATAAAGCTCAGCAGCAAGAGATAGAAAGAGAAATTTCATTTAAAACAACTGCAGACAATATAAAATATATAGAAAATATAAAAATACCTCCCAAGATAAGTTCAGGAACCATATGAACACAACCACAAAATATTTTTATATAAATAAAGTCAGATCAAAATAGTTGGATAAATGTTAATTGATTACATGAAGGTCAAGTAAATATAGTAAAAATGATAAATCCATCCAAAGTAATATGCTCATTTAATGCCATACCAATCAAATTCCCCCCAAAAAATATAGAGAGCTAGAAAAAAGATAACAAAATTTATCTGTAAGAACAAGAGGTCAAGAATATTAAGAAAACTGAAAAAAATATATGAAAGAAGTTTGCCTTAGCAGTACCAGATCTCAAACTAAAATGCAAAGTGGTCATCATAAAAATGATTTGCTGACCAAGAAACAAAGTGTTTTTTTCATTGGAATAGATTAGGTACACAAGACACAGCAGTAAATCAAAATGGTAATCTCAAATTTGTGAAATGCAAAAAATCCAAGATTTTGGGACAAGAAGCAATTATTTGACAAAAATTGCTAGGGAAACTAGAAAGCAATCTGGCAGAAACTAAATATGGGCCAACATCTCGTGACATATATTGAAATAAGGCTAAAATAGGCACATTATTTAGACATGAATGATTATATTAAAAGTAAATTAGGGAAGCATTGGATAGCTTGGCTTTCAGATTTATGGATGAGATGAATAAATAAATAAATGAGAAATAGAATGTATTATGGGATGTTATGGGAATCTGAAGATCTTCCCTGCCCCTAGGCCCTTTGTTAAAGCAGCTACGTGACCCTGAGGACCCTTGGATATTTGAAAGTATACTCTGTTCCCTAATAGGCTGAATGTGGTCATGTGGAGCCTGTGGCGCCAGGCTTGTTTTCCAAGAATGCCCGTGCCTTGTAGCTTTGTGATTGGGCAGT
>CM053584.1:72091698-72107194 GCA_028627135.1 Pseudochirops cupreus
CTCTCACAGTGTGGTCACTATGGAGAGGTTCTGTGTAGTTTCACATGTTCAGCCTGTATTTGATTGCTTGTCCTTCCAGGGGGGATGGGTGGTGAGGGAGGAGGAGAAAGAATCTGGAATCTGGAGTTCCATAATCAAATGTTATGAATGTGTATCTATCTATCTATCTATCTATCTATCTATCTATCTATCTATATATATATATGCAATTATTATGATTATTATTGACTACATCCAACTGGAACTTGAGATACACAGGGCACTGAAGTTGGGAGATCCATCCTGCCCTACCAAAAAGTGACATAGGAGAGAATAGACTGGGGGAGGGGGGAAACACTGGGATAGCTGTTTTGGGGCCGTGGGCGGGGGAAAGACGGGGAGAAAATATGTAACTCAAAAAAATTTAAAATAAATTTAAAAAAATGATTGAGTTAAGGATGATTGAAAGCTAGTCTCCAATCAGGAAAAAAAAAAGGAGACTTTCTGATTGAGGAGATTAAGGCAATGTGAGCTAGGGGGTGGGAGACCTTTATACTTTGTATCCCTTAAGGAGGATTGCTCCTTAAAGAAGACTGAGTTAAGCAGTTACTGAATGACATCTTTTGTTTAAAACTATGTGGCCACTTTAGTGATAACTTGTTATGTTATATCATTGTGAATGTTGTACTTTGGTTTCTGTGAATGTTTTGCCTTAGTTTATTGCTGAATAAATAGAGAGTTCACTATACTGTGTGATCAGAATCTTAAAGCTCTTCACCAGCAGCAGTCCTCTGGAAAGCTGCTTGTGCTTGGTTTTACACTAAGGAGACTGAAGGTCATGGATGACTTTATATCTGGAATTCTGAGCTGCAGTAGGGATAAAGCCAATGAGACATCCGCACTGAATCCAGCATCAATATGGTTGCCCCACTACTACTACAAGGTCAGCAGACTAACACAGGGCAAAGTAGCATAGGTTAGAAATTGAATGGCTTAACACTTTTGTACTATATCTATGTCTAGCTTTATGTCTCTACCTATCCCAAACTCTATTTAAATATAAAGATAAAGATATGTAATAGACATATACATATAATATATGCCATGATGTTTTGAAAAATAGCAACAATCTCTTTCTATGTATGTATTTATGTGTGTAAACACACACACACACACACACAAATAATTTAAAAAGACTTTTTTAAGAAACAATCTTTGGAATATGATCAAATCACTTGTATGAATCAATGTTGCTTGAATTTCACCTCTGTGATTTCATATAACTACATTTGTCATAATATATTTCACTATAACAAAAAACCTTTCATCTCTCCATTTACTTTCAATAGTGCCAACGTGATATTCACAGCACTGATGGTGACTGTCAATATGCTGGCACAGTTCTCAATTGCAAAATATAGCAGACTCTCCATATAAGAGACAGCAGCAGAATATTTATTCAGACACAAGAAAACCAAATCCCAATACCAGCAAACTGAATCCATCATAGCAACATAGAAGTTAAGACACCACAATGCAGCAGAGCGCCACATTGTCCTTTAGCCTTCCCACAAACCAATACTCACAAGCATAGTTGTATCCCTGGGTGTACCCTCTCCTCCCTCTAGCTCTAAATGCTCTAACTCCCAGCTTCCTGTGGCTCTGCTCCACCCTTCAGCAAACTCTTTCCACCACAGGCTTCATGTGATTACATTTAACCTATCAGGGGGCAGGGAAGATTTTCAGATCTGAGAAAATCTTCAGATTCCCTTAAGTTTATTAAGGGACAGGGAAGATCCTCAAATTCTCATTCCCATTATACCTTCCAAAAAGAGCAATTTATGTCAATATTATGCTTAAAAATCAAACTTCTATTTAATTAATAAGTTAATTTTAGCTTTCAGTTAAGCTAAAGTTGCTTAATTACTTTGAGTTGAATTTAACTAAATAAGGGAAATTTAATTAGTTAGATATAATTAGGTTTTTACTAAATTAATTTATTTATACACATACCTATCTGTGTATGTATATATTATGTTCAAATAATACACATACAGTACAAATATTCATTATGTATATACGTATGTGTGCTTTTGGTGACATAATACAGCAGCTAGGATGTGTATGTATATACATATATATATATATATATATATATATATATATATATATATTTGTATATATGGGTGTTTACATATTTTATACACATACTTTACCTGCCATATCATGGCATCACGGCATCCCATTGAACTGCCACAGAGATTGGAAGTTTCTTGTACACTATGTGAGTAGCACCATGGGCTGTACAGCCTTTAGTCCATAAAGGCCCAGAACTCTCCATTTAAGTGGTACTCTTTATGGATGAGGTAAAAATTTTATATAAAGCATGGTTCTTGCTCTTTAATAGAGCTTGTAATCTACTTTGAGGATTTGTTGCATAGACAAGTAACTTTAATAGAAAATATAAAAATACTAAAAAAGAGTGGCAAGGAAAAGGTAAGAATTAGTGGAAGGGACTTTAGTGGTAAAATTGCACAATCTCATTTGAGAGATGAGTAAACTCATGAAGAAGTTCAAGGTTATGTGACTTTGTACAAGTTCACACACAGAGCAATATATAGCAATATTTTCACCTGGGGGGAAGGAGAGTGATGTTCATGCTGGGTAATGCCTGGGTAGAATGAAGTGTACTATTGGTATACACGGACATTTTTATCTTGATGAAAACTTGACATCGGGCAGAGGAGAAAAGATTCTAGTGGAAGAGGAGATCCAAAAGAAACAGACACCACCAGGATCAGGGCATAGAGAGAAGAGACTGACAAGAAGGGACTCTTACTTAGCACTCTTTAAATTTTCCTCTGGAACAAAGCCCTTTTTAGTTGTAGCATCAATTTACCTAGACTTTTAATTACATTTAGTAGAAAATGGGATTCCAACTTAGCTACCCTAAGTCTGAAACTAATGATCAGTTTACTATATCACACTAGGCTATGTTTTCTCTTCTCTTGCATCATGTTGCCTGACTTGTACTTAAATTCTTGTGCCAAACGTTTCAACCACTTTCTTACCAGTAGGTGGTAGTGATTTGTTTCCAGCTATGGCTTAAAGGAGCAACATTAAAGGGAAAAAGGATCCACAAAGAGGTGATCATATGGGCCAAATATAATCTTTACCTGCCTACTTTTATTTTTTACTAATGTTCCCCTGTTCACAAATAGATCCTCTGAACAGAGGCATATTTGTCCTTCAAGGGTAGGTAAGTTTATAGTTTATTGAGAATACTTTTTTTGGAGGATAGTAGAAAAAATGGTTGTTGATTGACAGTTGCAGTTTTCCCCTGCCTAAGGGTGGCTTTGATAACCCTGGTCATATGTCTTTGATACTTTAATATACAATTTGATAAACTCTACTAGCAGACTTATATTTTGGAAAATATAAATTAGAGCTCCCCCCCACACACACCTGACAGTAAAGGACAGCAAAATGTGATTAATTGCCTATTTGTGACATCAATTAACAACATTTTCCCTGCCCAGATGTAAATCTCAGTACATGACCTTGAACACTCATACCCACATAAAAGAGCCACTCTTAGTCAATTTAAGTTTTCCTGAAAACATTCAAAGTGTGTTTGGTATTTTTCCCCCAGTCAACAATAAAACACTTAATAATTTGTCAAGAGGATTGAATGCCAAAATTGGCCTCCTTCACAGTACTCATTTTTTTTAAAGCCCCATAAGAAATAGAGAATCAAATGACAGCAAGAGAGATTACTCACCACATTTTAAAACACACAATGCTACTTGCTGACAAAAAGGAACAACTCACAACTTTCTCAGTTTCCCTGGGAAATATATGTGATTGAGTAGAACACATTTCAGCAATACTCACATTTATTGACTTAATGGTAGCATGGGGAGGTATAGTGGGGGCTAGCCTGCCACAGAGAAATAATATCAAATTTGGAGTAACATAGAGGCTCCATATTGGGATTCCCCTCATCCTAGCAATGTAATATCAGAAAAATCATTCACAGTGGGCCTCCATTTTGTCTTATATAAAATTTAAATAATACTACTTATAATGCCATTCCTGTGCAGCTTTTGAGAAGATAAAAACAGACAATATATATGAAATATTTCATAATTGTAAAGCATTGTACAAATTTAAAGGTTTATAATTTTGTGTCTTTTTCCCTGCCCAAACACAAAACTGTATAGTTTGTTGGCAAGCTACCATGATGCAATTAAATATGAAACATCTTTTCTTCCTTCCTTTTTCTACTTGCTCTTTTCTCCCATTTTTCACTGGTTACCCCTTGTAACTGGAATGCTGTTCCTCTTTACTCTGCCTGATACTGTCCCTGGTTTTCCTTAAATCTTAGAGTCTGCAGGAGGTCTTTTTTTGGTCCCAACACCCCACATACACCCTGCTAGTGCCTTCTGAGATTACCCGCCATTTATTTCATATGTATTTTGTTTGTACCTGTACCCTTAGCATTTGGTAAGTGTTGTGTTTCTAAATTCAATAATCTGATTATTCATCATTCTGATGAATAAAAACAAAAATGATTACAAAATGGATAATGGAAAATCACCTTTACCTAAAGAACAATGTAATTTCAAAGTCATTTTTTCATCTTAAAGGGGGAATATGACATGAAAAAACTAGAGGAGTCAAAAAGGGAAGGAAGGAATAACCACTGGGTTCAGTGATAAGACAAAAATAACTGGACCAGAAAGTTTTGTCATCATGATGCTACAAAGTTATGGACATTTCCTCCCTAATTTCATACAAGTAAATGAGGGCAAGTGAGATAACATGTATGAAATAAAGTGATGGAGAGAGGAAGGAATCATTTATTTGAAAATAAATTTGAAAACTAAACAGTTCTGAATGAAGGGATTATAAAATACAATATTCTTCAACAGAAAGGGTCTCAGCATATGCTGAGGATCCCTCCACCCACCATGTTAAAATATAAACTTCTTTAAAAGGCATAGAGATCAAATCAAATGAGTATTAAATTAAATAACTGGGGCAAAAAAAGGCTTATTTGCAAGGATGAATTGATGGCATATAGTATGTTCTATTAAAAAGTGACCTGAACTTTAAATCAAAGGATCTGGATTTGATTTCCAGCTGTCATCTATCAATGGTCATATCTACTATAGTAAGCCTAAGTTTCCTCATACAAAGATTGACTAGATTGGAGATTCCTGGATTTATTTGGCCTATTGCTCCTTTTAAAAAATTACTCAGTGCCCCCCTGGAAAGATACTTGCTTTAACCCTTTGGTAGCTTTTTAAACAATTTGTATAATTTCAAAAAAAATGTAAAATGCTGTTTTTTAAATGACATATTCAAAATTTAATAATTTTATTTTAATTTTGTTTTTTTCTTGCATTGAAATTTTGATGATGCAATATTGCATTATGTAACTGTATACTATCATATCATAAAAAAGTCATTACATGCACATGTTCCTGTGGATGCATGCTGGACTTCCCAACAATGCACAAAATGCTCTTCTGCCAACACCTGCTTGTTAAGACCTGTTGGTGGATTCGAACACTGATCAGTTATAACTTGCATTTTGTGTCTTTATTTGGAAAATAACATAATCACCATGACTTTAACTCTGTTACACAACAGATGAAACACATGAACATTTTTTCAAAATTTTCTTCTTTTCTTCTTTCCTTATACTTCTATCATTCCCTTATTTTTATTCAATGCCCTCCAATTGCACCTGAGCTCACTACTGTTCCCTGGATCATTCCAGGGTCCCCCAGGGGGGTGATATTGCCCATTTTGGGAACCTGTGCATGATTGCTAAATTTGCTTCCAATTCTAAATCTATCATCTTAAACTTTTCCTACTTGATCCCAGGAAAATTTATTTAGCATTGATGTGATGAAATGTTCCCTAACAATTAGATCCAACCAAAATGTACTGCTTCAAGACATAATAGAATTCCTCTAAATAGATGACTGAATGACTCCTTGTTATGTATTCTGTAGAAAGAATGCTTATTCAGGTATAGACTGGACTAGATGACATCTGAGTTCTCCTTTATCTCTGAGATACTGTGATAATCTGCACATGTTTCATTTTTTTGTTGTTCTGTTTAGTTTCTAAAATAGCACTTTACATATATGAAGTTAAATAATTAAATTGCACCATCTTCACTGATTTATTTGCCCTTACTTGGGTGAAATCTGAGAACCTCTTTCCTGTCATTGTCCAAGTAGTCCTCAGCTTCCCTTGTAAGTACTGAGTCCCATAAGGTTTAAAATCAGTTAATTAATTATCAAGTATCTACAAAGCAACTATTAGGTGCTTGACAACATGAAACATTGAATATTTTTTTTCACATAGTAAGACTATAGAAAGGACTCACAGCTGAACTCCAAGTGAGTCTATTTAGTCACCTCTCCACACCCCAGGGATCCATATAGTTCTTATGGATAATAATATGGAGATGGATGTTCTCCTGCCAAAAAGAAAGAAAGGAAGGAAGGAAAGAATGAAGGAAGGAAGGAAGGAAGGAAGGAATGAAGGAACTAAGGAACGAAGGAACGAAGGAACGAAGGAAGGAAGGAAGGAAGAAAAGAAAACCTAGTCCACGTACACTTATAGATTCTAATCCTAATAAGGTAGTCCTCCTCTCCAAGACATACCTCTCTATATGTACATGTGACCTCATTCCATCCTGTTTTCTTCAGCAGATCATCTCTTCTATCATCCCCATTCCATCATTTATCTCCAAACTCTTCTTGTCTACTAGATGGTTCCTGAATGCCTAAAAACATGCCCTTGTCTCTCAATCCTCCAAAAAAATATCACTTAATCTATCCATCCGCATTAGCTATTATCTCATATTTCTCCTCTTTGGTGTGTGTGTGTGTGTGTGTGTGTGTGTGTGTGTGTGTGTGTGTGTGTGTGTGTGGCTAAATACTTGAAAAAATCAACTACTTTTTATCTAACTTTCTTATTAACTGAACATTCTTGCTTCCAACTTCATCATTTAACTGAAATTACTCTCTCACAGCATTCCTTATATTCTTATGGTCAAATCTGATGATCTTTTCTTAATCCCCATCCTTCTGTATTTATCTGTAGCCCCCTAATGTTATGGCTCATCTTCTTTTCCTTGACACTTTTTTCTCTCAAGGTTTTTATGACATAGCCTTCTCTTGGTTCTCTCCTTACCTATCTTTCCTTATTTCTACCTCCTGATTTTTCTGACTTCTTTCAAGTCCCAGTTAATATCTCACTTTCTGCAGAAAGACTTTTATAGTTCCCCTTATCTAATGCCTTCCCTCTCTTGTACAGTTCCTACTCATGCTGTAGTTTACATGTTGTCTCCCCCAAGCATTTCTTCAGGTAGCTGTGGTAACTTTCTAATTGCCATATTCTATTTCTTACTCACAGTTCTTCTTTGACCTGACATCTGGGTGGTGTAAACTTCCCTCAGCCAAAACATCTCATATACTTTTCTGGGGTTTTGAAAAGCATTCATGCTCCTTTTCTACTTTTTAGTATATTTGCCTAAGGTCACGCACATTATTAATTAGCAGAACAAGCATTTGAGCCAAAGTCCTGTGACTCCAGATCAAATCTCTATTTACTATGCCATGTTGCTCCTCTGTCCCACCCCAAGATGAATCTGGAAGCCAAGAATGAAGACTGGATGTGAGATAGTATGAAAGTATTCAGTATATAGGGCACACTGTCTCTCTGTTTCTGTCTGTCTCTGTCTCTGTCTTTCTGTCTCTGTCTCTTTCTCTGTCTCTCTCGTCTGTCTGACCCTCCCCTCCTCTCTCTCTCTCTCTCTCCCTTTCTCTCTCTCTCTCTCTCTCTCACACACACACACACACACACACACACACACACACAGCCCTTAACACAGAGTCAGTCATACATACATGCACTGAAGTGAAAAAGAAACCTAGATAGTAGAAACCTAAGGACAGAGGAATCTAACAAGAAATCCCTTTTGTACCTTACCCTTATCCCTTTTCTACCCTTCTTGTTTTCAGGGGTAAGAATTCATTAAATATCCAATCAGTGTTGAACTCTGTGTCCCGGTAATAGCCACAACTCTCATTTTTATGCATTTTAAAGATGCAGTTTTTTTTAAATTATAAAATGCACAGTGTAGATATTATATTTCTTGTCTTACAGATTAAGGAAGTTAGGATCCATGAGTTTAAGTTACGTGCCTATTATCTTTTAGCTAGTAAACATTTGAAGTGGGATTTGGTGAGTTTCCTGATTCCAAGTTAAGTAATCTCTATTTAGTATACTATACTGATTCTCTGGCTATACTTGGAGAGTTTCTAGAAATGAAAGAGGTAAGATAATCAACTCTAAAGGGAAGAAGTCAGAAGAGCACATATACATTTAAGAGCTGGAAGAGACACTAAAACTCTGTTTCAGACCCTACATTTCATAGCTGGAAATACTTTGGCTGAGTGTCTAACTTCCTAATGTAACATAGACAGTACAAAAACATGGGCTAGGACACAGGTCCCTCAGAATGATGATGAAATGATCAAGTCTTATACATAGTGTGTAAGTGTATGACTCAATATGCACTGACGGAATTACATTGTATTGAAACTCCTGCTTCAGGAAAGATACATCTTAGCTACTCCATGCTAGAGCAGGACACAGTCCCCAAACAGGAATTAAACTTGTGTTTGGTTTTTCCCCAAGGGTAGAGCTAAGATCATGAGTAGAAGTTATAAAGATTCAGAAAGGATATTAATTGTTGTGGGGATGAACATGCCACACAAACTTGCATCTGGAGAAAATTAGTTAGCAACCAAAAAAATCCAAAATTGCTGTGACATTCTAGTCATATAGATAGATAGATATAGATAGATAGATAGATAGACAGATAGATAGATAGATAGATATAGATATAGATATAGATATATAATATTGAGTATAGATAAAAACTCAAATATTGAGTTTAAAAATCTAAAATTTGGGATACAGCATCCATACCATAGCCACACAAAGGATTTGTTTTTCTATTCTAACTCCCCCCAAATAAATACTCCTTTAAGAGTGTAAAAATTGTATAATTAATAGACAAGAAACTTTCTGAGACTTGATTTTTAAAATTATATTTTGATGGTAAAACTATACTCAAATATTTTTCTCAAAACAAGTATTGCTATAATGCCAGAAAGAAAAATAGAACAGATGTGAGAAAAAATTTATTTTAAGAAAGAAAAACTGAAATTCATCTGGAAGAACAAAAGTTCAAATATATCAAGGGAATCAGTTAAAATGTGATAGTGACATGAACAGAACCAGGAGAACACTGTACACAATAACAGCAATATTAGTTTGATGAAGAACTGAATGACTTGCTCATTCTCAGCAATATAATGATCCAAATCAATCCCAAAGGGCTAATGATGATGCACATTACCCACCTCAAGAGAAAGGATGAATATCAATTGAATAGAGACTGAAATATGCTATTTTTCACTTTCTTTTTTTTTTCCTTTTCCTTGAGTTTTCTTGTACAAAATGACTAATATGGAAACGTTTTGCCTAATCACACATGTGTAACCTATGTCAGATTGCTTTCCATCTCAGAGTGAGAAAAGGGAGGGATAGAATTTGGAACTCAGAACTTTAAATAAAAATGTTTTTAAAAGAGAGAAAAAAGAAGAGTGATACTAAATAATAATTTACTAATGGATTTCTTATTAATATTACAAGTTGTTTTAAAAATCAAAATTGTCATGATTGAGTAAAGAAAGTAGTTGCAATTTTAGGATCTGGTTTGCAGAAAAGTTAGTTAATAACTAATTTGCCTTAATTATCACACATAGACAACTATAGGCACAACATTACCAATGTTTTCCTAAGAAAATATAAATGCAATATCTGTAAATTAATTATGAAAAATCCATTAGTATCTTCTCCTCCCAGTTCAAGTCATTTGATGCAGACAAAAACTATATCCTAAGGTGCAGAAGGAAATTTCAGTTTTAACTGTTGAGGCTCTGTCTGCTTTTGGTAGACTTTAAGAATTGTTTAGATAATGAGAGGTGACACATAGCCCCCAATGGTCCAATATCCTGTTTTCAAAAACAAGAAGAAATTGGGTTAATCCTATAAAGGTCAATTATTAACTTTAATTCTTCACAAGTTGATAAAACATATGACTTAAAAAACGGTTTCTGACCTCAAAGAAAGCTAGAGAATTTTAAAGAGCCAAATATGAAACTTTCAGTTTCCTTCATATTAAATATAATCTTCATACTACTGGTTCATCATTCTAGACCCCTGTGTTCTTTTTGTCTATTGGCTTTTGTCATCTGATATGTTACTTCTCCCTCCCAGCTTCATCTTCTACAACTTAGGGATCTGTGTTTTTTTTTTTTTAGAGAATCTGTCTTATTCAAAGACTAATATTCTCTGAATTTCCTTTCAATTTAGAAATTTTATAATTCTGATACTATTGCTATGCCGCCATCTTGGCTCCGCCCCCCTAATTCTGATACTATTGATATTCCCAATAGTATATAGGACTCTATAAAGAACATTAGTAAAATATAAGATATGTTTTCTGCTTATTGAACAACATTGTCTTAAGAAAAACTTTCTCTTTGCCTCTGGGAAAAATCTGTTAAGTTGTAATCATTTTTATAGCAACAAACCTTGTCCTTTAAAATTTCTTCATTTTTAGAGGTAGCTACATATTTGAGAGAAATGGGAGTAGAAGAAAGTGTTTCTTCCTTTTACATGTGGGAAGAATATCACTAGAGGTACTGGGACTCAAAGAGGAAGTATTAAGTAGTTTATGTCCACTCTTAGGAGCATTCTGAGTCCAAGTCTTGAATATAATCCAAATAACCTTTCCTGTATTTTATTAACTTGTTGGAGTGGTGAGAAGAAGAAAAAAATGGAAGAGATACTACAGGAAAATGAGAAATGTGGCACTAAGGGCAGATTAGAAGTATTTTTGAGCAATAGTCAGAGCCTCGGTGAGATTATGTAACATATATTTGTCATGAATGAACTACTTACATTTCTTTTCTCTAGTTCTGCAGCAGAGAAAATTGATTGTAGTGAATACTCAAGGGTAAGAAAGGACAGAATGAGAACTATGGAAGCCCAGAGGCAGAGGATTCAATGATAGAAACAAGTGAAATATTAAAGTGACTAACTACAGGGTCAAGGATGGTAAATTGAATCACAGTTTTGGCAAAAAAATTAGGAGAATTTTGTGTCAGAATCACTGAGTCATAGATTGGATTGTCAAAATATTGTAGATAATAATACCATGAAGAGGAGACATAGTACAAATGAAAGAGTGGGAGAGGCAGAAGAGTATGAGATTGTGACATCTGAGTTAATTTCAAAGTTCCAAGTTCTGAAAGCGGTACAATTCTGAGAGATGATGAAGCCTAAAGTGTGGTGAATTGCTGTATGTTTTAAGTAGCATGTTAACAAAGATTAAATAAGTGGAGTCTAAGTAATTAAGAGGTTAGGTTATTAGAGAAGCCTTTGACATAAATATTGAAGTATCCAAAAATAAATAATTGGACTTTTTATCTATTCACAGATCTACCTTAATTGTCAAAAGGCATTTCATTAATATCTGTTTACTTGGAATAGAAGGCATGATGACTTGCCCTTCTTCTATTCTGGTCCAGCCAGTATAAGTATCAATAAAGTAGGTAGAAACAAATCAAAAAGACCCAAAATTATCCTAAGTCTTCTGACTGAATTCTGTTCTGAATAATATTGAGCCTCTTTGATTCTATATGGATTTTCCTTTAAAAAGATATAGGTCCTCTTCTAGCCTCTTCGATCCATCATAAAGCATGGGATGTAGAGATCATATGGCCTCCAATCTTCAGAAGCTACTGAGAAAGAGGTTGTTAAGAGTCAAATAAAGAGCAAGAAGTATCATTCTTTATTTCTTTCCATGATTCTTTATAATCATGTCCTTTATCTCTCTTTTTTTTTCGTTTGGATCTGATGAGAGCTTTGGGTCTTGCTCGAGTATGTAGACATTGGGTGGCCTTCCTTCTATTAAGAGGTCCAACTTTTCAAAAAGTCTCGGACTTTTAGATAAGACACTATATTGGTAAATATGTAAAATAACAGAAGTCTAAGCATAGTTAGTCACATGTTTGGTTGTTAAAACTTCATTTCTGTTAATCATTTGACTCTTATTAGGATTGCGAACTTTCTTACAATTCAGAATAATGCTTCAATGAGGATTAAATGAGATAACATCTAAAGCATTTTGCAAAACTTAAAAGTGCTCTAAGAATGCCAGCTACAATTTTTATTTTATGAAATATAATTCAGAGTCAGGTCTTGGACAAGAGTAAAAACCATTGTTATATTTGATATTGTGGGGAGGGATGGGAGTGGAGCTTGGTTCGTACTTGGAAGAAATGATTTCTGAGCCTATCAAGTCACATTGCTAAAACTAACAAACAAAAGAAATATTTCACTTTATGCCTACACACAATACATCACAATAAAGACATATCAACCCTCCCTTATCCCCTTTCTATTAGTATATTTTAAGACCATACTTTTATACGATGCTAATATGCTAAGAGGCAAGTTAGGAGATGAAAACACTAGTCTGGGTAAAAGATAATTAATTAAAGCCTAATCTAGCAACTAACTGTGAGTAGAGGGGACAGGTGTAAGAGAAACTATCAGTGGTAATATCAACAGTGCATGTCTTCATGCCTTTAGCCATGTGATATGTCACTTGAATTTACAAATATGACTTAAGGGGAAAAAGCATTAGTAAATTTTATTTTTATAGAATTATTGGAGGTCAAGACCATTCCATAAAATAGATTTCTGTATGTGACAAGTTAATGACATATGTAATAAATTTCTATTCACCAGATATCAGAATTTTCAGTTTCTATTCTATATCATGATGTAAACCCATTATATTTCTTTTAAAGTATCAATATACTAATAATATAGTTTTATTATATTAAAACATAAATTTCAAAATGTATTTTATGAATGGAAATTCTATCCAGATATTGCATAAAAAGAATTTAACTATTAACAGGTAGGTTCTTTTTCTCTTGCTGTATTAATTCTTAGAATTATTCTACAAATATTATACAGGCAAGAGAAGAAGTAATGAGGAGAGGGAAATTAGGATAAGGCAACCACTTTGTGTTATGAGTAGGAGAATTATACGTATCTGCTTGCATAATTGAATATCACCTCAACCAATATCAAGCCTCAATGAAGTACTGAACACAAATCTGTAGTCTGAGATATTAGAACTCCACCTAAAATATCATAAGGACACCCACTTACGTGGATTTAGCATCTTGTCCTCTGTCTTGTTTTCATCTAGATAACTGCTTTTTGTAGCATTTCATATAAAGTCATATTTTTGTAAATATTAGGTCAACTGTGCCTGCATAATATTTCTTACTGTATTTTGTCCTGTAATACATATTTGTCTGACCTAATAGCTTGTATCATAGTAGAAAACAATAGATGGCAAAAAAAAATTCTACACTGCATTTGTTTGACAAATCTACCTCAGAACAGTAAAGAAACTCATTATAAAACAGAATACATGGGCACATTATACAATACTCCAAGATACTCCCATGTTAATACAACATAAAATGGAGCTTAACGGAAGATTAAATACACAGTTCAAGAACATGCCTCCCCTGTCTGCATCGCTGCAATTTTTAAAATATTTATTTATTTTATTCTTCTTCAGTGGTACACTGTTATTCTCATTCTGTTTATCTTATTTCTGTGACTTCTTTAAAAGCCTTCTGAACTTTGCCTTTTGGGAACTATTGTTCTTAAATAATATAGTCTTTTGCTTCCTGTCATTCTATTGCTCATTTTATGAACCTAGACCTATATACCCTCATCAGATATATTGGTATTTTTACTTTTTCTTTGATCCTGTAACTATCCCAATTTTTCCTGTTCCTTTATCCCTTACCCTATTCCATCTTTCATCAACTTGCAAGGATATTTGCATGGAAAGAATACATATACTATATATATGTAAAAAGATAATAGTAGTATAGTTGAAGGAGTAAATGCTTACCAAATAAAGTCTGTGGACCTTGGCTAATGGAATTCTACCATTAATTTGCTGTGTCATCATGAGCAAATCATTTACCCTTTCTTACCTTTAGTTTCTTCATATTAAAATAAAGAGCTTATGCGATTTTTGTGAATCCTTTTCAGATACGATATTCTCTATTCCCAGTTTCAAGAACAATTCATTTGAGATAAGTCAATATATCCCTCTGGCATGGTGGCAACTCTCTTTCCATTTAGCAGTGCCATCATGTAACTATGCAATTTGCTCAAAGGTAAAATGACCATAATTTCTTATTGGACAGTAGATAAACAATAAGAAACATCTGATTCTTTCCTTTCACCATCAACTCCAGGCCTACCCTGGTGGCACCCAGTGAAGGAACACTGAGAGAACTAAAATTTCCTTTGGAAAGGAATGCCTCCTCACTTATAAGAAAGAGGTCATCATTTTTACCAAAATATTTAAAGCAACACTTTTATGGTATCAAAGAACTGGAAACAAATATAGACACGTTTTTTAATTTTATTTTTAATTGATTTATTTATTTACTTTAAGTTTACAAGATTCAGTTCCACAGTCCCTTGAGTTTCCAATTTTCTCCTCCCCCTGCCCACGGTGGTACACAATCAAGTATGGGATCTGCAAATACTTTCACATTGGACATTAGTCTGGTTGTATCAAAGGGTTGTAACCAATGGGGTGAACAATGGGAAAGAAGAAACAAAATCAAACATGAAAAAGAATGTTAAGCATGTAAATTGCTTCAGTCTCCATTTAAACTCTGTTCTTTCTAGATAGACTCTTTATCAACTGGGAAATAGCTAAACAAACAGAGGTATATGAATGTAATTGGTTTATGTGCTATAAGAAATTATTAATACGAAAATTATTTATCATCATGAAATAATTCACATGATGAGAAAATTGGAAAGATTCGCATGGACTGGTATAGAATGAAGCAAATAGAGACATGAAAACAATGGACGCATTGATTGCAACGATGTAAATGGCAAGAATGAGGATCACCAATGAAAAGTGAATATTAACAGAATTACAAAGACAAAGTATGGCCCCAAAGAAGAGATATAAGAAAACACTTCCCTCGCTCCTTAGCAGAAGTAAAAAGTATATAGGTATGCAACACTGGGTATTTTTTCAGATTTTTTCAAAGAATTGATTGGTTTTGTTGATTTTTTTCCTCTTTTGCCTTCCTACTTTTTTGTTTAAAAATATTCTTTTTTAATGGGTTATTTCTCTGGTAGTCAGGAAAGGGAGAAATTCTGGGTGAAATTTATTTAGGTTTGGCAAAAACAAAAGATATAAATAAAATATTTATTTTTAAAAGGGATGTCTTCTCCTTCATTATAGCCTCTACACTGAACCATATGGATATAATTATATGTA
>CM053584.1:72107694-72150858 GCA_028627135.1 Pseudochirops cupreus
GTTTTTTTTTAATTGCCAAATCAGAGATGATTTTACCTCTGCCAAATGCTGAAGTTATAGGCTAATTGTACCCACAACTTAAAGGCATCTAGGCAGCACAGTCCATAGAGTATTGGGTCTTAATCAGGAAAATTCATCTTACTGAGAGCAAATCTTACCTCAGACACTTAATAGCTTAAGTCACTTAAACCTGTTTGCCTTAGTTGTCTCATCTGTAAAATGAACTGGAGAAGGAAATGGCAAACCAATCCAGCATCTTTGTCAGGAAAAATCTAAATAGGGTTATAAACAGTCAGACATAATAGAAATATGTTTGAACAACACCGACGACTTAACACAATATCAGTATTTTATTATATTGATATTTTAATACTTGTGAGTGTCTTTAAAAAGTCAAGCAAACAACAGTATTGAAGAGGTGATAAGTTGCTTCCAACAGAAGACTATGTTAAAAGATTTTATCCAGTTTTATCCTATCACATAAAAACACCTAAAACATATGAGTCATTATAATAACTTCAGAAGTATTTCATTCATAATAATTGGTATTTTTCAGTTCTGTAGATCATTGTAAAGGATTCAAGTAGCTAAAATAATTTTTATTAAAAGTTGAGTCATGTAATTATGCTTGTCAGTTAAGTTCATCACAGCTTTGCAAAATTAACATCAGGATTGTTCAAGGTCACTAATTTTTCATCTAACATTCTTTTTCATCTATAAACCTATATTTTTATTGATGTATTTTGACACATTTATCACTTTCCAATTAACAACCCTTCAAAGGCCCTTATTATAGAAAAAAATCAAAATCATTTAATGTACATCTGCAACTTAGAGTGTATATAAATTTCCACTATTTTGCTACTTTACTTCTTAAGAAAAGGGAAGAATTGGTTTTAACCTCTGTGATATGGGTGACACAGTGGCTACAGAGATGGATCTGGAGTAGGAAGACCCGAGTTCAAATATGAAATTAGATGTTTACTAGCTGTATGAAATCATTTAATCTCTTTCTGCTTCAGTTTTTCCATCTGTAATGTGGGAGCAATAATAGTACCCAGTTCCAAGGGTGGTTGAGAGGATAAAATGAAATAATATTCACATAGGACTTTCTAAACTTTAAAGCACTGTATAAATGCTAACTATTTTTTATTAGCCATTAATTACCTGGAACCAACATTGCTTGTTGCTTTTTTCATTTGAATTATGTTGCATTTTATTGTCTTTATTTACATTTTGGCAATTATTATGCTCATGGTTCTCTTGATACTACTTTCTTCTCTGTATTGCTTTATGTAAGTTTTTTCATGAATCTCTGTATTTTTCATATTTTTCATTTGTTTTACTGCTGTTGATACTGTCCTTGTCTTGCCCAACTGCTTCATTTTAGTTGTAAAGCCACTTTCCAGAGGGGAAAGTCCCTTTACCACGCAGAATAGTAAATCTGTGTCTTCACAGTCTTAAAGTGTTATGCAGGTCACTGAGAGATTAAGTGAATTGAATGTTCAATGATTTCAGAAGTGATCAATTCTTCATGACCCCATTTGGAGTTTTCTTGGCAGAGATACTGCAGTGGTTTGCCATTTCCTTGTCCAGCTCATTTTACAGATGAGTAAACTAAGGCAAATAATATTAAAGGACTTACCTAGAGTCACACAGCTAGTAAGTATCTGAGGCCATATTTGAATCAAAAAAATGAGACTTCCTGATTTCAGGCCCAAAACTCTATCCACCACACCATCTAGATGTCCTTTAAGTGAATTATCCAAGGTCAAACAACAGATATTTGTCAGAGGCACGATTTGAATCAGATTTTTTGGATTCCAAGGCAAGCTTTTTAGCCACTATGCCCAGAAATCATTCCTTTTGTCCTTTTCAGAGCACTATTATTCCATTCTATTCTGACACCACAATTTATCAGCATTATTCCCCAGTTCCTATAGCTCATATATTTTAAAGGAAAGTTGGTAGATAATACTTTTACTTTGGAATTTTTCCCCAAAATAAACTTCATGTTGAAGAAATTCTGTCATAAAGATCATAGATTGCTTTACATTCCATTGTGGGGATAAGAAAACACCCTTATTTATGCTATTTAGCCTTTACACATACCCTGAAATATTTTTTACTCTGAATTCTTTCCACACTCTGGTCCCACTGACCCAATTAAATTGACAAACAAGCAGGCCAATCTTTATGAGAAGGAATTCCATCAAAAATCACACACACACACATATACACACATTTATCTATATCTATATATAATGGATATGTATGTAGATAGATAATATATGTATATGGTGTGTATTTACTCTAAGATCATTTGAAAACTCTTCAAAGAGACAATGGAAAGTTTATGAAGTAACAAAAGTTCTTAAGGTTATGAGTCAACTAATGTTGGCAGGACATATTCAGTGACCTCAGTAAAGGGAAAAGGCCCAAAGAACCACAAATGACTTTTTTTCTTTTTTTCTTTTTTGGAGGGGGAAAGGCAGGGCAATTGTGGTTAAGTGACTTGCCCAAGGTCACAGGGCTAGTAAGTGTTAAGTGTCTGAGGCTGGATTTGAACTTCAGGTCCTCCTGACTCTAGGGCTGGTGCTCTATTCACTGCACCACCTAGCCACCCCCTCAAATGACTTTTAACTAGCATATTATAAACAATTACCCCTGAATATGTGATCTTGGATATGTAGCTATGTACTCTGATATTTCTGGGGTAGACAAGTTCACTTGCTCCTTAAACTTCTCCCCGCTGCTATAATTTTCTGTTGTTACAAGAAATAAAAGATCACAGGCATAGTACCTTTATTCATAACCCCTAACCACAGTGGCTGGCTATTCTCTTACATCCAGTTTAACCATATAAAGGAAACATAGTAACAGTATTAACTAAAAAGCTTAAGTGTTATTTGGATGTTACATTACATTCAATTCTAAGAAAAATATACTATTTTCCCAAATTATATCCAGAATGAGTTTATTTTGTTTGCTGGCTTCACATTCCTTGAATACATGTTTATCTTCCTTGTGCTATCATTGCCTTTTCTTCTTTCTCTTCGGTAAGCATTTCATTTGCTGATGTCAGGAAAAAAAAAGGTGTGTCTTAAAAATGCCTCTTTAATACGCTTATCACCATCATCATCATTGTCATCATCATTATTATCATACAATATAGTGACATTGCTAGCATAAAAAAGTAATCTCTCTAACCAATCAAGAGAGGGGAAAAAAGGATGCTGAAAACCCAAAGAGATTAAAAACAAAGAAAACCTGCTAAGATTGAAACTATATTCAATAATTCTTTTGTTCTCTCAGTATTAGAGAAGGTTCACTTTAAAGTCAAGACATTTGTGAGAAAAGATGCCATGTGTCAAAGGAAAGTTCTATTTACAGAATGGCTAAAGACGTAATTTAAAAAAGGAATAAGTAAAATTTTAAAAATCTCTCGGATCATTTATTTGATATTTAGGCAAAAACAAAAGTTGTAGACAAATTGATTTAAACTTAAGCAAATATAGTCTGGACCATGTTTGAATCCTGTAGTAGAGTATAAAGAAATGTGGATTCAGAGTGAAAGGAACTAGGCTGGAATTTTCTACCTAATGCACCTAATGCATACTATCTCTATAGTGTTGGACATGTGCCCGAGCCTCAGATTCCTTATGAAAAAGAAAGAAGTTAGATGAGAGGGCTTCTGAGGAACCTTCCAGCATTAGATGTTTAGTTCTTTGATCCTATGATAACATAACTCTCCTTAGGGTGAAGGCTAGGAAATTTTATGACCTGAGATTTTGAAGAAAATTTTTTTATCTGGGACAATTTTTATCTTGGGCCTCAGATCATTTGAATAGAGGTTCCTGGAGACCACAGGTCATTTCAAAGTTCCTGCTGATGAGACCACTTATTGAACTTCATAGAATGGGGAAATGGGGATGAGACTGGGGCTCAAAAGAGGAGAAAATCACCTTAGTTGTAGCTTCCAGAAGAAAAGGAGATTCATCTGGCAGTTTCCTTTATTCTTGCTAATTAGGTGATAACATTAGTGGTTTCTGTGTTACTTAACAGCTAAAAGGGTTGTCTATACATTTAAATTCTGTAGCTTTAGGGCTAAGCTTTGATGACTGGGGTCTTGTTAACTGTCTTACTAATAAAGGACATATAGAAAGGCCAGTGGAGGGACTCACATGATCCAGTTTTACCAAAACCCCTTTTTGATTTCAGGAGCAAAATAAAACTGAAGTTAGTATGACTAGGAAAGAAAAATGGAGAGGGAGTAGGTAAGCAGGTATAAAAAAGCTCCTTGGACTGAAAAGAAAATTTTACTTTCAAATACAAGACTCAAGAGAAGCATAAAAAAGGAAGTGATGGGACCAGTTACCAAGATCTTAGTTTTTTCTTGATGTTAAGCTTCAAACCAGCTTTTACACTCTTCCCTTTCACCCTCAAGAGGCTTCTTAATTCCTCTTCACTTTATGCCATCAAAATGTCATCATCTACATATCTGAAATTGTTTATATTTCTCCCAGCAATCTTAATTTTGGCTTTTGATTCATCCAGCCTGGAATTTTCTATGATGTACTCTGCATATAAGTTAAATACATAAAGTGACAAAAATAAAAAAGGTCCTTGGAGGGGTCATGGATACTCTCTGTGGCTTTTTCTGTCCTGTTCATCAAGAATATGTCAACACTAGCTACACCACCAAATCTAGCACATCTCCAAATGCCTTTAACATAATATTTCTTCATTTTCACTAACAATTAAACGTGTTCTATCTTATCCCTGGTTGTCTAACTTTTTTTCTCATCTTCTATAGGTCCTTAAAGGGAGTTGGGAACAAGAGTGAAGAAGATAGGGGTTTCAAGGCATTTATTGTTGGAAAATTCTTCAGTGAACAAGAAAGATATTGCCTCTGAACCATCAAGAAAATGGAATAACTCACTAGAAGGAAATGTCATATTATTTTCTGGGCATATTACTAGAAGAAGAAATGCACAAATAATGTTAGAGAAAGTGAGCCTCAGTATGGAAATGGAAAAAAATCAAAATATAAATGGGAAAAATAAACTTCTATTTGAGAAAGCAGAGCAAAATGAAAGGTATAAAATATAAATGGAATAAATGGAATAACTAATGCAGCTCTGTGGGACTGCACTCAAGATTGGCTTCCTTAGGAATTGAACACTGCCCCAAAGTTATGAGACAAAATCAGCATAGTTTAATAAAGTTTGCAGGTGGTGGTGGTGGTGGTGGTGGTGGTAGTGTGTTTGTGTGTTTTAGTAGATATTGGTAAAATGTGTTGATATGGCAGATTAATGCAAAACTCCAATTGTCAGTCGCTTATAACTTTGGCAGGACACTTCATTTGAGGCTAAATCTTGGCAGGAGTGTACTCTCTGTCTGAGATTGCAGTACATGCCAAGTTTAACGAACATCTAGTTCAGCTGGTTTGAAGTAAATTTGCATGCCAAAGTAAAGAGCTTTTTTTTTTTTGCATCTAACACAAAAAAACATTTTTCATTATAAAAAGCAAAAATGAGTAAATGAGTGTTTATTGTCAGGCTCTTTAATTAATGTCAAACAGTCCTCACACAAGGCAGAAATGCAGTGATTCAGCATGCAGTCAGAATCTGAAGCACCCAGCGAAGTGATTTCCAGCTTTGCCACTGGCTTACTGTTTAACCTTGGAAAAGTGACTTAGCCTCTTTGTGTCTTAGCTTATCCATCTGTAAAATAAGAAAATTAATATGAATTTTTAGAGACAGAATAATAATGAAACTGCCAGTAGAACAGTTTTTGTGTCTACATCTCTAAATGATCATTTGTAATAACTTCTCTTTTAAGAAGAGGGGCATATATAGAGGGGATTCTTTTAATTGGTGCTAATGCATTGCAGCTTGGGTCAAGGAAAAATTTAGTAATTTATACTGAGTAAGCAACAAGGAGAAGAGGCACCTGAATCATGAATACATAAAATATACCTAAAGAGGAAATTAGGCAATTGGAGAGGCTGTTCATTCTTGTGAGTCATTTGGCTACAATTTAACAAATTAATATTTAAGTTTACACACACACACACACACACACACACACACACACACACACACACACACAAATTTTTAATCTGGGGTTGAATCCTTACAGGTCTCTTCTATCTTCTCCCTAGGAAATACTTCAGAGCAGTGGTTCTCAACCTGTGAGTTATGTTCAATCTGTAACAATGAAAGTACATCCTGCATATCAGATATTTACATTATATAGCAAAATTACAGTTATGAAGTAGCAACAAAAATAATTTTATGGTTGGGGGTCACCACAACATGAGGAACTGTATTAAAGGGTCACAGCATTAGGAAGGTTGAGAACCACTGCTTTAGAGTGTAAGCACTTTGATCAGCACCCCTTTCTCCTTGCCCCTGTCCTTTCTCAAGTAAAATATTAGCAATTCAATCTGCCACTCCTTGTTTCCATTAGCTTACTTGTAGCCAAGTAACGGAAATATAATGTTCCTCAGGTCCACAGTTTCTCTTTCTGCTATTTTATGGAGATATTAGCAGATCAAAATATTATTAATAAAATATAACTCTTACCCCTAGTTTTGAAATTTTCTAACATTTGGAAAGATGTTTAACTTTCTGATATAATTTAAAATGTGTATATTTCTATGTAACCTCTAATTTCTTCCATTCACCTTTTTATGATTAGAGAATAAATAAACAATCAGTCTTCCTGATCAAAACCTAGGTTTCTTTATATGAAGCAAAATCAGAATGCAGGAAATAGTTTAGATAAAAATAGAAGAGTGTATTTCTAAATTGATCTAGAAAGACCTTTAGGAACCTCTCTCAGTCCTTGAAAAGGCAATCATAACAAGGAACTTTCAGTTCAATTTCTTTGTCCAAGACACCTGCAGGAATCCAATAGAGAAACACAATTTATCTCCTCTCTTGAAACTCAGTTCTTCTCATTCTCTATCATGTCACACATTACTCTTCAGCTCATCTGAGAGAGAAAGAAAGAGAAAGAGAGAGTACTGGATCTCACCCAAGGGGAAACTTCCCGAGGTCTCTAGTGTGGCAAGTTGGAAATAGGAACATGATGGAAACCGCTGTCTCCTTTCATGTCTTCCTAGAGGTTTTATTTTTTGGTTTGTTTGTATGTTTGTTTTTTCCCTTCAGTAACCTGAAGTGGGACTGGCTTCATTCATCTTAACTCTTGATGCTGGAACCCAGAAGTGCCCAAAGTGACATATATACTCACACATGTATACTCACACACATACTTATGACCTAGTAGATTACAGGATTATAAAATCAGAGATTTTTCACTGGAAGGAACCCTTTTAGGTCAAAAGAGTTTAAGTGATTTCCTCATGAAAATATGGCAAATAAGAATGAGAGATGGACTTTGAATATAGCCCTCTTCTTTTTGAGACCCTATCTTGGATATTATATTATTATTATTATTATATTGGATTATTATATTGGATCCAATTATATTGGATATTATATTATTTCTACAGAATGTGTAGTTATACATGGGGAATGTAAAGATTAATGTTCTTGGACTTTGGAAATTGATGACCAACACTGTAAATACTTTGAAAATAAGGTAGCAAAAATGTTTGAGAAGGATTTGGGTTAATCAAGATCTAAATGAAAAGTAATTATTTAGTGTTGTAGAGTCCTTAATTAATGGTCAGGATTTAAGATTCTTTCCAGATCTAAATCTATCTAAATCCAGCTCTAAATATGATGCTATGATTCCTTGGGAAGCTAGGTGGCACAATGCTGGCCTAGAAATCAGGAAGACTCATCTCCCTAAATTCAAATGTAGCCTGAGATATTTATCAGTCATGTGAACCTCAGCATGTCACTTAAGTGTTTGCCTCAGTTTCCTCATCTGAGGAAATAAATTGTAGATGGAAACGACAAACCACTCCAGTATCTTTGCAAAGAGAACCCTAAATGGCATCATGAAGAGTTGAACATGACTGAAAAATAATTAAACAACAGCTAGTCGCATGAGAGTAATTTCATGTTGCCATTCTATCCAATAAGCCAAAACTGCATGCTATTTGCGGATAATGGGTATTGATTAAATTGATTTACTGTAATTAAATGAAAGCTTTTTTAAAAAGCTAACAAATTCAAATTTTTGAAATTCAAGTATACCTCCAAAAAGCAAAATAGAAATAATTGGTTAATGGTCATGTTGAGGTTCAAGTGTGTTGCAGGGTTATCTCAAAAGAATTCACAGACTCAGACCATCTCCAACCCAAGCAGGCTGGACTCCAAGAAGGAATCAGCAACTTAGCAAAGCAGAACAGAAAATATCAGCAAATATTCTGGGTCTGATCCAAATATCTTGGATTCAGTTCAAGCCATAATCCATGCTTACAAAAACATATGCAAAGGAAAAGCAGAACTCTACATGTTGCTACCCATAATGCGTACAGAAAAGCCTATAGGGGGGCGGGGATAACGTATGATATGATATTATAATAAGCCTCTATACACAATAAGTTCACCTAAAAGAAAGTATGTTATTATTGCATGGCTGTCTACTTAGGGAAAGACCCTTTTGTGATTTAGTGGCCAACATCCAGTCTTAGTAGTGCATTCATTGATTAAAATATATTTATCTTGGGAAGGAGGGATTTCTCATTGTCTAGCAATCATTGCTGACAAAATTGTTGCTAACAACACAATTGTTGCTAACATTGGTATCCCCATCAACTAACAATATAATTATTGTTAATATTGCTACCCCTATCAGTCATAAGTAAAATGGGAAGCTAGGTGCTACAGTGGATATAGTGCCAGGGCTGGAGTCAGGAAAACCTAAGTTCAAATCTGGCCTCAAAATACTTACTAGGTATATGACCCTGTTACTTAGCCCTGTTTGCCTTGGTTTCTTCATATGTAAAATGTTTGCCAAGGAAACTCCATCGGGGGTTATAAAGAACTAGACATGAATGAAATGACTGAACAAGTAGGGAAATGGAATTTTTTATTTGATAAATAAATAATTGTCTTTGAATCTAGAGTTTATTTCTGCACCCCTCCCCAAATTTAGAGGCACCTACATGGTATAACAGATTGAACTCTGATCATGGTAAGGAAGACTTGAGTTCGAAACCTACCTCAGAGACTTACTAGCCACGTGATCCTACCTGCCAGAGAAAGTCACTTACCCTCTGCCTTCTGCTTTCCTTAGTTTCCTCATCTCTAAAAAGGGGGTCATGATAGGAGTTACTTCCCAGGGTTGTTGTGGGATTTTTATTCGTAAAGTGATTTATAAAACTCAGATCACTATATACATTTTAGTTATCATCAGCAAGATTAGAAATTTAAAAACAAACATGATTAAAGTGCTTGCTAATTGTTGCTTCCTATCAAAGGTATTGGGTAACATTAGGCCATAAGTCCTGAGGTTCAGTTTTAAAGGGAATCATCATGCTTCTCAAGTGTTATAGGAAATGCAAATTGCCGTGTATAAGACATATGGAATTCTTTAACATTTATATCATCAAACTAAAATAAGTTAAATCCACATAATCCAAATTAAAACGTATAAAATGTGACTACATACACTAATCAGATGATTAGCTAAATTCTTAGAGCTGATAATCCAGAATCAATGCATTTTTGCACAATCTTGTATTTCTTTCTGCTCCAGGAACCGAGTCAGCACCTTAAAACAATTAAGAAACCCTTAAACAAATCCTTCAGATTCTCATGTCTTATGCTTTAGATTCAGGATATGTTGCTACTAGACTTGTTGTTTATCTCTTAATTCTTTATTGTTTAATAATCTTTCTACACAGATGGTAACATATAAATTATATTTGTCCAATGCAAATCGTGCTTGAAATGCAAATTTGAACTTGAATTAATTAGATTTATGTGAGGTGGCAATGACAACATATGAAACATACACATGGAACGGCCAAAGAAACTTCAGGCTGAATCCACCCCTTATGGCTTTTTGATACTGAAGCAGGTGGGGAATCATCCAAGCAGATTGTATCTCAGTATTAACTCAATCTCATCAAGTGTTCTTATTCAATTAGGAGTGGGTCCTTGTCAGAATAGGAATTATTTTAAGATGCCTAAGTCTGCATTATGGTGAGTTGGGAAGTAAAACTTTCAGCAAGAGCACAGAGTACTAAATGCAACTAGATAGTCTGTTTTAATTACAAATTTTCATTTAAATTATAAAAGTTATATAAGATAGCTCTCTCTCTCTCTCTCACCCTATATCTTTCTATATACTCAAAAATCTAACTTCATTTATTCATGTCTATTGATACACTCCATATCTAACACTTTAAGATCAAAGAACCTTCATACGTAGTTATTATACCAGTATCATTAATTTCAGGCATTCACTGAGATGTCCTCGTGCTACAGTTCTAATTTAACAGTGAATCATTAAGAATTTACTGTGTTTGTGCCAAGTGCCTGGAACTGTGCTAAGTGCTAGCGCAAAGAAAGGTAAACGCTATTTGTGCCTTGCAGGAGTTCACATTCTAATGTGGGAAAGCTAGACAATAATTAGGAAGGTATTATCTAAAGTAAGCTTTGAGATTACATTTTGCAGTACTATTAAAATGACCTACTGTATGGGATTTTAAAACTAGTCTAAAAAAATTGGTATTTGTTCTCCCTCTTTCCATTGAATTGATTGCTGCCACATGGATTTGATTTAGTGAATATTGTCAGATGAACTTAAGGGTTCTTTAGCCCAGGGCAAAAAAAGAGAAGTATGGAAACTATTTTTCTTCCTCCCAGAAAGAGCATCTATAAAATCCCTATGGTCATTTCTCCTGTACCCATGGGATTTTGTGGTTGAGTGGAACAAGGTGAAAATGTCCAGGACAGGAGTGTAGATTAGAAAAGCAAGGATGATTTTTCAGAGTATATAGGCACGTGGACCCTTAGGACCACCATTGTCATCCATTTCAGCAATCCTTGGAAACAGAACATAATATCTGCCACCTATGTTAGTCTCTAGAAGAGGACCAGTTTCTGTAAGTTTTATGAGATAAAAATAAAGCAAACTTACAATATCTATTTAGTAAAAGAACAATTACAAATTGATATTTGGAAGTTAATAGTTTGGGGGAGATCCTCCCACATAAATTCCTAAATCCAGATAGTCTCAAATATCTGATGTTCATTGCCATCATTTTTGTTGTTATTTTTCTTATGGTAACTTTCAGGGACATAAACTGGATTAAAGAGGCATATTGTGAGGGCCAGAAGACCAATGGTGACAGAGGTATATTTCTTGCTTAAAACTTAGGAAGGATAAAATTCATGATTGACAAAATTACTTTAGAAAATAGTGTATATTCTATTTTATTCAATATAGTTATAAATAAGATTCCTTAAAAGTTCAACCTTTACTGTAATGTGAAAAAAACTTAGCAAACCAAGCAAACAGACAACAAAAAAATCCTTCCTGTGGAATATAGCTTTCTTTGTGTGGGTGGATGAAAACAGGATGTGACAGTCTTCAATACACTGCAAGTTAAAGGAGGAAAACTACTGGTAAAGGTGGGTGGAAATTATATTAAAACAAAACTTGGGATACATTGTACAGAAATAAGAAAGAGTAAGATTGAGTTTGGGTTAATACATACCCCTGCCCATGTGACCTACATATCTGGATATGCTCTTTTCTATGAGTCACTATATCATTATACAATCTAGTTTTGTTTTGTTTTGTTTTGGTGGGCACTGGGAGAGGGATTAGTGGAACTAATTTTTTTTAAAAAATTTATCTAGTCAAATGAATTTGTTTGAAGATCTATGTAGATGTAGGCAAAAATTGTAATTTTCAAACAATATTATATCCTATAAGTGTCACATGGATCACAGGAGGTTGTCATAAATGAATTAAGCAAAGGTACTGGTCTCAAGAGCCCAGTGTGCACACAAGGAGCACCTCTAGTTAGGAGTCTTCCCAAGCACAAAGTACAATGAAATGAAAAGACAGTCATTGTGTTCAGTTTGAATTTCTACCAGATCCAAGCCCCAGTAATCACAGCGATATGATCTTGATTACATTCCAGATTCTTCTTGATGAAAAATTCAAAGCCAATTGTATTTCAATTTTAGCTGGAAGAAGAGAAAGTTTCCAGCTGTCTTTGATTTGATTCTGCTCCAATGAAACGCAACAGGTATATCTGGAACATGGAAAAGGAAAAACAAAGGGGGTGGCAAACAGTTTTCTAGATGTCACCTTGCACATAAATTCAGAAGAAGAGTACTATATGAAAATTTTAAAATCATATATAATCATTTTTTTTGGAAAATAACAGAAGTTGGTACTATTTAAATCTAGTAGTTAGATAGTAGTAAGGAAAGACTTTTAGTTTTATGACTGCAACAATTTAGTGGATAGTTATAAATTTGACTCTAAAGCAAAATTCAATATCCCAAAGAGAGATGAATATTTTGGACAATCTCCTAACTACTTTATTGATATAACTCCAGATACGTATATGCCTGTATCCAGGGTAAAGAAATCATAGAGTACTTATCACATCATTTGTATGTGTTGTCTACAGAGTAGACATTTGGTATTAGGAGAGGAAAAGTTTAGTGGGGAAAGAATTGTACTGCAAGTCACAGAATCATTGAATAACATTTAAACAGGACATCCAAATTCATCAACAGATATCTGGGGAAAAAAATCCCCCGTATAACATTACAGTTGAGTAATCATCTGTTTTCTGCTAGAAGACTTCTAGACAACGGGAAATCACTGACATCTGAACATCTGAGGTAGCCTGTTTTACATCCTTCTAATTACATAAAGCCAAAATCTTCCTCTCTGAAACTTTCATAGATGGCTTCTATTTCTGTGCTTTAGCACTTAGAACAGCACCTTTAATTACCCCATCATGTAGTAGTCCTTCAAATAATGTTCCACATATGACCTCATTGGTGCAGAGGATAGTAATATTACTGCTTCCTTTGTTTTACATACTTTATTTCTATTACTGCTTATTGATTTTGAACTCATCATTTGCTCATTATCTTGAATTCAGCCTCAAATTTGTCTGAAATAGATGGACAATGCTTTTCTAGATACTGTCTCAAATGTTTTCCAGGTCTGACGGCATTCTTAGGCCTTCCTTGAACATGCCTGCTCCTTTTGTCTCTGACATGCTCCCTGGTTGAATAAAAACACTACACCAGGCCCTAAAAAATTCCATCCCTAAATTTCTGGTTATACAGAATTATAAGATGCACAGAATACTCCTAAAATGTTGTAGAGATACAGGAAAAGGAAAATAATTTAAACTGAGAATTGGGAAAATTACCTTGAGCCTGCACCATCCAACTGCTGAGCTAGAGGGGGAAAGGCACATTTGCTTCTGAGAGTTGATTGGAGAATGTGAAGATCCAATGGAAAAGGCAAGAGAATGAAGGGTTATTTTAACTGTTCATGGGTGTGACTCTTCTGGGTTTTTTGTTTGTTTGTCAATTTAAATCAAGCTTCTTTAGTTAATCTGAGTGCTTACTTGTTTGAGGAGTGTCTCTCTACATTTTTCACCATACATACTTGTTTCTTGAGTCCTGGGGTTGATGCTGAGTAGTGTGGTCCCCTCCCTGACCTAACCAGCTGATTGTTAAGGATCATTTGACTCTTAACTGAAGTTTAACTCTGCAAATCAGAACAGACTCAATTACAAGAAGCAAAGCATATTATTTCTAGAGTAGTTATCATCTCTAGAGCTTAAATTCACCAGATAACTTCTTCCAATGTCCAAAAGTCATAACAGTCCTTTCACAAATGTTTATTAAATTAATATAAAATTGGAAAGGTGGAATAAAATGGTGCCTCACAGGTTTTCCTGATGTGTACCACACATAGGAGGAAAATCACATGATTCCTTTAAAATGTAATAAAAGAGTTAACCTTTCAGGGAGGAAGCCAGAAACTAGGCAGACATTTATTCACCAAAGATGCCTCCCACTGAGCAGGAGATTCATTACATTTTAAGCTCCTTGAGGGCAAGAACTATCTTTTGCCTTTTTCAGATTCTCTAGCACTTAGAACAGCACTTGACACTTAGTAAACACTTAATAAATTATTACTGAATGAATGAATGGGTCTAAAAAAGATTCTTTATGAAGCTTATGAATAGATTTCAGGAGCTTTGTAAAACAAATTGGAAAAAAATACATCTTTATTTTTACTAATTTCTAACTGAAACTTTTCATTTCTGTCGATTACTTAAAACATTATTCTCTAAAGGGGTCCATAAGCTTCATAAGACTGACAAAGGGGTCAATGATGAAAAAAAGGTCAAGAATTTCCACCATTACTATTGATGGTAAGATTATTCATATGTTCCTATTTGCATATGACTTAATACTGACAACTTCAAGTCCCTGCATGTTTGAAAGCAGAGACACACACTCTCTCTCTCTCTGTATATGTGTGTTTGTGTGTGTGTGTGTGTGTGTGTATGACAGATACATTTGGTAGTCTGTTGAACCCTATGGACTCCATCAGAGAATAATTTTTAAAAACAGTAAATGCATAAACATATAGGATTATAATGAAATAATCATACTGAAAACAACTGATAATGAAATACAATGATTAACTTAAAACAATAAGTACACAGACACCGAATTAAGCACTCTAGTGTCACCCAAATTAGATCTACAATTACTCAAGGGTTAGTTTGAACAAAACACAGTGGAAAAAAAATTGTCCAGATCATAATAGTCAAACCACAGAATCTAACCATTAGCACTACACATTTGACAGATGTTCCACATATATATAAGCTGGACCCTGGATTGAATAAGAAGAGAAGACTAAGCTAGACTCCCTTTCTGAGACTGGATAACTCTCTTAACGTTAAGTCCTAACCTTCTCTCTGAAATAAAAGGTCTTATTTTTTACAACATTCTTCAGTTGAAGTTTGGCTATAAATTAAAAAGTTAGCCAGAATAACTACCAAACACTTGAAATAGCCAAATAAAATATTTCCTCCCATCCCGGACCAGCCTTGCTCTTCCATCAACCCCATCAAAGCCCCACTGCGTTTCAGGTTTCTGTCTCTCCTCAAAAACGTGGTGGATATACTCTCCCTGGTCTGAGTTTTCCTCTACGTTATCAACAACTTCCTGTGCTCAACTGAATCTATCTTTAAACACTGATTTCAATATACCTTCTTTCTGCTTGCACCAATGTGTTTAATGGGCTACCTTTGGGAACCAGATTACTAGCTACAATTCTGTAGATACAGAGCAGAGAATGAATCAGACTTCTAAATTGAAGAACCAAAATATGGATAGTAACTGCAATGATGACTTCACCATCTTCTGGGAATTGTGGTAAATTTCAAGAGTAACAATAAGCCTCATTCCCATGTGGTTTCTCAGACATACTAAGGGTAACATGCAAAGTCATTCTTGATAATATGGATTGAACATTGAGTAGGCATTCATTTCCACCATTATGATGATGGCAGCTTGCAGGATCTAAGTGGTCCTGACATTCAGTTAACATTACTTATGTGTTATGAATATGAAAGCCACCTTCCTGATAAAAATGTCATGTACAAAAAGATCTTTGTGTACTCCTATGTGTGGAATTCATGCTCCACATAATTATAGATTAGAGAGCATTTTTTTAAAATTGCTTCTTTGGACAAATGGATTTCTGATGTGACAGTCTTTGACTAGTTAAGCTGCACTAAAATAACCATTGGCCAGTAGTGCATATGAGTTATGCTTTGAAATCTGAAAACAAAGATATATAGAGCAGTCTATAATAAGCGAGATGTACCCTATGTCTAAATGAATCTTCAAGGATGATATTCATTCAGTGAAGCCAACTAAACTGCCCCCTAAAGCTTCATGTAGTACATAAAACGCAGCATTTTAGTAAAATACATCTCACCTTTTTTTGTTTCATAAAAAGTGTCAGTTAGAAAAAATGGATAATAAATCACTTTTCATGTGATCTGAAAATAGGACTTTCTTTTTTGTGAATACACTGATAATAAAAAAAATTAATTGCAACTAAATCGCTTGTTTCTATATGTAATTTTGGTTTTCTATAATTTTGTAAAGTTCTCCCAAATGTAAGCAGATCCTTTTAACATTCATTCTGCTTTGTAGGGCAAAATATTCTGGTGATCCATGTTCTTATCCCCAGGTCCAGAATCATGAAGGGTCTTGTTTGTTTGTTTGTTTGTTTTTCAGGATCTGCCTGAAAATCAAAAGAGAGATGTTTGTTTACCAAAGGTGGTTCTCATTGAAAAAGAAGACTGAGTGCACAGGCCAGTGGAAATGGAATTCTACACTGTGCAGCCAAATTCACAAATTATTTATTTGTGTGGCCTTTTTACTCATTTTACACTCCTAGGTAAGAACAGAAATTACTTCCTCTGTATTTAAAAAAAAAAACAACAGAAAAGGTCTTATGATCTTTGGGGGAATACACAGAGTCTCTCATAGACAAAACTGTACCCAGCTGGAGGTGGTAGTACATAATAATAATAATAATAATGATGATGACAATAATGACATCAAGAATGCTAATAGCTCTGTTATATGCCAGTCACTGTGCTAATCACTTTCCAATATTATCTCATTTAATCTTTACAATAACCCTGGGAGGCAGGCGCTATTATTATTCCAATTTTACATTTTGAAGACCTGATATCAACAGAAGTTAAGTGAATTGAACAAGTTCACATAGCTAGTTGTGTCTGAGGCAGGATTTGAACTCAGGTATTCCTGACTCCAGGTCTAGCACTCTTTCCACTCTACTATTTAGCTATATCAGTGTAAATGTTAGTCTCATAAGGGTGTGGCCCCAAAATTTGCAAAAGTCCCACAAAACAAAACAAGGTCAGGGTAGGTGGGTGGCACAGAGTCAGCTTTCAGATGAGGTACACCATGGCCCTCCACACTGGTGCCTTGGAAGAATCCAATGTTATGGTAACTCAGGAATGTTTATTTAAAAATATTTTGTTTGTAATTCATGGAATAAAGCAAGTATTTCCATAACACAGTATAATAAAAAAGATAATTGCACATGAAACTGTAAAGCTACTATGTATGACTTGCTATACTTTTTAAATATACAACAAATGCTACACTGTCTTTAAAGGACAGAAATCTCCTTCTACTACTCCTGTCTGGGCTTCCTAAGTGTGGGTTTCTAACTGGCTAATGGGCAGAATACAAATGTTAGACACTATAGAATGACTTTAGGATGCCTTTCAACGTGGGAGAAACAGTCTGATGAAGATAGGTCAAATTTCTATTGAAAAATGAAACACACTAGATAGAGTACATTTCTCTAATTATCTTCATAACAAATGGTTTTTTTTAATTTTTTTCTGAAATACTTTTGTAATTAGTGAATGAACATTTTTCTTACTAAAAATTCATGCATCCTCCTTACCCCTTCCTTGACCATACTGGCTGGCATCTCCCAAATAAAAGGCCCCCTCTCCTTAGCTCCAAAGACTGAATAGCTCCAAGATGTCCATGCCTAAAGATAAGCCCAACTCATAGCCCCCAACCAAAAAAAGAGCCTGAAAGTTTTTCAAAACCCCTTAACTCACTTTTAGTTTCATAGCCCTTCATTCATCCTTCAGAGTATTAATACACCATCTTTTCTCCCCTATTTCCTTTGATTTCATTCTTGCCACTTCTTTCTTTTCAGCCGTGGAAAGACTGAACAAATTTCCCTGCTTTCAGTCACTTTCCCAAGGATAACTGTTTCCATCTTCCCTAGTAAGTTTTTTTCCTCCTTCTGATCTGTTCAGGCAGGTGGTGTCTCTCAAATGTTTCCTCATGCCTACTTGCAATGGGTTTCCTTGATATTTTCCTGATGTCCTTCCTGAGGAGGTAGAGTGAAAGGTAAGTAAGATAGCCAGACTACAGGTATAACAATATACAGCCTTGATTTTCCTTTCATAAACGTTTTTCTTCCCATTTTACATGAGTGTGTGCATGGGTGTGTGTGTTATCCTTTTCAACGACTTGAAGCAATACTCCCCTATAAAGTGTCCACAGAAGTAGTACCCACAACTACAAAATAACTTATTCATGAAATATGTATGTATCTAAATGATGAAGGAAACAACACTTTTGGGAGGTAGGGCATGCAAGGAATTCTCTGGATAATTACTTCAGGTCCTTAGTTTGTTATGTGAAAGCTTTCACCACCCTGATAAGAGGGCTCTTAGAAAGATGAGGTCACTGTGACCCTACATTTTATGAGTATTATACAGTGCTGATTGAGGGTTAAAGAGTTGGGGAGCTAACATCCCACTGTTTCATTTAACTTATCTTCAATTTTGTTATCAGGGCTTGTCTATCATCTCTTAATCAATAGAGTGAAATCCTCATAAACTGATCAATCAACAACATTCTGCTCTAATTAAAAAGCTTTGGTTTTTAATTTATTTGCATTAGCTAAATCTGTCTAACATTCATTATGATTTGGGACTTCCTAAAAAGAGTGGTACAAAAGTATCAAAGTCAGTTCAGATAAGAGGACATATTTTCTCCTTTTAGTAATATGCAAGAGAGAGCAATGCTGGCGAGGCACATTCCATAAGGTCATTTGGATTATGGAATGACATCCTTTACTAGTTAACTGTTAGTTTAAGCAGTTTTCTGGAACCAGTGATAGTGACTAAGAAATTACATCATAAAGAAAATTTGACAAACCATAGCACCTCCATTGCTAAATATTTTTCAAATATAGGTCTATTTTTAAAAACAAGCACTAATTTAAAAAAAATTGCATGCAACAGAAAACAAAAAACAAAAAAAAATCATAAATTTAAATGCAAAAAAAATAGCCACTTTTTTCTCTGAACCTTTACTGTTTTTTGTATTCCAGTTTGCTGCTTTCACAGTTTATCTTTTATTGGTGTCAAATGTAGATTTAATTCCATACTACAAGTGTATGAACATTTTAACCCTCATATCTAAAATAATCCACAGAGCGGTAATACATTCAATATTGTTTCTTAAATAGAATCCATAATATAGTCCTTTTCCATATTCTGGGTATCATGCCGAAGACACAACAGTTGTCTCCAACACGTGGGTTCGAGATGTTAATTTACTAAACGTTAGCATGGGGAAAATTGGAAATGGTTTCAGGAGAAGAATGACTGACAACACATGCCATTATCATTTCAGACTTTGTAACAGAGCTCCTCATTAAGCAACATCTACACAGGATGCTTTGAATTCAAACACCCCTTTTTTCTTCCACTCCTATATTTGTTAAATGGAGCTATAGGCTTCATATTTAAAAGTAAATTCCAAATATACCTCTTCAAACTCTCCAGCATAATGCATTTTCAGGCTTGGGCAAGGTTTAAGCAATTTGCACCCAAAAGAATAAAAGTAGTCAATGAAAAGAATTAACTAAGTGAAAACAGAGGCCTGTTAATTGCAGCATCTGTGTACCAAGTAGGGTGTTCACTGCTGTAAACACCATAAACCAGTACATAAACAGAATTAGTTCCTCTCAGTTAACTCCAAGGGCATAAAAATAATAAGACACATCAATAATAACAAATCATGAACTACATGTACTATGCCTATTTAAGACCCCTCGGGGTATCATAAGTATGAAGGTAGCTTCAGAGAAGTGAAATTCTCTAGGGAAAATGCAAGGGCCGTGCAAATGTAAATTTCTTGAGAAATTAATCACTGCCTTGACATATGTTGCTGGCATCTTTAAACATACTGATTACTAGCATGGCTGCTTTAATCCTAGAGTAGAGCTCTAAAAATAGTTGACATTTTACTGTTTCTATAGTAACAAAGAAAATGGCATCCTACAATACTTCCATTCCAGCTGAGCTGAATGCATCCTCGGGATTGCCTATATACATCTCGGCTATGTTCCTGTCAATGGAACAACCTCTACTGCTTTCTCCATGGTTTGGGGTGTGTAATCACAACAAACTGACTGTCGCAATGTCAGTATGAGTTTGTTACTAAGCATGAGTAGGAGAGTCAAAGTCAATGAGTTTATGGTAGATAGACTTTTCAAATTGTGAGGTGCAAAGGCAAGTCCGTTATTTTCTAGAGGCATAGTAAGAGGTTTACTGCATCAAAGGTTTCAAACACAAATTCCACTGCCATCAACACTGTTAAGTGCAGCCCCAACCAAACTAAAATGTAATTGGTAAATATTTAGCAAAATATGTAAAAATATGATAAAAATAACTAAGTCGATACACAGCTCACATGAATCTTTATTTATGGATTAGTGTCCATCTTTTTTATTTCAGTCTGATACCACTGGCCTGCCTCATGTAATTTCAAGTTAATTGGGAAGGTTGTTCTACTAAGAAAGCATCTCTTTTTCAACTGCCGGCTACAAGGCTTGATATTCTTCCATAGGATTTTCATTGCCTTGGGAAACTGCCACCTCCCCTGCCATCCTCTTTCAGCATGTAAATAGCCTTGGAAAAGATAATAAAGTAAACTGAGCTTAGTCATTAATGTTTTACTGTAAATTAGTTTGTTAGCTAAGTTTTCCTTGATCAAAAGATTCAGAATGGAGATTAGAGATGAACAGAGAAGCTGAGTTTTTAAGACTTCACTCTGAGCTTAAGAGAAGGAAAGAAGAGACCTTAAGATTTCCATAAAGGTTATAAATTGAATCATTAATTTTAGATCTGAAAGGGATATTGGAGTTGACTTAGAATGTCTATTTTGCAAACTGACACCCAGAGAGGGTAAACAACTTGTCTAAGGCAACAAATGTTATATCAGCAGTCTGTACAGAGTACAGAGGGTTTAGATGAGTTGCCCAAAGTCACAAAACTATTTGGTGGCTGTGATGGTATTAGAGTCCAAATTTCTTGAATTCTGGTTCAAGATTATATATACTATTTTATTCCACAGAGGTTAAACTGATTGGTAAAAAATAATAATAATGATGATGTGTGAATGTGGAAAAATAAGGGGTCTCTTGTATATCCCGTTTTATATCACTTTTCCTACACAAAAATATGGCCTATGATTTTGTCAGTGTAGGAAACCCTTTGGATGGGAAGTTCTTCTAGTAATGTAGGTGGACAATCCACCTTTGAATTAATAGTTAGTCCCAAGGGTTTGCCTGAAATACACAGATTCTGGCTAACCCAGGTTCACTTAAATCATACATACAATGAAAAGGTTTTCAATTCATTTCCTTCTGACTCCAAGCTCAGTACTCTAAGATTCCACTCTGTTCAGAAACACACGTGTTCTCACACAAGTCAGTCAGTAGCCAACAAGAATTTTAGATACTTCTAAGTGCTGGGAATGTAATTACAAGCTGAAAGAAAGACTCTGACTCCATAGAATTTACCTTTTAATGGAAAAAATGTTTCCATTTAGCTATTCAGTGGTATCTGAATTTTTATGATGCCTTTTGGGGAGTTTTCTTGGCAAAGATCCTAGGGTGGTTTGCCATTTCCTTCTCTTGTTCATTTTATAGATAAGGATACTGAGGCAATAGGGTTAAATGACTCACACACTGTCACACAGCTAGTGAGATCAAATTTGAACTCAGATCTTTCTGACTACAGGTTTAACACTCTCTGGACTGTGCCACCTACCAATAGGGGAAGACAACACTAAAAAAAGCTGAGAAGTGGGGGTTGGTGGGGACTTTCTTTTAGAAAAGGGTAGTTAAAGTCTGGAGAACAGCCTAGAGCAGTGGTTCTCAACCTTTCTAATGCCACGACCCTTTAATAGTCATATGTGGGCATGTCTGCAGGTGGGCGGACCCACCTGCAGACGAACAGAGAAGGTTCCTAAGACTGTCAGAAATATGTGTTTTCTGATGGTCTTAGGTGACCCCTGTGAAAGGGTCGTTCAACCCCAAAGGGGTCATGACCCACAGGTTGAGAACCGCTGGCCTAGAGGGTATAAGAACACTGGTTCAGTATAACTTGAAAAAATCCTTATTTTCATTATTTTGTCTGTTTACTAATGATTGTCTTATTTAACTTTTGAAGCATTTTAAATATTTGTGTTATGGACTAGAAAGTCTTCTACAAACATGAGGATTTTTATATTCAAAGAAGATTCTATATGAAACTGAATCTTCTATAACACAAACAACTTACTAGTTCCAGTAATTTTACGTGGTGCCAACATTGACCTGTTCACTGCGTCTCCTCTTCCATGAATATCTCCATTTTATTTTCCTGCTATATTCTAAAATGTTTCATTGACACACCCTTCTTCCTTTCCCTTCCCCATTTTTGTATCAGTATTGCCCCACTCTTCTCCACCCACATTTTCCCTCCTCCATATATAAGCCCTTCTTGATAGGAAAAGTATACTCAAAAGAAATTTGTGCTGTAATGATTTCATCTGGAAATGGGTTTCTTACATTGCATACTTCATTACTTATTCTACCATAGTCCTTCCAACAATTGTCATTTTCCTCAATTGTCATCTTTGCTAAAAGTTTCTAATTTCTTTATTTTCTTTTAAAGTCAACAAATGAACAAGTATTAAACACTTACTATATGCCAGACACTTTCCTAAGCACTGGGAGTAGAAAGGCAAAAACATTCTCCCTTCGAGAAGCTCACATCATAATTCACACGTGTTGTTTGTTCTATTTCATTTTTTAAAAAATATTGGCAACTGGGTTTTTTTTCTTGCTATGTTTTTCTGTCTAGTCTTCTGAAACTTCCCTTTCTCTCCTTGGGTTAGATTAACTCTCAAATTAAATTTAAAAGGAGAAGAGTGTGATGAATCGTTTTCGATAAGTAGCAAGTCTCTTTTACAGATCTGAAACTACCTAAGAAAACAAAGACCCAAGTTTTCAATGCAAATATTTTTCTGGAGTTTTTTTTTTTTATCAAGACTTGGAAAACCACTCTCAAGTTCTGAAGAACTAAGGATGAATACAACACAGCGGATAAAGAAAAGATAAATGGTGATGTTTGCAATATAAAACCAATGAACTCCAAAGAACAGAAGCAGAGAATGTCATCAAGGACTTTTCTGACGAAAAAAGGATGAACAGGTCACATGACAAGAATGAAGGATGACAGGTAAACCAGAAGAGAGTTCCACTGGTATACTCCCATTGTTGGAAGAAAAGGAAGAAGGCAACTGGTATTGGACTCCATGTGTGCCTTTTTTGACGAAGAGTTAAAAAGGACTGAAATGCCTGTACAACTATGTTTAATCCTTTGTTTACCTTTTGATCCTGATTTACCTTTTAAACTGTTCATCAGATGCCTTTTAAAATTCTAAGCATATGTTTTCATATCCATATATGTATCATCATACATACATATTTATGCACATGTATATGCATGCATGGATGTATATGTAGGCACATACATAAATACACATACACACATAAATGCAAAATGCATAGATATGTATACAAATGCATGTCCATATACTTGGAACACATACCCACAAGCACATAGGCACAAATGTGTGTATACAACACATATGTACACACATGTAAATATACTGTAATGTGTACTAAAATGTATGTGTAAATACATCCATATTACACACATGCATAAGTATATTTACTCAGCAGGGATTATTCAAAGAAAAGTTCAATGTGAAGCATCATAAAGAGAGGTTGATGCTAGACTTTGCAGACTTGCTCAGCCTTCTCTTTTCCCTCTGGGCTTGGATAATGTGAATTATATTTCTATGCAGTGAAAAGGGGTGTGTGTGTGTGTGTGTGTGTGTGTGTGTGTGTGTGTGTGTGTGTGTGTGCATGTGTGTGTGTGTATGCACGCATGTGCACTGGAGGATAAAATAACCATTTGACTGCTTTCTAAATGCTTCTCTCATTTTCTTCAAGTCTGAAATATTTCTCTTATCTCCCAACTAAAAAGGCTTAGCTTTTTACCCTCTAAACTCCTACAGCAGTGGTTCTCAACCTTCCTAATGCCTCGACCCTTTAATACGGTTCCTCATGTTGTGGTGACCCCCAACCATAAAATTATTTTTGTTGCTACTTCATAACTGTAATTTTGCTACTGTTATGAATCGTAATGTAAATATCCAATATGCAGGATGTATTTTCATTGTTACAAATTGAACATAACCCACAGGTTGAGAAGCACGGCTTTAAAGGAAGGTGTTGTGATTGAAACACTGAACTTTACTATAGGAATACGAAATTAGAAGCAATGAGTGGGTAACTCAGACTTTGTAGAATCATAGAGTCTCTCACTTCTTTCAAGGTTCAGCTGAAGCATCACCTTCAACATGAAGCCATTCCTTAGCTCCTCACTTGTTAGTGCCTTCCCTTCCCAAACACCTCTTTTTATCTGCCCTTTATTTATTATTAGTTTCTACATATGGATTCTCTATGTACTTAGTCCCTACAAATGCATTCTATATATACTTCTATATGTAAACACTGTGTCTACTGAGAGTATGTAAGCTTCTTTACAAGAGGGATAGTTTCATTTTGACTTTGTGGTACTAGGCCCTAACAAACATGCCTGTCACATACCAGGCATTTAGTAAGTGTTCTCGATTGATTGAATGATGGTGATTTTCCATACTATGCAATGAAGATCTTAGTGGTCTTCTTGAGCAAGGATGAAGATTCTGTCCTCTTCCCTTCTTTTTACCCTATAATACAGTCTGAAAATATGAAACCAGTGAAGAATTCTCTCAAGTCATCTTTCACCTCTCTGCCTCAAAGGAATGAACAGTGACAGCTTTTGTAATTAGTCTAGGATCTTAGCTACCAGAGACAATGATAAACACACAACAATGGCCTCACTCCAGTTTCCAATGGAATGGGTGCCCATCATGGAAATTACAGTTGAAATAATTGGTTCATTGGCTGACAGTATCAGCAGAGAGGCCAAGGGCTGAGCCAACCACTTATTGCTTGAAATTCTCTGTCCTAACCAAGCTAGCTAGTTTAAGTGAGAGAGCTGAGTTCCCTCAGGGCTTATATAATGCACATAATGCACAAATTGAAGACTTTGGTATCCAGGGATGTCAATCTGACACCTTTCATAAGCATCAAGTTTGCCAAAAAATATTATAAAAATATAAAACAAAGTTGGATTGTGGGTATTTAATAAACATTAAATCATGTGATGTTGCAGGAAAATATGCAATAAAAATCAACCTGATCACTGGAGAGGGAAAATGTTATTGAATGAATACAATTTTGTTTAATTCCATGTGAAATGCTTCTCATTTAAAAATGCAATTAGATCCCACATTTTGACATCCAAACTGAAATTCAATGTAAACATTCACTTATATATGTATGTGTTTATATATGTGTATGTGCATACATGTATGCATGCATCTATATATGTATACACACATTTAATATTAATTTGTCCTTTACTCCTACTTAATGCATATCAACTTTTCAGGCTTCCTGTCCATGCCTCTGCCACTCTTTTTATATCTCATTTTGGATTTTCTCATAAAAATTAAAGTCTTCTTTTTGTCTGTCTTTTTTCATGAAGAAAAAAATGCCTCAGGTTAATTATTTTTAAATATGGCTACTTTCCTATTAGAAAGGCATAGGTGGAGTCAGTGATCAGTGACTTGCCTATATGGGAAATTTTTCTAAATGTTTGGTCATACTGAATAAATTGAAACATATTTCTAAGAAATTTCAAGGTAAAATGGAAATTTTTATAGCTGAAACAAAGAATTTGTGAAGATCAAAGAAAAAGACGACACCAAAAAGAAACATTTTCCAATTGGGTGGCTCAGTGGATAGAGTGTTATGCCTTGAGTCAAGAAGATCTGAGTTCAAATTTGACCTCAGGCACTTACTAGTTATGTGACTCTAGACATGTCACTCAGCTTCTGTTTGCCGAAATCTGTTTGCCTTACTGGAGAAGGAAATGGCAAACCATTCCAGTATCTTTGCCAAGCATAGTTGGGTTCACAGAGAGTTGGCCACAATTGAAAGACTGAATGACAATCTCCAATCTCCAGGAACTGGACATTTTTCCCTAGTTCTAACATCTATACTTACTAATCAATAACATCCTGTGGTTCACTAATACTTCTATGACCCAATATAAAACCCTTATTTAAAGCTAATATAATCCTATATAACATAGTATAAGATAAGAAATAATGCAATAAAACCCCATATATAAAGTTTTTCACTACCTATTCCCCTCCTATCTTTCCAGTATTTTAAAATATTTTCCCTCTCCACACATAGTCCAGCCACACTGGTTAGTTTTCTACTGTCAAAAATAACATTATATCTCGGTGATTTTGCATTGGCTGACTGTCTCCCATACTTGGAATGTTTTTCCTCTAAACCTACAACTCTTAGAATCCCTGAGTTTTTAAAGACTCAGTTCAAACACTACCTACTGCAGATTTGTGTTCTCCCAGCTGCTAGTAACTTCCTTCCCTACCTCCTGTGTAATACAAATTTATGTTGAATATATCATATTATGTTTACTTGTTCATCCCCATTATAACATATACTGTCAGAATGTTGCCTGGAATACAGAAAGGAGTTAATGAATGCTTATTAATTCATTTCTATATTTTTGTATATACTAATACATGTATCTGTTTCTCCTATTAGAATATAAATTACTTGAAGAAAATATAAATACTTGTTGCTTGATAATTTGAACTCTGTTTCTCAATCTCATTACACCTATCCCAGGAGTGAGTCTTCTCATCTACCCTGAAAGGTTTTTTTTTATTTTTTTTTTGGTCAACAGAATAAGCATATCCCCAAAGTGATGGTTCAGGAATCCTTGGTGTCACCTGGGAGTGAATAACTACTGTATTTCCTAAAAAACCCTTTCCTCTCTCCCCTCACCCCATAATATCTTCTTATGTCTCCTCCCTTTATATTTGTGAATAATTGTCTCTTCTTTCAAAGGTTAAATGATATAAATTGCTTGATATGTTTTAATTGAAGGTTGTTAATACACATAGTTATTCTTTTTGTTAGTAAATTACAAAAACTCACAAAATTAAAAATGAATTAGAAAACTCTCTAGAAACTTTCACTCTGTATTTTTGAAGATATAGCAGGATGTAGAAACATTTCTCTTATTATCTAATCATATACAACTTCCTCTAACTTTCAGAATTTCCTCTTCACAGAAGAGTGAAGTTCTATTACCAGATAATTTTTTGAGGAAGTTCTGTTTTCAGTGGCTTCAATAATTATACACAAGGAAAGTATCTTAAACTATTATCTTCCTCCAATGAGTCAGTATGATACTTTGTCATTTTTGTACATTTTATATACAATAGTAACATTTAATCTAGGTAGAAATAAATTGGCGACACAAACACACCTACCTTTGCAAAAACAAAAAACAAAAAACCTCTAAATCTCAACTATTGACCTACCTACTTGTTTCAAATCCCATGTGATATTTTATTAATGCAATGTAATCAATGACAAGATCCCATTTCTTAGAGACTATAGTAGAGACTTTTGTTCTAGGATTTTATAGTACTTTTTTTTCTTTTTTTTTCAGTTTGACTGAACTATAATGTTGATAACAGCAGGATATTTTATATTTTTTTCTAACTCCTGTTGTCCATTTATTTCACTCTTTGTGATCCCATTTGGGGTTTTCTCAGCAAAAATACCGAAGTAGTTTGCCAGTTCCTTCTCCAGCTCATTTTACAGATGAGGAAACTGAGATAAACAGGCTTAAGTGACTTGCCCATGGTTACACAGCTAGTAAGTGTCTGAGGCTGGATTTGGACTCTGATCTTCCTGACTCCAGACCGAGTATTCTATCCGTGTGCTACCTACAAGTTCTCATTTTATATTGGCTGACTTCCAGTTTTACATAAAAGGTGCTTCAAGTCAGAGACAAAATTAAACAACATATTTAAGAAGTGCTGGTTCAGATCAGGTATATTTTCCTTGTGTTCACATAAGAAAGTGAGCCAAATATAAAACCTTTGGTAAAAATATAATATTCAGATATTTTCCATTAGAATCCCAACCAGGGTATGCACTTAGAGTACATTTCTAAGAGCTATCAAACCAATGAAACAAGTCTTTATGTCAATCACAAAGCACTTACTACCCAGATAAATGAATTGATGATAAGACAGAATGATTGACTGATAGATCAATAAAACACTAAGTACTATTTTTAAAGTTTTATTAATGTTTTGTTTTTATATTGTAAACACTTACAGATCTACTTGATTAGGGGTTTCATAACAAATTAAGATAGCTAAGTGAAAAATAGTGCAGTGACCTCATGCAGGCAACATTTCAGATCCTTAACACCATCCTGCCTCTGTATTTGGAAAACAAAAACAAATAAAAGAAATAAAGTTTCTTTCCCTTTCCCTAGTCCTTACCCTACTAAGAAACAAAAAAGAAAAACAAATTTCTAGGAAAAGGTACGCATAGCCAAGGAAAACAAGTTACCTCATTGATGAAATACGTGCATGTGTATATTCACATATGCATGCATACATATGTACACGTTGTGCATGCATGCATGCATGTATGTATGTATAACACAGTCTCCTATTGCATCTTAAATCCAATAATATATTACCATACTTCATCATCAGTACCCTGAATGGTTAATCTATTTATCACAGTACTTTTTGGATGCCTGCACCTTGCAGCACCAACCGAACGTGAGAACACGAAGGAATGAAGAATTGTGGGCCAGATGGAGACTGAAAGCATTCATACGTTTATTGAATGCATGCTAAGCAAATCTCAATTAAGCATCTGAGGTTTAGGGTTTTTATACTGAAGATAAAGCACCCACATTATACTTTCTCATGGCAACTAACATGCAATAGTAAATGCATTGAGAAATGCAAATAAAAACAACTCTTAAGGTACCATATCTCACCAGTCAGATTGGCTAACATTACAAAACAGGAAAATGATGAAAGCTGGAGAGGATGTGGGAAAATTGGAACACTAATGCATTATTGGTGGAGTTGTGAACTGATCCAACCATTCTGGAGAGCAATCTGGAACTATGCCCAAAGGGCTATAAATAAATAAGTACATATCCAGCAATACCACTTCTTGGCTTGTGTCCCAAAGAGACCATAGAAGTGGGAGGAGGAACTGTATGTACAAAAATATTTATAGCAGCTCTTTTTGTGGTAGCAAAGAACTGGAAATCAAGGTGATTCCCATCAATTGGGGAATGACTGAGAAAGTTGTGGTATATGAATGTAATGGAATACTATTGTGCTATAAGAAATGATGAGCAGACAGGTTTCATAATAACCTGGAGAGACTTATATAAACTTATGTTGAGTGAGAATAGCAGAGCCAGGAGAAATTTGTACACAACTACAGACACAAAGTATGTGTGATGACCTTATCAAGGAAATAGACTGGACTCCTCTCTGCAACATAGGCTTATAAGACAACTCCAAAAGACTTGTGATGGAAAGAGATATCCACAACCAGAGAAAGAGCTACAGAGTCTGAATGAAGACTGAAGCAAACCACTTGCTCTCTTTCTTTTTCTTCTTTTGTTTTGATTTCTCTTTCCCATTGTTGATTCCATTGGCTATAATGCTTTACAACATGACTAAAGTTTAATGTTAAGGTATTTGTAGATCTTATATTTGATTGCCTTCCACCATGGGGGGAAGGAGGGGCGAAGGAAGGGGATAAGATTTGAAACTCAGAGGACTGTGGAACTGAATGTTGTAAACTAAAAGTAAATAAATAAATTAATTTAAAAAAAAGAAATGAGATCTCAATTATATATGTGAAGTCATCCAAAATATTTTTCCATATAAGTTATGTTGCCAAAAAAAAAAGCAAGAAAAATGAAGGGACAAAATATGCTTCATTCTGCACTCAGACTCCATCAGTTCTCTCTCTGGAGGTAGATATTATTATTTTTAAATCAAAAGTCCTTTAAAATTATATTGGATCATTGTATTAATCAGAATAGCTAAGTTATTTACAATTGATTGTCATAGAATATGTCTGTAAATGCACGCAGTATTCTCTCGCTTCTGTTCATTTCCCTTTGTATCAGTTCACAGAAGTCTTCCCAAGTTTTTTTTTCTGAAAACATACACCTTGTTATTTCTTATAACACAAAAGTGTTTCACCACAATCATATACCACAAGTTGTTTAGCTCTTCCCCAATTGATGGGCATCCCCTCCATTTCCAATTCTTTGCTGCCACAAAAAGAGCTGTTATAAATACTGTTGTATACATAGATCCCTTGCCCTTTTCCTTTGATCTGTTTGTGATATAGATCTAGTAGTGGTATCGTTAGGTCAAAGGGTATGCATGGTTTTAATAGCCTTTTGGGCATAGTTCCAAATTGTTCTCTAGAATAGTCAGACCTATTCAGAACACTGCCAACAGTGGATTACTGTTGCAAATTTTCCAATTCCCCTCCAACTTTGATAATTTTCTGTGTCATGTTAACCAATCTGATAGGCATGAATGAGGTTGTAGCTTAAGAGTTGTTTTAATTTGCATTTCTTAAATCAATAGTAACTCAGAGCATTTTTATCGGACTATAGATAGCCATGATTTCTTCTTTAGAACACTGACTATTCATACACTTTGATCATTTGCAACTACAGAATGACTTGTATTTTTTAAAAATTCTGTTCTCTATGTATTTGAGAAATGAGACCTTATCAGGGAAACTTACTATAAAAATATATCCCAGTTTCCTACTCTTCTTCTAATCTTGTCTGTAATGATTTTGTTTTCACAAAAGCATTTTCACATGAGATAATTAAAATTATGCATTTTATTTCCTGTGACTCTCTCTCTCTCTCTCTCTCTCTCTCTCTCTCCTTGCTGTGTATCTCCTCAAAAGTCTGTCTTGCTTCTGACCACTCTCTCCCTTAATAAGCCCTTCCTTTTATCACTTCCCCTTCCTTTCTCTTATCCCCTTTCCCTCCTACTTCCCTCTTTGGTAAGATGGATTTCTATACCCAACTGAGTGTGTATGTTATTCCTCCTTTGAACTAATTCCATTGAGAGTGTGGTTCAGGAATTATTTGCAACTCCCCGTTCTCATTGCCCCCACCACTGTTAAAACTCTTCCTGGTATACCTCTTTTATTTTAGATAATTTTCTCAATTCTTCTTTTCTCTTCCCCCTTATCCCAGTGCATCCCTCTTTTTCACTTCTTAATTTTTTTGGGGGGGGGCAGAGCTAAGATGGCAGAGTAAAAGCAGAAACTTGTCTGAGCTCCCATTCCAACCACCTCAAATACCTGTCAAAAAATGACTCTAAACAAATTTTAGAAATACAGAACCCACAAGGTAACAGAGAGAAACAAATCTCCTGCTGAAGGAAGCCTGGCAGGCTGACAGGAAGGGTCTATCACATCAGGCTGGGAGCTGATCCTATCCTTGTGTGAGCCACCTGGGTCCAGACCTGGGCCCTGACCAGCGGCTCAGATGTAGCAGCAAGCACCCTAGCATACCCAGGATGGCTGCTAGCACAGGTTCTTAGATCTGCTTTTCTAAAGGAAAGCAACTCAAAGTGGGTTCACAATCTCACTTTAATCAATCAAACATATATCATTTACTTAGTTCAAGGGGAAAAATCAACACCCTGAACTTCAGAGAATACAAACAGAATACAGACAGAAGTTACAAACAGAAGTTACAAGCAGACAAAGAAACAGATCAGCAGGTGGGCTTCCAGCCACCTGACCATCACATCCATACCTAGTTAGTTACCAGAGAGGGAAGCACCAGCACCTAGGTTTTCAAAGCCAGGGACTCAATGGCTGCCCACAGTCTCATCTGGCCAAATCACACAACTCTTCCCAAAGTGAGCCCCAAAGCAAAAACTCACATCAGGGTATATATAGCCACCTCCTGGATCAGAAAATGTCACAACTCTCTTGATCAACTGCACAATCACAAAGTAATAAAGTGTGGGCATTCCTGAAAAACAAGCTTCCTACCACAGACTCCAAGTGACTACATTCAGCCTATTAGGGGAAGAGTATATTTTCAAATCAGAGAAGGTTCTCAGAGTCACTTAAGTCTATCAAATGGCATAGAGGCAAGGAAGATTTTCAGATTCCCATAACATTATTTAAATTCCATTACCATTACACCAGACCAGCTGGAGCAGACTTCAGAAGAATGAAGCACCTGCAGCTGTGGGGGATTTCCAGACTTGCCAACACATAAAAACCAAAGAGAAAGTAAAAGGTCAGTGGGGAACTCTGTTAGAACTGAGTGAGAGAGTGTTGTCTGGCCCCTGTGCCCAGAGCAAGAGGTGGGGGATACGCAGCAGCTACATCTGCTGCAATGTGGATGCCTCCAAAGCTCCTGCTTTGGAGAAGGCCTGCAGATAGTAGGAGGACCAAATGACCATTAAGAGAGTAATTGCTCTTGCTTTGACCTGCTTGGATTTGGGTTTCAGTCTTGGGTAGTTGTCCTGGGGTATGTGGCCAATGTGCCAGACCTTGTGGTGGTTGTAGAAAGGGTGCCCACCACTTAGCTCTGACAGCAGCTCTGACACAGCTATGAAAACCTCAGCAATTTGGGACACAGCTCTCCCCACTCTAGAAGCAGGGTTCTACCATGACAAAGACCTCAAAAGTCAAGTAACTGCCTGGCAAGATAAGCAAGCAGAGGAAGCCCAATCAGACCATAGAATCTTTTTTCTGGGGACAAAAAGGATCAAAATATGGAACCAGAAAAAGACAATGAAGTCAAAACTTAAAGTTCTTCTCTGCTTCCGATTGGAGAGACACAGTTTTAAGCTTCAGGGGTTTTTTGTGCTACTGTTTTCAGAGGTAATTCTGAGAGTCTGCAAGTTTTTATTGCTTTCATAGTGATATGATCCAAGGAGAGGTGTGGTCAGTCACACAGGTCAGTGTGGCCTGTGCTCTGATTTTTACCTAGAAAGGTACCATGCTCCTTTGCAACCACAAGTGCTAGCCTTCCTCTTGGCACTGGAAATGTGATCAGCTCCCCTGCTTTCCTGTGCCCACAAGTGTCAGTGATCCTTACTGCCTTGGAACTGAGACAAGGGCCCCTACTCCATTGTGAGCTAACACAAGTGTGCTTCTCTATGCTGGAAATGTGAGTGAGCCCCTGCTCCCTTGTGACCACACACATTAGTGCTCCCTTTCACCCTGGAACTGAGATCCTGAATTGTTTATGGGCAATGCAACAGGGTCCTGTACTCAATGGCAGCAAATTTCTGTGCATTGCTCCAGGCTGGCCCAGACCCCAGTGTCATAGCCTGTCTACTTCCTAAATTGTCTTGGGCTAAAAAATGTCATGCTCTGACTTTTTGTTGGCTTTCCTACTCCAGAATTCAACTTGAAGAATTATTTTAAAGTTGTATAGGAGAGAATATTGGGAGAATTCAGCTGTGTTCCTGCCTCTACTGTACCATCTTTATCCTTCTGATGTACTTTTAAGATAGTTTACAAGAAACATGATTACACTATGGATAGTTTATGTCACATTAGAAGTATGTGGTTTCTTTTTTTTTTTAGAAAGGACTAAATAATAAAGATATGGCTTTCTTTTATTCTTTATTTCTAAGTCCTGACATGAAATCCTCTTCTATAATATCATATTTATTGTACTAAAGAAATAAATGTATTTGTTGTAGATGTATTGCCTTTTTATTACAGGAATCTGAAGATATGGAAGGAACAGCATCATTAAGATGATTTTGTGTGATCACTTTTCACTAATACTTTGGGCTAGTAGAAAATACTTGCATTAAAAATATTGAGCTAGCAGAGATATATATGTCTTCCCCAAAAGACCAAGAACTAAGTGGACTCATGTAATGCCATCCTAAATAACATTTTATTGTTCTTATATGAGTGGATAACATATTGTTAGAGCCATTAGAGTCACTAGAACAGAGTGTCAGACACGGAGGATTAAAGTCTGGCTGTTGGGCTGAGGCTGATGTCAATGTGTTTTGCTTGCAGCCACATACATTTTAGATTAAAAAAATTTTTGGGAGACATTTGCTATAACCTTAGGGAAGCATTGGTTTCCTGTAGATAAATTGATCAATGAATGTAAAAGGAATGTAACTCCACAGTAACCAAACAGAGAGGCAACTTAAATAACTGACATACAGGAAATTGGGATAATTAAACAGAGTGCAGACTCATTTGCCATTTTTGGATTTCATTTCCAGAGCTGTGAAAGTTCAGGCTTTGGCTGTGTGCATGTTACTTTGGTTCTTTTATTCAAGCTGTGCTAAGCCCTAGAGGCCTCTGGGACAGGCAGAAAGCCTTGACTCAGTGAATCCTTCTTATCCTGCCCTTGCAGGTTTTACTCAGTGTGAAGGTGAGAAGGAAATCAAGAGTTGAGGCAAAAAAGGTGACAGGGACAATCGATGGGTAAAAATTAATCCCCACCTGCAGCCAGAAACCAAGGCAAAATAGATGGCTCTTTGATCTTCTGCTCAACGCCTGCCTTTTTACTTCCCACAGTACCTCCTTGCTTTCCATACAAGTAACCTTGACCATCACATATATGTGTGTGTCTGTGTGTCTGTGTGTGTGTGACTCCAGCCATTTTAAACAAGGGAAAACAAGTAATATTACTACTATACACTTATAGATACTATTAAGTAAATAAATAAAATCATCAGGGAGAAGAATTAAGTACTGTTGCAAAAGTGGAGGTAAATCAAAGATGTTGTCGAAGAATCATAGATAACAATTTATTGGATCTAGTAGGTGAAGGAGAGAGTAGAATCAAAGATGGTTGATGGTTTGATTTGGTTAAGCTACTATTTAAATGTGACTTTGAATGAATTAATTAACCTCTCTGAGACTCACTTTCCTCAAAACAAAATGAAACAAGTATACCATCTATCTCCTCGGATTATTGTAAAGAAGATTAGAATGCATCTGGAAGTGCTTTGAAAATTATGAATACACTAAAATATCTGAATGTACTACTACATGAACATAAGCCATTTAATTTGATTTCAATCAAAAATCCCTGCCCCTCACTGGAAAAGAAAAAAAAAAAGAAAATCTTTGTAATAAATACACAAACATAATAAATTGACACGTTAGTCAAATAAGAAAATTGTGTATCTCATTCTAGATGCATCAGTTTTTTGTTTTGGTTTTTTTGTCAGGAGATGAGTAGCATTATTTATCATCTTTTCTCTGGAATCGTGATTGACCATTTTGTTGATCAGAGTTCCTAAGCTTTATGAAATTGGTAATTTTTACAAAACCAATGTAGCTAAGATTGGAAGGGAAGTAGTTAAGTGATTGGGAAAAAATCTTTATATTGAGTTTATCCTATAAAGTTTTCATTTCCAAGATATAAGGAACTGATCCAATTTTATAAGACTAAGAATCATTCACCAATTGTTAAGTGGTGAAAATATGTGAATACATAATTTTCAAGGGAAGAAAGTCATGCTATCAATAGCCACATAAGGAAAAATGCACCAAAATACTGGTAATGATTGATGTGCTCATTAGATAACTCTAAGGTTGCCCCTCACTACCATTAGACTGGTAAAGCTGATGAAAGAAACTAATATGATAAATGTTGGAGGAAATGCAGGAAAATAAGTACTTTGGTGTACTAGTGGTGCAGGCAAGAATTGGTTTAGTTATTCTGGAAAGAAATTTGAAATTATGCTCCGAAAGTTCCTAAATTTTCTGTACCCTTTCATCCAGAGACACCATTACCAGACTTAGACCCAAGAGATCTATGAAAGAGGAAAAGGACCTGTATGTATAAAAATATTTATAAAGGATTCTTCAAATCAACAACAACCACAACGAAGGAATTATAAACTAAGTAGCTGGCAATCAATTTAAAAATGACTGAACAAATTTAATACTACTGGGCTATGAGAATAAAAGAAGGAGGTAATTGCAGAGAAACCTGAAGAGACAAAAGAAGAGATACAGAGAGAAGTCCTCAGAATGAAGACAGTGTATACTAGAACAAACTATCATTTTAATATCCTAGTTCATTTTAGTACCTTTCTGGATCTAAGATCAGATGTAAGGTGTTTCTGTAAAGAAAAATTTTTGCTTGATCTAATATTTTAAAATCTTTACTAAATTCCTCCATTGGCATGTTCTTCAATTTCTCTCAAGTCCAACTGCTTCCCCTCCGTTAATGGTATAATGTTTACATTATGTCTCAAGCTCTTTGCTATTTTTGCCTTGTAGTAAGCTTCCTGAAAAGAAATTTCAAACTGCATTGACACATATTAATACCCTCTCATTCTTAATATCTTCCTCTCTCCTTTAAATATTAATAGTTTTTCATATTGATAATGATAATCCCAGACTAATATAGTTACAGTTAGAAAGGATTTTTACATTTTACCTTTCACCCAGATATCATCAGAAACAAGCCAAAATTTGACTCAAGCAGTCCTCAGATAATCTGCATAATATAATGAGAATATCAGATCTAAGACCATGTCTTCTCTTCAGTAGCTCAATCATGATATTTGATGTTTCCTATTATATCATTTAGTTCATACTCTTTTCATTGGTATCCTAGAATTAACCTTCATCCTTATACATCTGTATTATTATTATTATTTAATTCTTGAAACAGAATGGAAAAATCCTCCCTGATTAGCTAGGAAGTTATTCAATCCTTTTAACTATTTATCTTAATAATACTGCCTCTTCCTCTTCTTGAATTTTCTAAGATATCTTAAGGGAATAATAATAATAACTATTACCTACTATGTGCCAGGCACCAATGCTAAGGATTTTGCAAATATATCCTCTGATACAATAATGCTGAGAGATATGTACAATTATTATCCTCATTGTACAGTAGAGGAAATGGGGCAAAGTGACTTGCCTGGGGAAAAAGAACTAGAATTGTCAGAGGCTAGATTTGAACAATTATTCTAGGGCAGCCATGTGGTGCAGTGTTGGGCCTGGAGTCAGGAAAACGTGTGTTCAAATCTGGTCTCAGAAACTTACTAGCTGTGTGACCCTGGGCTAGTCATTTAATAATGTTTGCCTCAGCATCTTCATCTATGAAATGAACTAAAGAAGGAAATGGAAAACCACTCAAGTATTTTTTGCCAAAAGAACCCCAAATGGGGTCTAAAAAAAGTTGAATACAACTAAAACAACTGAACAAACTCATGGCTGGGCCCGGCACTATCCACTGTACCATCTAGTTGTATAGAATGATTTCATTCCTATTTGATCTGTTCTTTCTTCTTTCATCATGTAAGAATTGTTGTTTTAACAGCTGGAAGGAAGGTTTGAGATCATTGAGTCCAACCACTTTATTTTTATCTTCAGGCTTTGATGCCTTGAAAGGTTCAGAAACTCATTCATGTAGTTATTCCCTCTACTGATGCAAGATATGATCCACCAACTCCTTACTCTGTAGCCATTTTAACAAGCTAATCAATAAAATCTTCTATTCTTTCAACATAAAGTAGTTTGCTCATTTTTGAGGATTTTTTCTTTGAGGAGACCTTTAAGAAAATAGTCACCATTAAATAGCTGTTCATAAGTCATAAATTCTGGACGTGTCTCCTTTAACTTCCTAGGTATAATTTGGTCATTTAAAAGATAATAATTAGTAAGAGTCAAGTACTTTAATATGTGTGTGTGTATACACACAGAAAATAATATGCAGAAATAAAATGTACAAAAATTATGGAATTTTATAAAACTTTCCATGAAGAAAAAAATATTAAGTACAGTTTTAAGTTCAGAAAATACAGTATTCTAAAAATTTCTGTTTGGTATGTAAGCTATGATAATAAAGCCTGTAAACAGAACTTCTAAACTTAATTTACAGCAGACAAATTTTACATAAGACATTGAACTCTGACACATTTTATTCATTCCTTTAAATTTCTACTTAAACAAAGATTAAAGCTTTTTTTAAAAATTTGTAGTGAACTTCAACAAACAATTATATAAAGAATAAGCCCAAATAGTCCATTAGAAAGTCAGTGCTGCACAATGGACAAAGAATTAACCTGTTATCAGTAAGATCTGGCTTTAAGCCCAGCCCCTGATACATAGTGACTTTGTGACCCTGAACAAATAATATAATAGCATAAGGCCTCCAGGAAACTCTAAGAATGTATTGTAGAGCAGTTTCTCATGTTCTTTGGAAGACAAGAATTGGAATTTCCTATCTGCACATCTCCTAAGCCAATGCAATCCCAGGTACAGAGTAAAAACAAACCAGCAAGCCAAAGTATCTCATTTTGGTTTGTAGAACATTTAAGGATCATCCTGTCTTCCCTGACAATTTTTTTTTTTATGAAGGACTTATTTTTCCTATTCTGTTTTTCATATTTATTTCCCATTCCTTCTCTGGATATAAGCATACATTCTCTTGGTGCATAATACTTGTCCATTTTCTTTCTCATAAAGATTTACATTAAAATATAGAATTTTGTTCTTTTTTCCATTTCTGTGGTAGATTAGTTCTAGCATGTAGCAGAGCATTTGACACATAATAAATACTTCATAAAATTTTGTTAATTGGGGGTGGCTAGATGGTGCAGAGTCAGGAGGACCTGAGTTCAAATGTGACCTCAGACACTTAACACTTACTAGCCTTGTGATCTTGATCTTGGTTGGGCAAGTCACTTAACCCCAATTGCCCTACTTTCCTCCCTACAAAAAGAAAAAAAAAGTTAAATTTATTAATTGATTTATTGTTGCCATTGACAGCATTTTGAATGTCTACCTGTTATCTCTCATTCTTATTAGATGATTTTCCCAGGATGTCAGTGATGTTCTTATGTGAATTCTTCCATTAATTTATCACTGTTTGCATGATTATGTTAGATCCCATTCATATCTATCATGTGTATTTCTGATGTTCTTTGGATTATTGGCATTTTTAATTCTTCTGAGACCATGATCATGCATGACTTATAACTAGACATCACTAAGAAAATATTTAAGTAAAATGTTATTGTTTAAAAATCAGTGAAAAGTTTGAGATCACAATGCTGAACATTTCCCAAATACCAATTATTCTGATCTTCTCCTATTCAACATAGAGGCAAGTTTATTATTCCTCTCCAGTGGGCATCCTAGATACACATATTGACAGGTTAATTTATTTTCTTTGGATATCATTTGAATTAAATGGAATAGGCCAAGGTGGGGTTAAGATGGTGAATTAAGGGCAGTCACCCAGAAAAATTCTACTAATATTCCTTCCCAAACAAGTTTATTTATTTATTTATTTATTTATTTATTTATTTGCAAGCAATCAGGCTTAAGTGACTTGCCCAGAGTCACATAGCGAGTAAGGATCAAGTGTCTTAGGCTGGATTTAAACTCAGGTTCTTCTCACTCCAGGGCAAGCAACTTTAAAAGAATGAATAATGTAATATGGTTCAGCTAAAGTGAGAATGGCAGGGGTAGCAATCATGATTTCAGAAAAAGCAAAAGCAAAAATAGGCCTAATTACAAGAGGTAATCAGAAAAGCTACATTTTGCTAAAAGGTACCATAGATAGTGAAGTAATAACAGAATTTTTTTGCAACAAGTTTCTCTGTGAAAGTCTTCATTTCTCAACATATACTGAAAATAGAACTGAATCAAATATACAAAAATAAGAGCCATTACTCAACTGATAAATATCCACAGGATATGAAAAGGAAGTTTTCAGAATAAGAAATCAAAGCTATCTATATTCACATAATAAAGTTCTATAGCACTATTGATTAGAGAAAGGCAAACTCCAAGGTAGCACCTCACACCTACTAGAAATTACATATGAAGGAGTGGAGGGAAAAATTGGTACACTAATGGACTGCCGGTAGAGTAATGAACTGGCATATTTTGCATAACAATTTGGAATGAGGCCCAAAGTGTTCTGAAATTGTGCATATTCTTTGCCCCAGCAATACCACTACTAGGTATGTATCCCAAAGAGATCAAAGAAAAAGTAAAAAGACCTATATGTATAAAATTATTTGTAGCAGCTCTTTTTGTAGTAGTACAAAATTGGAAATTGAGGGAATGTTCATATATTGGTGAATTACTGAAAAAGTTGTGGCATATGATTTTGATAGAGTACTACTGTACTATAAAAAATGATATGAGGGTAGGTTTCAGAAAAACATGGCTAGACCAATATTAACTGAAGCAAAATAAAGGGAGAAGAACCAGGATATCATTGTGCACGTAGCAGCAACGTTGTAATGATGATTGACTGTGAAAGATTTGACTACCCTGATCAGTACAATGATCTATACAGTGGTTCTCAACTTTCCTAATGCCACGACCCTTTAATACAGTTCCTCATGTTGTGGTGACCCCCAACCATAAAATTATTTTTGTTGCTACTTCACAACTATAATTTTGCTACTGTTACGAATCATAATATAAATATCTGATATGTATTTTCATTGTTACAAACTGAACATAACCCACAGGTTGAGAACCACTGATCTAAGACAATTCCAAAGGACTCATGACAAAAATATGTTAGTCACCTCCAGAGAGAAAACTGATAAACCACAAGGGCAAATTGAAGCATAATTTTTACTTTCTTTATTTTTCTTGCTTTTAAAAATATGGTTTATATGGAAATATGTTTTGCATGATTTCACAGGTATAATTGCTATAATATAGCTTGCAATCTCTGTGGGTTGAGGAGTATTTGTAAAGGAAGGAGAGAAATTGGAACCCAAAATGTATAAAGAAAAATGCTAAATATTTATAAAGTATAAATTATGTATTTTAAATGGAAGAGACCGTATTTTCCTGTGTAAGACATTATTGGATTTTACTACTCAGGAGATCATTGAATTAAATAATTGGTCACGTATATTTCATAGGATCTGTATGTAATTTATAGACATTAGAAAATATTAATCTGATTAGAACTTTTGAATCTTGATTTTGCTGTATTGAATCAAACTATTAAAGTCAACAAAAAGAAAGCATGTCAAATATGTGTGTATACATATATACATACATATATGTATATACATATATAAATATTATATATAATTTTCATAGGCAGGTATATAATCATAAAACCGTGGTTCATTGGAAGAAATGGGCTATGAAATCCTGCTTCTTTTCTTTCTCTATTTTCTTTTGTAGTGTTTTTAATCTCATGAAAGTTATATTGATATGAGGAAACATATGTATGTATATATAAATACATATACATATATGTATATAAAAGTCAAAACTCACAGATGTCTTCTCTATTGCCTTCTTTTTTAGGAAAAAGGAACTCCTTTCCCCTCATTCTTTTAGAATATTACCTTTTTTGAGTAAGATATTTCAGAATTAATTCCTTTTAAATTGTGACACTTTCAACTGATTTTTCTTCTTTATGTATCACAAAGGATGAAGCAAGGACAGAGTCCAAATTATATTGATACAGAGACCCCTTTATAATATTGTTAACAAGAGGGCATCCAGCCTCTACTTTAGTGATTTTCAACCTTCCTAATGCCAGGACCCTTTAATAGTCATATGTGGGCGTATCTGCATGTGGGCAGACTCGCCTGGAGACGGATAGAGGAGCAGTGTCTTGGTTCCTAAGACCATTGGAAATATGTGTTTTCTGATGATCTTAGGTGACCCCTGTAAAAGGTCGTTCGACCCCCAAAGGGGTCACGACTCACAGGTTGAGAACCACTGCTCTACTTTAAGATCTTGAATAATAGGTACTGTATTCAATTCCAGGGCAATCTGATATACTTTCAGTATATTGTATATTCAGTATATTCAATTGTGAGGAAATACTTCCTTCCATTAAGCCTAAACTTATGCCTCACCAACTTCCACTTATTGCTTCTACCCATAGTTATTCTCTCTCTATCCAAACAGAACAGAATCTCTTCCACATAACAAGGCTTCAAATATTTAAAAATAGGTATACAACTACTTCCAAGTTTTCTCTTTTCTAAGGTAAACACACCCAGATTCTTTAAGCAGCTGCCCTTGCAGACTTCTTCTTCACTGCCATTATCGTTTCCTGATAGAATACACTGAGGACAGCGTCTTTCATCGGTTACAAGACCTATATTTTTTTTATTCAGCCTTTTGTTCATATCACTTCTGGGCTTTAAATTTCATCTGTAGTGTTACTCTTGCTTTTGTTGATGTTCCCTTCTGTTTATTTCTTGAAATATAGTCTCCATCACAAGTCTTTCTTCTCTTGACCTCAAAGTATTTGCTTCTGAGGCAATTCTGATTCTGACCTCTCATCAATGTAATCTCTCTTCTACCTGCTATCTCTCTTCAGTAATTCTTATTCATCCCCATTATAACAATTTTCCTTCACTATTTTTCTCTATCACTACCTGAAATTTACTTTATTTTTCAAAATTTCTTCCAGAAATCCTGCTTCCTCATCTTTCTCCATTTTTTTAATGCCCCAGGTGGCTCCAGTGAATTCTTTTTGACTGATGTCACAAACTCAGCTGCTATGTTGATTTTCTTTCTAAGTCTGGGCCCTTGAAATTGGCTCAGCTGCTCCTACGTCCCAAAATATTGGGCTATTTTCCTGGGCAGTTTGTATAGACATTAACTTTCTTAAGTCTCTCTATGCAAATGTTATGAACTATTCTATTTTTATAGTAAGAACTGCTATTTCATTATTCTTTCTACCAGAAACAGTTTCTGTCACTACATATTATATTCAAACAACTTCAAACACGTCTATAATATATCTTTGTCTGTGTCCTATACTACCTATGTCCTATATCTGTCCCTGAATGAAAAGTACCTAGCAACTCATTCACCAGATTCTTCCTTTGCCCTAGTTCTATTTCTCCAGACTAAACCTCAAACTTGTCTGCTACTAGCAATATTAAGAACTCAGAACTTCTCTTTGAAAACAGCAAACTGTCTCTCATAACCCCTATTTCACAACTAAAGTGAAAGAAAAAAAAACTTTGACTTTTAACTTTTGAGTTAAATTTATACAATGTTTTTCAAACAGTCCCGTACTCTTTCCCCCTTCTACGTTCTTTAATATTTTTAAAAGTACTTAATTTCATTGACATGGATATTTTCTTCCACTCACAAAAGAGATTATTATTTGGTGATCAAATGTCTAAAAAGGCTTTTTGCACTTAGCCCTTGAACAAATTGCCAGTAATCATGTTTGTACTAAAAGCTTTTATAGCTTGGCAGGAATTGTCTAGAGAGCACCTAGAGAGA
>CM053584.1:72167494-72185019 GCA_028627135.1 Pseudochirops cupreus
CCTGGCGCCACAGGCTCCACGTGACCACATTCAGCCTATTAGGGAACAGAGTATACTTTCAAATATCCAAGGGTCCTCAGTCACGTAGACACTTTAGCAAAGGGCCTAGGGGAAGGGAAGATCTTCAGATTCCCATAACAATTTTGAACCATAGAATCATGATGTTTTCCAGCTATAAGGAATCTTAGAAATAATTTAGTCCAATTGCCTTATTTTACAGTTGAAAAAGTATTTGTCCCTATCAGTCACGTCTATGGTAACTGATAACATAGGGGAGAAAATAATTTGTTTGGAAATATGAATTAAGCAACCAGGCAACTAATGAAAATTATATCCATCAAGAATAAGAAAGACTCACAATACCCTGAATACCACAGGCAATGATTTTTTTTTAAACAAAAACTTTAGTATGAATAAGACAAAAAAAAAAGCTGAGAAAATATCTTTGTTATTGTTTGGTCATTTTCAGCTGTGTCCAACTCTTTGTGACCCCATTTGGAATTTACTTGTCAAAGATGCTAGAGTGGTTTGCCATTTCCTTCTCCAGCTAATTTTATAGATGAGGAAACAGAGCCAAACAAGATTAAGTGATTTGCCCAGGGTCACACATCTATTAAGTGTCTGGGGCCAGGTTTCAACTTAGGAAGATGAGTCTTTTTGACTCCAGGCCCAGCACTCTCTCCACTGTGCCACCTGGATGTCCAGACATAGTAGGACATTAGTGTAATGAAACATTACCACAAATATGATGAATACAGAGAAGTGTGAAAACATTTAAATGAACTAATAAAGAGGAAAGTGAAAACGAGATACACAATGCCTACCACAATGTAAATGAAAAGAATAATTACAGCAAAACAATGAGAATGGAATATTAAAGAATTATAGTGACCAAGATGGGCCTCCAAAGAAGAGATATGAGAAGAAATCTCTACCACCTTAACAGATGTGGGCAACCATGAGAGTGAAACACTGAATAGAATATTGGATTTTTAAAGTGTTCATTTTTTCTTCCTTTTTTCCTTCCTATTTTTAATATATTCTGGAATGGTGTCTGGGAGGGATACAGTGGGATGTATAGATGATGGAAAAATAAAAAATATCAGAATATTTTAAAATACCTATTTAACCGGTCTGCTGGGGGAATCAAATAAAGTAATATAAGAATACATACAGGTGATATGTAATGAAAGAAAAACAGTTGGGAAGGGTTATAAGCATTGATTTGCAGGGTATTTGAAGGAGAAAAAAATAACAAAGACACGAGAAAAAGATATTGATATTTTTTAGAATTTTTGAAAAAAAGAGACCCAGAAGAAACCAACAACTACTGACCTATATGCTTATTTCCTCATCTGTATAAAATTTATATCAAAGTAATGTTTTTGTTTTTCCTTCATTTTCTTTTTTTTTTCTTTTTGTTTTCTTTTTGGAGGGGGAATGCAGGACGATTGGGTTTGAGTGACTTGCCCAAGGTCACATGGTTAGTGAGTGTTAAGTGTCTGAGGCCAAATTTGAACTCAGGTCTTTCTGACTCCAAGGTCAGCGTTCTATTCATACCCCATTTTCCTTCATTTTCAAAGAGGACCAAAAACATCACAGGTTGATGTCTTGACTTATAAGTTAATTGGATTTAAGTGAGCGAAAGTCGCCCCATTAACAGCCTCATTCTCTCTTCCAGAGTCATCAAGGTCCAGGTGCAAGACAAAAGTCAGTTGACTAGTGATGGCCCCAGATATAATGGATGACCTTGGCATTTTCCACGTCTGACTAAGCTTGAAACAGTGTCTGCTTCTGCTGCCCTTATGGCTGTTGGAATAAACTGCTCTCATCTACCATGAAGAGTCTTGACATGCTTGGGGTAGATATTCCCCTCATTCACCAACAGGTTTGAGTCCTACCTGTTACCTTCAATGTGGTTTGGCCCATCTGACAAGGGGTTTACCAGGGTGGGAATACTGTTCATATTACAGTTTCTTAGAACCACAGGTGAGAGTTGGGAGAAATGTGAACACCAAAGGTAGATTAGATGAGAGACTGTCAGTCAACGAACATTTATTAAGAGCCTACTACATGCTGGGTATGGCATTAAGCCCTGGGGATACAAAGAAAGGCAAAAGATAGTCCTTGCTCTCAAGACGCTAACAATTCAATGGAGGACATAACATGCAAATAACAATGTACAATAAAACTATACACAGGATAAATTAGAAATAATCGACAGAGAGCAGGCACTAGAATTAAAAGGGACCAGTAGGAGAAAAGGATTTTTTGGAGTTTGGATGGGAAGAAAGAATAGAGGTTGAATGAATAAGGACGTTGAAAACAAAAAAAAATTAGGGGCAGACTATCGGCTGATGCAAAGGAAAGAAGAGATGTAAGTAGAAAAAAAAAAACAACACAGTTATCATAATCCCAGATCCTTATCCTCCCCAGTTTAAATATGTGAAAGGAGTTCAGGAAGGCCTAGCACCTCTGGTCTGAGGCCTTGTCAAGCACCGTCAGGAAAATAATCTGCACATAAAGTGAAGTTATCCCCAACAAGGTATTTGTAGGAGCAGGCCGATTTTCACAAGGGATATTCTGCAAACATCACAGCTTTCGCATCATATGATACAACTAGCTGAAAGAGGTAGAGAACACAAAATCCCACTGCATTCGTGGTTTGCTGATTAGAAAAGAACAACATTTGAATCATAGTAGCATGCTGTCTTAAAGGCTTTCTTCCAACTAGGTGTTTTCCATGAATATACAAATATTATGCAAGATGGAGTTGTAGAAATGACCTTGGGTGACGATTCTCTGATCATTAATATCAGACAAGGCACAAAACAGAGCTATGAATACTCTCCGGATCTGCCCCTTGGTTCAGAATAAGATGCAGCTCAGAACAGAGACTAAAGAGGGATTTTCTTCTTGTTTACAAATGATTTTATCCTAGGGAGCCCAGTGAATACAGCACAGGGCCTGGATTCAGGATGATGAGCTCAAATCTGACCTCAGATACTTACTATATATGTAAATCTGCTTAGTTTTCTCAGCTGTCAAATGGGGCTAATTTATATCTGGGGCCATCACTAGTCAACTGACTTTTGTCTTGCATCTGGACCTACCTTCCAGGAGAGTTGTGAGGATAAAATGAGATAAAGAACTTTGTAAACCTTAAAGTGATACACACACACACACACACACACACACACACGTATGTATGTATGTATGTATGTATATATATGCAAATGCTAGTTGTTATCTTTATTTTCATCACTATCATCAAGACCCACAACATTGCATGCCACTATGAAAAATGTGTAACTGCTCAACATTATTTAGCCTAACTATTCACATAGGAAAAAAAAAAGCAAATAGGTGAACACGCTTATTGTCAATATTATAAGATTATAAGGCTCATAGAGGTGAAGCTGAAAGGAAGATCAGAGCCCATCTCAGACACTTAATCACTATGTAACCCTTGATATAGGCCTTGGTTTCCCTGTCTGTAACTAATAGTCAGATGTAAGGTTTGCAAAACACTTTACAAATATTATCACGGCAACCCCAGGAAGTAAGGGAAGGAGAAGAAAACACACAATTATATAGCATTTATTATATACCAGGAACTATGCTAAGAATGTTTTTTTTTCTTTTGCAACTATCACCTTAGATCTTTGCAACAACCCCAGGAAATAGGTGCTATTATTATCCTCATGTTACAGTTTGTGGAAACTGAGGCAAACAGAGTTTAAGTGACTTGCCCAGGGTCACACAGCTAGTAAATGTATGAAGGAAGACTTGAACTCAAGTCTTCCTAGCCCCAGCCCTGTGCTCTATCTAATATGCCACCAGCTATTACCCTCATTTAACAGATTAAGGTACAGAAAGTCTAAGTGACTTGCCCAGGGTAACACAGTTAGTGGATGTCCGAAGCAGTCTTGATGACTCCAAGTCCATCGACTATCCAGTGGGTTGCCTGATGCTCAGGATTTTGCCACCCAGCTGTAAATGAATACAATAATAGCATCTAACTTCTGCTGTCATTGGGAGGCTTAAAAGATATAATATACATACCATATGACACATTTTGAAGTTTCATATAAAAGTTGACTATTATTAACTCATCCTACCCTCCCATCCTCAGTTTGACATATGAGAAACTTAAGGTCTTAGGCGTTTCATTGCCTAAGGTCACATGAGTAGTGAACATAAGTGGCAGCATTTGAATGCAAGTCTTCTGATTCCTGAAGAAACAGGAGACACTAGGTGGCTTAGTGGATAGAGCACTGGGCCTGAACTCAGGAACACCTGTGTTCAAATCTGGTCTCAGATACTTACTAGCTTTGTGACCCTGGGCAAGGCATTAACACTGTTTGCCTCAGCTTCTTTATCTATAAAATAAGAGAGGGAAGGAAATGGAAAAAACTCTCTAGTGTCTTTGCCAAGAAAACCTCAAATGGGGTTACAAAGGATCAGACGTGACTGAAAACGACTGAACAACAAATTCTGATTCTAGAGCTGTCAGTGAAAGCCAACTGTCTTACTGTCCCAAAGAGTAATGCAATTTGTATAAAACTTGCCCATCAGAATATATGTCTTAACAGATACTCTATTCAGGTATACTGGGCCCCAAAGCAAAAAAAAGGAAGTAAATGAACTGGGCAGCCTTTTTAAAATTGCAAAATTGTTTTACTGGTCTCAAATTTTTGCCAGAAACATAGGGCTATTGTTTAATATCAATGCTTTATTCAACAGTATGGCATGGAACTCTTCAGTCTCCAAAGAATTAAAGATGAGTACCATTCAGAGGGAAATGGAGAAGTACATGGTGAGGATGAGAAAAAAAAGTATGACTGAGAAAGATTTGTTGGTCATGTGGCAAGATTGCAAGATTCCCGAAAAACCTACTATGTGCTCCACTATTACACAGAACTCTAGAGAAAGAAAGTGGGAAATGACCTAGCATGTCAGGTGGAACCTTTTGGACAAATTTATGAGAAGACATGAACCAAAAATGTGCAAAATGATAAGGCATGGATAGATCTCAGTATACATCCTTGGGGGGAATGCCTACAAAACGACATCACAGCTCCATAAGAATTTTTGATGACAAGAAACCAAGCCCGTAACAGATATAAAATATATATATATATATATTTTTTTAATTTTCTGTTGGAAAAACATTTCTAACACAATGTTTCATATGTAGCGAATATTTAATAAGCAAATAATTAATAATCTGAGGTCACTACTGACTTCCAAATCATCTTTAGGTAATTGAAGACTAATTCTAATACCTTTGCTCTTGTGTAGAGGTAAGTTGCAGAGATGGAAAGCCAGATATTCATCGCTACAATTCATTTTCAAGAAGTACTTGAGGATTAGTTCCTATAGCCTTCGTCTGATTTCTTTGGGAACTGCCAAATTTCACTTCTTACTTTTTTTTTTTAGAAAGAAGTATATATGATATTTTGTCTATTTAATGCCAAGCTTCCAGATATAGACCCATTATCTGGTTAAGTAATTTCTGTCATATTATTCTAGGATTTTGCCAACTTTTAGACCCAGCATTATCATGCTATCATAAATTTAGAGCTAAAAGGGACGTCAGAGTTCAGTAAGTCTAACTCTCTCATTTTACAAATTAGTAAACTGAGTTCCAGAGAATTACAATGATTAGCCCAAAGTCACACATGTGTTAAGTAATAGAGACACAATTTTAACACAGGGCATCTGTTTCCAGAGCTTATTTGCTTTCCTGACTTCCTTTAAGTACAAAGGAAAAATCCCATCTTCTAACAGAGGTTCCCGAAGTGGGCAATACCACTCCCCTGGGGTGCACTGTAATGATCCAGGGGGGTAGTAGTAGCCTTGGGTGCAACGGGGGGGGCATTAAATAAAAATAAGGGAGTGATAGAAGCATAAGGAAAAAAGAGAAGAGAATTCTGAAAAAACCATTCATACATATTTCATCTGTTGAGCAACGAGGTTAGAGTCAAAGTGATTATTTTCCAAATAAACCCACAAAATATAAGTAATAACCAATCAGTATTCAAGTTTGCCATCAGGTCTTAAGAAGCAAGTGCTGGCAGTTGAGCTTGGCATGCATTGTCAGGAAGTCCAGCATGCATTAGCTGGAATATGTATGTAATGACTTGTTTACAGTATGATACAGTTACATGATGCAATATTGTGTTATCAAAATTTCAATGCAGGAAAAACTCAAATTGCCATAAATTATTATATTTAACATGCATCATTTTTCAAAAAAAATATTTTATATATTTTGAAATAATGTAAATTTTAAAAAAGCTTTAAAAGGTTAAAGAAAGCAGATTTCCATGGGCATGCTGGGTAATTTTCTTTGGAAAAGGGGGTGATAAGCCAAATAAGTCTGGGAACCTCTGTTCTACAGGAAGGCTTTCCCAACCTCTCTCAAATCCAGGACCTTCCCTTACTTAATTATTTCTTTTCATCCTATACATAATTTGTTTGTACATAGTTTTTTTGTTTATTGTCTGCCCAACTAGACTGTGAACTCCTTGAAGACTGTCTTTTTCCCGTTTTTTGTATCTCCAGTGCTTGGCAAAGTATGTGGCATATGACATACACATAATAAATGGTTATTGAGTAACTCAACACTTTATAAAGTACTTTAAAGTTTGCAGGGTGTTTTTCACATGTTTTCTCATTTGATTCTCACAATAATCTTGGGAAGTAGGTAATATTATAAAGACCATTTTACAGAAAACAAATATGAGGCAACTTGTACATGATCTCAATAAAAATTCCAAATAAAGTCTTCCTGACTTCCAAGACCATTGTCTATTCACTGTAATACTTAGCTGCCTCATATAGGCATAACAATTTGGCTAATGATTAAATAATGGTTATAGAAGAGTGAACTGAATAGTATAAAATGATGCTGAATAATCAGACTAGATCTGGAGAGAAAGAAGATTGGTCATGGTCCCTTTACATAATATACAGCAGAATGACAGAGACCAAGATGCATTAGATACACTGTCCATGCCTCCAAGTGGACAAGATGTCTGAGCAGTTAGTTAGTTTACATGTTTCAGGAAATATATCAGATAAGTATCCATGCATTGTTTCCAGCATATTAAAATATTGCAACTTTTAACTGTTTATTTGTAATGGATTTGTAGTGGTTAAATACTTTTAAAAAAAAATAAGATTGTACTAGGTCAGACCAATGATGCAATTAGAATAGTATTTTGACTATGGCTGGGGTCCCATACACATTTTATGGGAGAGGATGAGGTTTATTTTCCATGATGTCATTATTAAAGGTTAGGGATGAATTGTAAATAGCCTACAATAAATTCCGTGCACTTTCTCTCCATGATGTTATACATAGCTTTTGTGAACCCAATTATACTTTCTTCTTCTATACCCCACTGAGGCAACAGGTTCTCTAGTTTTTATTATCTATTGTGTTCTAATATAACTATTGCAATAAAATAATTTCTTCCAAAAATCCAGGGATTATCAACAATCATGAAATTTGGGCAGTCAGTGGAACCTGACCACTCATTTTGTAACATTGTAGATTTGGTCATATGCCGTTTCATCATTAGTCTTAAGAAAGTAAATATCATGGTTAAAGATGCCTTTTTGCCTTTTTGTCACATTCATTTGGGAAACAAGTCCTCACACCTTCTCCCATTATTTTTCTAGATAAAAAAAAATTAATACAAACTCTTGACAGAATTTGGCAATGTATACACTACAATATTTTGTCCTGGTAGTTCCCTAATTCCCTCTTGTTAGGAAAGAATAATATTTTATCTGTTCCTTGGCACCCAACATTGTCTGGATTTTTCAGTTACAAAACTTCAGTTTCATTTTCTTGATTTTTTTCAATTTACATTACTGTAGTGTGTTTTGTTCTCTGGTGTCTCTCTGTGACTGTCTTCTTCCCATCAATATTTCCTTCTCTGTCTCCTTCCTCCCTTCTTTTCTTTCTTTCTTCCACTCTCTTTTTCTTCTCTCTCTCTCTTTTACTTCTCTCTCTCTCTCTCTCTCTGTCTCTCCCTGTCTCTCATACACACACACACACACACACACACACACACACACACACAAAAACTAGAAGCATAGAGGTTACTTAGTGTCTCATCCCATACTGATAAGTATGAATGATTTGACCTACTTTAATTTTACCATAAGCCAGTTCATTTCTCCTTAGATACCTGGAATCCCTGATGCAACAGGAAGCTCACCACATATTAATGCCAGACTTAATGCAGATACATAATTAGCACTGTTGTTGTTTGTTCAGTTATTTATCAGTCATAACCAACTCCTTATGATCCCATCTATGGTTTTCTTGGCAAAGATACTACATTGGTTTGACATTTACTTCTCCAGCTCCTTTTACAATTAAGAAAACTGAAGCAAACAGGGTTAAGTGACTTGTCCAGGGTCACACAGTTAGCACATTTCTGAGGTCAGTTCAAAACTCTCTTTTTGACTCCAGGGGCAATACTCTATCCTCTGCTCCATCTGTCTGTTGATTAGCATAGACCTTTGCAGCTCAGAATAAGTGTGCTCAAGAGATGTGGCACCCTTACACTCTCCTATAGCTGGGATTATAGGTATTTACCACCTTACCCAGTATGTTTATTTCAAATATCAGCTCATATACATATTCCCATATTTCTCTGATTGTATTAAATTTCTTTCTGAATAGTAATATTTCATCTCATTCATGAACTATAGTTGTGTTTGTTGTTGTTGCTGTTTAGCCATTTTCCAGGATTTGGGCACCTACTTTTTTTCCTGTAATTCTTTTTTGCAACAAAGACCACTGTTATGAATATTTTACTGCATCCTATGAAACACTTGTTTCTCGATTGAATTTTTGGGGGATTATGTGGCCATTGATTAGATCAGAAGATCAAATAATCTGGACATTTTAGGAACTTTTCATTTATAATGCCAAATAATTAGCCAGAAAGGCTGGATCAGCTCATAACTCTACCCATAGTATTTTAACATCCTTATCTTTTGTTCTCCAACATTGACTATTCCAGTTTTAGGGGGAAGATGCAAATTACTTGATGTGAGATAGAAATTCAGAGTACTTTTAATTTATATTTCTTATACTAAAAGTATTGGGGCATGCTTTCTATTGATCATTTATAGGTAATGTTTTTAAACTGTTCCTACTCTCTATTTACTTGTTGGAGAATACTGAGAGAGATTCCTCTCTATTATTTAAAGGCAAAAAGGCATCAATAAATAATATCATTTGCCTTCTTAAGATTATTGTTGAGACAGTATATAAACATCACAAAATATGTGGATGAAATCCACTGAATCCCTAAATTTATGTGAGTTCTCTATGTCTTAGATCAACCATAATATTTCCAGACTAAATCTTCATCTTTGACAATTTTTAGTATATCATTCATATGTAAATTCAGCAAAAAATGGGAAGGAAAGAAAGGAAAATAGGAAGGAAAAAAGGAAGGAAGGAAGAAAGGAAGGAAAGAAGGGAAGAAAGAATTATGAACTGTTATTTTTCAAATTGGTTACATGTATAATCCATTCTTGGGTAGGAGAATGAATAACCACAAATAAGTTTGTATTTTAGATTCTGTGTAAAACATTGTTATGAAAGAAAATGGAATTCCAAGCTGGGAAAGGGCAGAATTGAGAAGAGAACACTTGTGGTGGCAGAACTGAGAAAAGGAACTTTGTGGTGGCCAGGCACTCTGTTTGTCTGTTCTGTTTGTGTTGATTTTTGTTTGTCATACTTTGTACAGAAGCCCCGGGACCTTACTGGAAGCCCTAAAAGAGTGTTTTCTTGTTGTCTATTTACAAAAGCATGGAGGAGGGTTTCAGAGGCCCTGGGACTATATTGACAATTTGCGCTGAGTTCTCAGATTTGTATGTGGGTCTGTGTTAATTTCACAAACAGATAGTGAACTTATGGTGGTGCTGGCAATGTGGCTGAATGTTATTTTGGCTATATTAAGCTTTGTTTTCCCAAAAACAGAAACTGTGAAGGACTTGAGGTGGACTACACACTGTGACCTTCAATATGAAATGGAAACTGGACAAGGAGCTGGACAAGAAGATGGACAAGGAGCTGAGAGCTTCCTACCTTTGAATCCAGGTGACAGTTGGGTAGATTCAGGCAGGAGCTGGGTCCATGGAAGAGGAACCATGGGATCTGAGAGCCACCCTTGAGTCAAGATAAAAAGACCCCTTCTTGGATACTTAATGCTGATTGAAAAGATCATGATTTACTGTGGTCTAGGGGCGGGAGAACTCTCTACGCTGTACCTTATATCTCTTAAGGATGATTGAGTAAAGGATGATTGGAAACTAATCTCCAATCAAGAAAAAAGAAGACTTTTTGACTAAGAGATTAAAACAATGTGACCTAGGGGTGGAGGACTTTGACCTTTCTACTTTGCGTTTCTTAAGGAGGCTTGATCCTTAAAGATGACTGAGTTTAGGACTTACTGGATGATATCTTTTGCTTAAAACTATGTGGCCACTTTGGTGAAAACTATTTGGCCACTTTAGTGATAAGTTGTTATGTTATAACATTGTTAATGCTATACCTTCATTTCTTTGAATGTTTTGCTTTAATTTACTGCTGAATAAATAGAGAGTTCACTACAATATGTAATCAGAACCTTAGAGCTATCCACAGCAGCAGTCCTCTGGAAAGCTGCTCATGCTTGCCTTTACACTATCTTGTCTAATTCTTGTCTATGGCCTCCTTTACATTGCCAGAAAAAGAATGCCCAAACACAGTCACAAAGCAAATCACAAAAGAATTAAAACTGGTTTTTCTTTTAAATATTTCAGCTAGCAGGTTATCTAGTGCTGGGATAGTTTTGATACAGTAATAAAGGGCAAAAATGTGAAATTTTTATCAGGAAGGTCATAAAAATAGTTATAGGTCTTATGAAGATCTAGTATTTGGGAAGGGAAAGACTGTCCAGATGGGGTCCTTGAGTCTCAATGACCCCAAATGTTTCACTACATCCCTATAGTCCTGTAGTATAGAGAATGGAATTGGATAATATTAATTTACCTTGCCTTGAAGGGAGCCGATGGCTCAGTGATTAGATCAATGGACCTGGATTTAGGAAGTCCTAAAGTCAAACCCAATCTCAGACATTTCCTAATTGTGTGACCCTGGATAAGTCACTTAACTTTTGATTGCCTGACAAAATTCATCCAATGGAGAAGGAAAGGGGAAACAACTCCAATATCTTGCCAATAAACCACAAATGGAATCAGAGTCATGACTGAAATGACTGAACAATAGCAAAGCTATCTTGTATTTACTCTAAGCCTAAGAAACTTTCTTTAATTAATATTAACTGTTCTTCAATCTAAGACTGGACTTCCCAAATCAAATATTCTTACCAATTTTCTCTTTTAGTGATACATTAATGATATATATTATGTATGTGTATATATATATATATATATATATATATATATATATATCTGAACATACATGATTATGATAGATGTTATATCTCTTAATATATCCTAAGATCTTTTACCATGATTATAAATTTTTTGCCTTTCTCACTATAATTGAATGGTTATCTCAAATGGCTAAGATGGAAATTGCATTTCTGTCAGGATAAACAAACAATTACTTACATTATTGCTTTTCAATTTTTAGTAATCTCCAACAAAAGCAACACGCACAATAATTTATTTTATGTCTTTATTCCTTGAAATTTTATTTTCCTTATCAAAGACCCATAGACCTTACAAACCTCTTTGGGTGTTATTTAATTGACTTCTGTTACACATTCCTCAAGTCACATTAATGAGCAAGATATTTTAATAATTTACTGCATAATCCTGACCCAAAACATGAATGAAATCAGTCAAAGCTGGTGGAAAAGAGACCTTAGACTTTCATATTTTCAGATCACAGAAACCTCAAATAAAATGGTGTGGTATCATTTTCACAAAGTTGATCATGCAGAAAAATGTTTAAATGATTTTAAATTGTTATTCAACTCTCACCAATCAGTAAGTAATAATGTACTTTACAATGTGGAACTTTTCTCCCAAACTTCTGGACCATTACCGTAGCTAGCAATTTTGTGCCCAGGATGAGGCACAATAGACTCTAAAATATCAGGAGACATGAGATGTGGTCCCGTTTCAATTGACTAGACAGTACAGCACTGAGGGAGTGTTCTTCTTGGTGTGGCTATTTACAGGACTAATGGTGTAGTTTCTGATTTTTACCTAATGATTCTCAATAACTGGATGCCAAGTACAGTTATTTCTGTGTTAATGTAAGATAAATGCTATCAGAACCTTTTGCCAAAGTCTTCTCTACCCTATCTAATTATGACTCTACCTGATACAAGAAAAAATAAGCAAATCACCATATCAAATATGGCATTAAAATGGAAGATGTGCTAATTTTTACATTTTTTCTATTAGGTAAATAAAAGTGATAGGTTATCCCTCATATTAGTCACTTAGGGGAGAAAAATGATAAGTCAATTTACTCGTGACATTAAAAATAATTAATGATTAAATCAGATTTGCTTCTACATCTTTCTATGCAGAAAGAGTTAAAATATGTTTAAGTATTTAACTTGCACTTGTAACAACATGAAAATAATGAAATGAACAGTCAGAAGCATAGCAATTTGCATTTTGTATAACTTTTGATAATGTATGCAGAATGAATTATAAAGGTCATATCACATTCTCTTAGTCTCTTACATTGAAATTGTGCTTATATGTCAAAATAGACTTTTGCAATTAAGCCAAGTGACTCATTTTTTGAATAAGATTTGAACTAATGACATTTTCACTTTTCAGTACCAATTGTTATAGCTATAGATAACTAAAGCCTCTTTTTCTTTTGCCAAGTATTGACTGATGACATGTAATTCCAAAAGAAAGTGATAATTATTTGGTAAGAAGGATATCAGATTTATTTCCTATAGTCTAATTCCTTAGACTACATAGCTGGAGATTTGAGGGAAATAAATTTCAATCTAACATAAGGAAGAATGTTTTACACTTAGAATTGTCCACAAAAGTCAGAAAGAAACAATATGATGGAAACACAACAATAGTAAGGAAAATGGGAGATATTAAAAAGATAGAATACAGAAAGTTTGGCAATATCTTGGAAATGGTGGGTCAGAGAGCGTGAACAGTTGAGGATGACACCAAGGTTTCTAGTGCATATAAAAATACATGAAGATCCTTCTCAGCATCTCCATCTTTCACATTTGAATTATGGGTAAATGAAATTAAATTAACTGTATAGACCTGTACATTAGTTCCTAGCAATCTCTGAAACTTTCCAATACCCCATGGTAATTTTAGCCTGAATTTCTAAAAAGAGGTGGAAGACATGTATTCCTCCCAGTCATACAAAGAAAATGAAGGCAACTGGGGTAGTAGTAGTGGTGGATGATGCAGGAATCATAACACACAATGCAAAGGAGAAAGAGCTTCTGACTGCAGTGAAAGGAGACCTAAAATCTAGAGGACCACTACTCTCTTCTTTAAGCAGGAAGTCTTAAAATGGGTTCTGTGAACTTTGGAAAAATCTTAATGGTGATTCCATTGGCACTGGTCTCCATTGTAATCCTGTGTGTTTTATTTTATACTCTCTCTCTCTCTGTCTCTCTCTATCTATCTGTCTCTCTGTCTCTCTCTCTCTCTCCATATATATATATATATATATATATATATATATATTCATTCATTCATTTATATATTTATTAATTTATATATTCTGAGAAGGACTCTAAAGAGTTCACTAGAATTCTGAAGGAGTGTATAACACAAAAAGGTTAAAAAATTTTTGCCTAGAATTTTTTGAGGGGTAGATATCAGCTTGGGACTCCGCAGTCTCCAATGAGGGAAGACTAAAGATTCCTAGCCTCATAAAACCATAGTAATGAAAAGGGAAGGAGGCAAAGAGTTTGAAGGGACACCAGAGACCAGCAATTGACCATATATGAGAAAAAAGTTCAGAAGACTATAAACCAAGAGAAAGGCAAAGAGAAGTAAAAATAAGTAAAAAAAAAAAAAAAAAGCCTAAGATACATACAAAGGCACTATGAATGTATTACACTACCATAAGGTAAAGTCAATCAAAATTAGCTGTGCAAAAAAAATTCTGGAGACACTACAAGGATATGGCTTAAAAAGAAAGAAAAAGACTAGTTTGAGGAAGAGATATTGATGATAATGATGGTGATGATGATGATATACCTCTTCAAGGTTTATAAAGTGCTTTATATTTATCTACCTCATTTAATACGCATAAAACCCCTGTGAGTTAGGAATTATTATTTTCTCCATTTTACAGCTGAGGAAACTGGGACTAAGAGAGTTTGAGCAACATGTCTATGGTCAAATAGCTAGCAAGTGAATGGGAAAGGATTTCAACTGAGATCTTTTTAAAAACAAGTCTACCATGCTACAACTGAACTGTATGAATAACATGTTTAAAAGAAGATATTTGGAATTAATATAGGTTTGAAAAGGGAACTTTCAATGTAAAATTAAAAACAAAGACAAAAAAAAAAGGATACAGAACATAAAGGGTCAAAGGACATTCTCTCCAAAGGGTAAAATCTCACAAGGATATGATGATTTAATTGAAATACAAGAATACGAATATACTATAACATTTGATGGTAAAATTTCTGAGTAGTCTAGACAGAGACTTTTAGAAGAACAAGGAGAAGGAAGAAAGGGAGAAAGAAGAGGAGAAAGAAGAAAAGGAGAAGAACATAAAACTACAAATTTATTTTTAATTATTTATTTTTAGTTTTCACTTCTGTGAGATTTTAAGTTCTGAATTTTCTCTCCCTTTTCCTACCCCCACCAAGACAACATATAATCTGATATAGGCTATACATGTACAATCATGTTAAACATATTTCCACATTAGTCATGTAGGAAAGAAGAAATAGAGCAAAAGGGGAAAATCATGAGAAAGAAGAGCCAAGAACAAAAAAAAGAAAAAGAGAGAGAGAGACAATAGTATACTTGAATCCACTTTCTCTGGATGCAGATGGTATTTTCCACTATGAGTCTTTTGGAATTGTCTTAGATCAAAGCATTGCTGAGAAGATCTAAGTTTACTAAATTTGGTCATTACGCAATGTTGTTGCTGTTACTGTGTACGATGTTCTCCTGGTTCTGCTTACTCACTCACCATCTGTTTATGTAAGTCTTTCCAGGTTTTTCTGAAGTGTGTCTGCCAATCATTTCTTATGGAACAATAGTATTCCATTACATTCATATATATCAAAACTTATTCAGCAATACCCCAATTGATGGACATCCCATCAGTTTTCAATTCTTTGCCACCACAAAAAGAGATGCTATAATTATTTCTGCACATGTGGGTCTTTTTCCCATTTTGTATAATCTCTTTGGGATACAGACCTAGAAGTGGTATTGCTGGGTCAAAGGATATCCACAGTTTTACAGCCCTTTGGGCATGGCTCTAAATTCCTCTCCAGAATGGTTGGATCAGTTTACAACTCCACCAGCAATGCATTAGTGTTCCAATTTTCTCATACCTTCTCCAACATTTATCATTTTCTTTCTAATCTGATAGATGTGAGGTGGCACCTCAGAATTGTTTTAATTTGCATTTCCCTAATCAATAGTGATTTAGGACACTTTTTCATCTGACTATAGATAGCTTTAATTTCTTCCTCCGAAAACTGCCTATTCATATCCTTTGACTATTTATCAATTAAGGAATGACTTGTATTATTTTAAATTTTACTCGGTTCTCTATATCTTAGGAATAAAATCTTTATCAGATACACTGGCTATGTAAAATATTGCACCCAGCTTTCTGTTTCCCTCCTAGTCTGGGTTGCATTGGTTTTGTTTATTCAAAGACTTTCAATTTAACAAAATAAAAAAATATATACGTTTTGCATTTCATAATGTTCGCTACCTTTTGTTTGGTCATAAATTCTTCCATTCTCAATAGATCTTACAAATAAACTATCTCATGCTCCCCTAATCTACATATAGTGTCACCCTTTTTGTCCAAATCATGTACCCATTTTGACCATGCTGGTCCATGCCAAGTTTCTGTCATGCCATTTTCCATTAACAGTGGTTTTTGTCAAATAATGAGTTCCTGTCCCAGAAGCTGGAGTCTTTGGGTTTATCAAACAGGAGATTACTCTAGTTATTGGCTACTGTGTCTTATGTACCAAACCCCGGCCTATCACGTGACTTGAGGCAACCAATCATCATCAGTCTATCTCTATGAGTCAAGGAAGTTTACAAGTTGTGCAGGTCAGACCTAACCTATTCCACTGATCCACTACTCTTTCTCTTATACCAAGTAGTTTTGATGACTGTTGCTTTATAATACAGTTTTAAATTTGGTATGGCTAGGCCACCTGCCTTTGCATTTCTTTTCATTAATTTCCTTAATATTCTGGAACTTTTGTTTCTCAAGAAGAATTTTGTTCTTATTTTTCTAGCTCTGTAAAATAATTTTTGGTAGTTTAATTGGTATGGCACTGAATAAATAAATTAATTTAGGCAGAATTGTCATTTTATTATGTTAGCTTGGCCTACCCATAAGCAACTAATATTTTTTCAATTATTTATATCGGATGTTATTTGGGGAAAAGTGTTTTGTAATTGTGTTTATATAGGTCCTGGGTATGTCTTGGCAGGCAGACTCCCAAATATTTTATATTGTCTATTGTTATTTTAAATGGAATTTCTCTTTCTATATTTTAGTGTTGGGCTTTGTTAGTTATATATAGAAATGCTGATGATTTATATGGGCTAATTTTATATTCTGCAACTTTTCTCAAGTTGTCAAACTACACATTTTTAAAAATATATATATGTTTTGCAGAAGTGAACATAATCATGAACAAAATACATGATGGAAATTAAGTAAAACATCTATTTTATGCATTACTACAATTGTGACATCAACAAGCTTGTGTGAGAATATTCAACTTGTAAAAATGCCAAACAACAAAAATATTAAAAAGTCCAAATACCAAGAGTTGCTTAAGTAATAAAATCATTTTCTCTTATTTGTAGGTTATTGTGTAAGAAACAGAGATAAAATTTAGTACGGAAAGTGAGAGGTATAGGATAAGCATGACCAACAGCCAAAAAAGACTTGAGAAGTAAAAGCTTTAAAGGGAATTTGAAGAATCAAAAGAAGAGAGGGAAAAAGAGGGAAATTAGAAAAACCACATACATACACATATACACATATTTAAAAACTATAAACATATATACATTATACACATGGCATATGTGTTTATGCTTGTATATGTTTACATATTCCAAATACATATGACAACTACATATAGAATACATAGAAAATGAAACTCCACTAGATCCCCACTGCCATAAGAATGAAATACTAATTTCTGTGTTGAGCTTGAAAGCTCTATACAATCTGACTTCTATCCATCTTCTGCCCTCATTAGACACTGCTTTTCCCCTTGCACTTTTCAATCTCTATA
>CM053584.1:72185519-72208226 GCA_028627135.1 Pseudochirops cupreus
AATTTTATCTGGAACTTGAAGTAAGCTGAGGAAGGCAGGAGATATAGATGAGGAAAGAGAGCATTTCTTTCTTGAAGGACAGTCAGTGAAAATTCTTACAGTCCAGAGGTGGAATATGTCCTGTTGGAAAAAGACCAAGGAGACCAGTGTTGCTCTACCGAAATATACAGGGCAGTCTGTAAAGTATACAAAGACTGGGAAAAGTGTGGCTAGATTGTGGTGGGATTTAAAGGCTAAAATAGAGGATTTTATGTTTGATACTAGAAGTGATCACAAGCTATTGGTAAAAAGTTAAAAATTCTGAAACCAATCTTCAAAAGAAAATTACACAAGGCAACTGAAAATATTTATAATATTTTGTCTCAGTTTTGTTTCTTTATACTAAGTTGTGATCAATAGACACTACAAACTTTTCTTGAAAAATTAACATTTCTACTCCAATGGCCTCTCTGCAATTATTATGTTCGTAAAAGGTTAAGACTATAGAACAAGCTTGGAAACTTCAGGTGTGGTTTACAAAGCAGGCAAAAAAAAAACCTGCTTTCTTCTAATACTAACAAGTCAAGATGATCTATGATCAGTGCATAAAGTCTTGATTCATGGTTTGCTTTTTTCTACTCAGAGAAAGGAATCCTGCCCACTCTAAGATAACTTTGGGGACAGGAAATGAAAAGTAACTGTGTACTTTTAAACACCAGAAATATGAATAATGCAACAGTAATCTCTAACCCTCCCCAACTTTTTTGGGGGGGAAGTAAAGACATTTTTCTTGTTTCAGTCATATAACAACTCACTTGCTCTCCACGATCCCACCATCTTTCAAAGATCGCCCTTTAAGTGTGTCATCAATTCTACTGACAAGTTCTTTCAGTACCCTGGTATGTAATTCACGTAGGTCTGGTGATTTGAGTGTATTGAGGTGAGCTAAATAATCTTGGACCATCTTCTAACTTGTCTTGAATTTCAACTAGATTTTAACTATGGTTAGTCTACACTTCTCAGTTCAAAGGTAATTTTTCATAGAGAGAAAATAAAAGCAAATAAAAAAAGACGTTTGCCTTCTCTTTGACATGTGTTATTATTGTTATATTCACATCCTCTCTAGCACTGTTTAATACATTATTTTATGATCCTTTTACATCATTTGTAACTTTTTAGAGGCTTTTTGTTGTCTTTTGAATGTATCTCAAATTTAGATCATTTTGAGCTTTAGCACCGGAAACTATTCTGACAAGACCTTTTCTGCATAATAGCATCTCCCTACCCTGTGTGCTTATAATTACCATTCTTCACCTTCTAGGCTCATTTTAAGCACTAGATCTTTGATTTCAAGCCCTTCCTGATCAGAGTACCTAAAAAGGATCCTCATAACTCACGTCACTCTGCTTGTGCTTGCCTACGCATCTGATCACAACGCATACTGTATTATATTTATTTTTGCATTTAACATCCTCACTCTCCCTTTTTCCTTACGCCAACTAGCAAATGTAAGTTCCTTCAGGGCATATACTATGTAATTCTAATTTTTGTATCCTTTGCATCTAGCACATTACCTTGTACATATTAGATGACTTCAAATAACATTTCTATGCAGATGACTCTGACTTACTTATCCAGGCCTAACCTCTCTTGCACTCTTCAGTCTCATAGCCTTTTAGACATCTTGAACTGCATTCCCATGTTGTTGTTGTTGAGGAATTTCAGTTGTATCCTACTGTTTGTGACCTCAGCTGGGGTTTTTCTAGCAAATGTGTTAGAGTGGTTCACCATTTCTATCTCCAGCTCCTTTTACGAATGAGGAAACTAAGGCAAAGAGGGTTGCCTGAAGTCACACAGCTAATAAGTGTCTGAGACCAGATTTGAACTCCCAAAGATGAGTCTTTCTGACTCTAGGCCCAGTGCTCCAACCACCTTACCGTGTAGCTTCCTATAGAAGATGTCCCATAGACATCTAAAGCCCAGAATGTCCAAAGCTTAACTCAAACATTTCCCCCCAAACATCTCCTCTTTGTAAGTTTCCTCTCAGTGTTAAAGGTATCACTGTCTCCCCTGACATGTTCTTTGAGAGCAGACACTGTCTCTCTCTTTTTAATTCCCAGCACATAACACAGTGTCTGGCACACAGTTAGTGTTTAATTAACATTTTGACTGTTAACTGATTCCCACAGGCTTCCAAGCTAGGTATCATCCTTGACTCCTTACTGTCTCTCAGTCCTCATAGCCAATCAGTGGTCAGGTCCCATCATTCCTACTTTTATTTTGTTTCTAGTAATTACCCTCTTCTTTTCTTTGACCCTGAAACCACCATGGTGCAGTATCTTATTACCTCATCCCTGGACTATTGCAACAGCCTACTGGTCGGTCTTCCTGCCTCAAATCCTCCCCCATCCTAATATATCCTCGACTCAGAAGTCAAACTGATCTTCCTAAAGTGCAGGTCTGACTGTATCACTACCCCCACATCCCCACCCAATTAAATAAACTCAATTGGCTCCAGGATCAAATATAAAATCCTCTGTCTTTCAAAACCCTTCATAGCTGGGTCCCTTCTGACCTTCCCAGTCATATCAGACTTTACTTCCCTCTACATATTGTATGATCCAGTGCTCCTTATACTAGATACTCTATCTTCTTACTCATAGCATTTTCACTGGCTTTCCTACAAGCTTGAAACCCTCTCCCTCATCTTTGATGCCTCTTAATTTCCCTGACCTTCTTTAAATTTCAACTAACATACTACCTTCTATAGAAAAGTCTTTCTGGGTGTACCTTAATACTAATGCTTTCTCACTCAGATTACTCCAAGTTTATCCTGTACATGTCCTATTTGTACATAGATGCTTACAGGTTGTGTCCACCATTAGTCTTTGAGCGCTTTGAGAACTGGGATCATCTTTTTACCTATCCTTGTATCCCCTGTTCTCAGCACAAAACTGACATGGCGTGGATACTTAGTAAATGCTAGGGGCAGCTAGGTGTCTCAGTGGATAGAATGCTGGACTTGGAGTCAGGAAGACTCATCTTCCTGAGATGAAATATGACCTCAGACACTTACAAGCTGTGCAACTCAGGGAAATTCAACCTGTTTTGCCTCAGTTTTCTCATCTGTAAAATGAGCTAGAGTAGGAAATGGCAAACTACTTGGTATCTTTGCCAAGAAAACTCCAAATGGGGTCACAAAGAGTCAGACATGACAGAAATGACTGAACAACAACAGTAACGACAAATAAATGCTAGCTGACTAATTCACTGATTGCTTAATAAACATCTGTGGAACAGTACTGAATGTTTGAAAACTCTATGCCCCAAATGAGATTGTTGTTCTCAAAATAAGACATTCCTCATTTCTTCTACCACTGTGTACTTATAATCTGGTCTTTGATCCCCTATCATTCACACCAGTTTCTTTTCTTTATACTCCATTTTGTTTCTCTTAAATAGTCACCAAAAAATGAACATCATGATATTCCTGATGTCATCTGACCTGAACATACAGGGTATAAAGAGATTTCTTTTATATTATATAACAGAAAGATAGAATATATAGAAATACAGATGTTTATCTGTATTTCTACATATTCTATCATTCTGTAGTAACATATCTGTATTTCTATATATTCTATCATTCCATGTACCTATGTCTGTATTTCCATATATTCTATTTATCTATCTATGTATTTCTATATATCTTATACCAGGAATCCTATCGCTCTACATTCTATTTCTGTCTATTCTATCTATATTCTTTCTCTTTGCATATATTCTATATTTCTGTAGCACGTATACATATGTATATTTTAAAAATTTTCAAAGCCCTTTACAAACGTCATCCCATCTAATTTTCACAGTTGTGCTGACAGGTAGGTGCTATTATTATCCTCGTTTCACAGATAAATAAACTGTGATTGACAGAAGTAAAATGACTTGTCCAGGTTCATACAGCTTGTAAGTATCTAAAGTGGGTTTCCAACTCAGATCTTTCTTCCAATGCAGCCTCCATCCCACTCATGGTGCCACTCTGCTTATATTTCTATTGAACCAAATACTGTATTAACTGTTTTGACAGTCCCATCACCCCGTTGATTCAGGAACTGCACCAGAGAAAGGTTCTTTCAGGAGTAACATTTTAAAGGGAGATATAGATGATTTAAAGGATTATTAAAATTATTATCATATTCAGAGTGAAGTAGGTCTCAGATTACTAAACAGGATTTTCAAAGTGCAAAACAGATTTTCTGACAAAAATACATGTTTCTGGCACCATTTCAAAGATTTCCTCTAACCAAGAAGACATCCTGCTTTAAATTTCAAATTGTTTGCCAACAAACTCCACTGTCTAGAAGTCTTATCAGATCACAGTGTACTTTTCTTCCTCTTTTTTTAAGAATTCTAGTCAAAATTAGTATTAGAAATAGACAGAACATTTTTCATATTTTTCTTAAGTACCATTTAGTTCTTCAGTTTCTGTGAACAACAACATTAACAACACTGCAGAAAGTGTTCTCATACTTTCAGAGTAATATAGCAAATTAAGAAACTTCCCTGTCATTCCATGCTAGCTTAAAAAGTGTATTTAGAACTTCTGGAGATTGCAGTAAGTCCACAGTGCCATATAATTTCCGCGTTTTATTTGCTGTTAGTGCCCTAACTACAAAATATTATATGACTGCGTTACTACCAATTCCTATAGGTCTCCAAACTATAAACTGTTAAACTCAAATTCTGATCTGAAATCTGCTGCTACTATCACTCCATGTCCTGATAAATTCCATGCTGCTTTTGTCTATCCCAGTACAGCAAGAAAACGATTTGAGTTAGGTTGCAATAAGAATGGGCAAGAAATTAAAGTGAGTGAAATTAAAATAAACCTATACCTTCCTTGTAGAGCGAAATGAAATCTGACCAGGCTGAAATTAAAAATAGATGGTTAAATAATTATCTTTTTATATCATGCATATACCCATAAGCTATAGTCTCACCCACAATAAGTGAAATTACAAACAGAAGTTACTCATAATGGTGTAGAAACAGTCAAAACAAACAAACTAGCACTTGACGTTGTGAAGAAGAAGGGAGCATCTGATTTAGGAAAGGCAAATACCCTGATTTTATTTTTAAAAAAGGAGGAGCACAGTGAACTTGACTTGTTCCCTAGAAAAATATTAGCATACATTATTAAAGGTATGCCTAAGGCTAATGAAGATCTAGAAAAATAAGCAAGGGTATTTAAAAGCATAGCTTCGTCAACAAGGCATTCCAATTGAAACTAAATTTTTTTTTACAGGATCACTATACTAGAAAAGCAGAGAAATGATGTTACTCTAGTTTACCTTGAGTTAAGTCAAGTATTTGATGAGTCTTTCATGGTACTCTCTTAGAAAGTATGGAGGTATATGAGTTAGATATGGGACTGGTTTAGTGTCTGGACCCAAAGACTAAGTCAGTAATTATGGTAGCTTAAAGATGGCTCTCGGGTCTGCCTTTAGATAACATTCTTATCCAACTCTCTTATAACACAAAACTATAATAGGAGGTATGGCCAACATAGTTGATGTTAGATACAGGATCTAAAGAATTAAATAGGTTAGAACATTGGGATCATACGGAAAAATTATGCTTGTCAGACTCAGAGGGAACTATCAACAATAAATGAAATTCACACAGAATTTTCCTTATGTGAAAACAATTTCCCTAACAATTACAAGAATACCAAAATGAAATGGATTCCTAAGGAAAGTCTTGTTTCCCCTCTGCAGAGGTCTTCCACAAATGGATGGAAGGAAAGTTGTCAGTTATGTTATATAAAGGAATTCTGTTCAATCATAGATTAATGCAGCCCTCAGTTTACATTGAAAATTTCTGATTCTGTTGCACTTGTAGTCAGGAGACATACAGTCCTCAGTCCTACTCCAGATATCAACTTTGATCCTTAGCAAGGCATTTAATTATAGTAGTGGCTCAATTTCTTTTTCTGTAAAAATGAAGATATCATCAGCTATATGAACCTTATAAGATAATTGTGGGGACCAAATGAAACAATTAATCTAAAGGACTTTGTTAATCACAAATTAATTTACATTCTTAAAAACTGGTACCATGAATTCAAAAAGGGAAGTCCAAAGCAGGAGTTGTTTGGGAATGAGTTCAAGCCCTTCTCATCTTACACCTGGACAATTACAATAGCTCCTAACTGATTTCCCATCCTGGACTCTTCCTTTTCTCTAATCCATTGCCCAAAGAGCCGCCAAAAAGATATTCTTAAAGTGTAGGTCAGCCCATGTCATACTTTTGCATTAGAAATTTCAGTAGCTCTTTATTGTCTTTATTAAACATTATCTTTCATATGCTCTTCAGTCTAGCCAGCCTTCTTGTTGCTCCTCACATATGATATTGTCTCCCATCTTTTTGGTTTTCACAGATTGTTTCTGATAATGTAAATATACTCCATCCTCATCTTTGACTTTTAGAATCCCTTACTTCCTTCAAGGCTTATCTTAGGCACCATCTTTTATGTGAGTCCTTTCATAAACTCTCCAGCTACTAGTGCCTTTCCACCCAAAATATCTTGTATTTCTTTTTGTGTATACTTTTTAATAAACTCATATATATATATATATATATACATATATATATACATATATATATATATATATATATACACATACATATAGAACATAAATTTTCTGGGGGCAGGGATGGTTTCCTTTTTGTCTCTGTATGCCTCTCAACTAGAACAGTGCTTGGTTCATAATAAGAGTTTAAGAAATGCTTCTTGCTTGATTTAGGATATGTTGAGATGTACAAAAGTGTTTGATACATAAAAGTATGATGAAGATTTACTCTACTGAATTCCATTTATTCCTTTAATTTCTAAAGTTTTTAACAAAAATGATTGGTGGGTTTAGTGAAGAGTTCCTCCATTTTGAGATGTCACAACTATCTTTCTCAATACCTAGCCGAGCAGCTATGATATAAGAGGTCCAACATGGATGGGAAAATAGAAAATCCTTCTTCTTCTGCATTCTGCAGGTGTCAAAAAATGCAAAATGCAAAACCCTAGGCACTAGGTTTTTCCTTCATAATTAACTAACATCTGAAAAGTTCTTGTGGTTGCTATATGCCCCAATTGTTACTCTAGAACTAACAAGCTGGCTTTTTTTAAAGTCCCCCAGAGGATGTGACAAGTTCAGTCAACAATGACAAGTGGCCCTTTTTATTCCTTCAAGCTTGACTGAAGACTTCTTCAAACTGCATAAGGAAAAAAAAAGAGTATAAGTCCTTCTTTATGCTTCCTTTCAAACCTTAACATCTCATTTATTTTTCTGTTATCTGTCCCTGGCTTTTTATGATTCCATCCATTGCACTGTTTATTTCTTTGATCATATTTATTTAACCAGTCCTTCTCCCCATCGGTGCAGAGTTAAAATAAAAGCTAATATTACATGCTTCAGCACATTTTAGCCACAAATACAGCTTATTTTTGAAAGGTTTCTTTGTAGTGTTTTTCACAGTTAATTCCTTGGAAACAGAACGCTACAATGAAAACAATATTATACCAGGAATGGAGAAATATGGCCTCTAATATCAATTCTGCTACTAAGCATCTACATGACCTTGGACAAATCACTTCACATTCTTGATATCCATTTCCTAAAGTGTAAAATGAGGGGGTTGGACTAATGATTAAATTCCTCGTCAGGTCTAACTTTTTTTATAATTCTGTACTACCAAGACCATGTATACTTTTTAATTACTATAATTGTGCAAATACATTTTTCCTAATGATAAACCTTACTCCCAATGTTTTTTCTACTTCATTTAGTCAAATGAGATAAAGTGATGACCAGCTATTAAACAGCACGGAATTTTTCCTCAACTTCTTTCTCTTAATCATTTACCAACCAAAATTACCCATCATCAGACAATTGTCAAAGAGGCAAAACAAGAAACAAAGAAAATATACAGATTAGGCAAATAAGATTCCTAATATTTTTGTTTATGATCAGGTAGACCTAATGAAGCATTTTTTCATATATTCCCTTGACAGAGAAGTACTAAAAATGGTCAGATCAGTCTTTACAGACACACTTTAGTTTAACTACAACCATACTCAAAACAAGGGAACCAAGTGAAGTTTCACATCCTCAGTTACTTCATGGCTTCCCCAAAGTGAAGATGAACCTGGAGTATATGCACAAGAACATCTGCACTTTCTTTTTTCTGTCTTTTTCCACACTGTCAGCTATTCAGGAACTCCGTTGTTAACTTCCCCAAATGGTGTACATTTCCTACACTGACTCAAAATTGACATTGCAAAAATTTTATTCAAAATAAAAGTCATCAAATTTCAAAACAGGGCTCAGCAGCCAACTAGTTCAACCTAAACAAGAAAGCAATATAAGGTATAACATACCCAATCAAAGGTCATCCAGTCTCTGCTTGAAGTACTCTGATGAGAGAGAACATGCTACCTCCTAAGGATGCCCAAGTCTACTACCTCTTGCATAAGATAGACTTCCAAACCCTTGAAGATAGTTGAGCATTGACATTTTCTTCAACTTATCCTCATGTGACATAAATACAAGATTCTCTGTTACCTCATTTGCTCTCTCTTGGAAGTCTCCAGTTTATCACTTTCCTCTTAAGTTACAAATTCTGGAACTGAATATTATATTCCTGCCAGTATTATGGTCTACAGCTGAGTATTCGCAAATATCCCTTCCTCTTTCAAAGCCTTGCCATTGGAATTCCATGGCACATTTCGTGACTTTGGAAAGGATATGGAAGAACCTCATTGTGTTGAGAGAGAAAAGAAAGTTTGCATAAAATAGACAAAATGGGGGAAATGTTGTACAAGAGCAAGAGTCAGGCAAACCACTTTAACAATATCATGAATGTTCCTAAGATGACATGAACACTCAAAAAGGCAGAATCAGCTAATCACAATTTCCCTGGTGAATTCTAAGGTGAGACGAGGTTGTTCAGAAAATTGTGTACTATATAGATTCAATCTTAGAATATGCAATCTTAACTCCAACGATGTTCTCCTGTACTACATCTCACTTAGACTTTAGAAAACTAATAAAAATCCAAAGCCTTTCAAGCCAGTGGAGTATTGCAACGCTGTATGAATAATGATGATAATAGGTGGTGGATATTTTCCTGCAATCTCCATTTTCAGCCATCTATCTTGTTAGCAATTTCTAAAGTTCTCATGAAAACATTGACTACAGCTGCAGAATTCTTCTACTTGCTTGTCAGGGCTGTTTGCAGCCCAATTTCAATCAGTTAAGTCCTTGAGCAGGAAGAAATACCACTGATATAATTAATTCAAAAAGTAAATACTAAGCAAATAGCCTAGCCTTTCATAATATCTCAAGAGCTACCACAAAGTCCCTATTCATTTCAAACATGTAAATCTGCAAAATGAATTAACGATCTTAATAGAGGCTTAAATCTATGGAGTTTACACTGGGTCCCAGAGCAAGACATTCTATCCATAATCAAAGATAGGACAAGAATAGAAAACTTAGGGGGGAAAATAGTAGCAAATTCACTGGGAGTTTCCATGTTTATCATTCTTACAACACATTTCTGAGCATCTACAGTGAAGCAGGCAGTACATATAATATAGTTTTTGTAAATACTTGCCCTCCAGAAGGCAGTCTGCAATATTCTCTTTCTTCTGCCTTGTTCTTTCCAGGGAATATTTCCTGCCACAGACTCAGAACTGCAGCACACTAAGTATTCTCTGATGCAGTTCCATTCCATTTCAGAATCAAAAGATTTAATATTCCAATGTCAAAAGGGAGTTGGGAAGACAAGTACAAGGTAAACTTCTATTAAGTAGAAGACTGAAATGAACTGGGAGCCTGAGGAAGCAATAGCAGCTGCTTAAATAACTATCTTGGAAGGAAAGTTTTAAAGCAAAAATTTCAAAGATGAGAACTTAGCCCTGTGCATATGTATGACTGCTATCACCACCAACCATCATCATCATTATAAACATTTATCCATTCATTGTAAAGAGAGAATGACTTACATTATAATGGCATGGTATAAACATATTACACATTTATGACATGTTATAAAACTATAAATTGGCCAGAAAATACAATTAGGAAGAATCAGAACTCCAAAGAATCTCAACAGGCCAGAAGTTTGGGGAGATATAATAGGGATACATAGTCAGGAAATTAATCAGGCATTCATTTTAATGAATTTATATCCTACTAGAAGGATGAAACATGTACACATATAAGTAAATACAAGGTAATCTGAGTATAGAGAAAGAGACAATAGCTTGGGGATCAGAGAAATTTTCACGGAGAAGGTAGTACATGAGCAGGAAGCACCTAGTAGTATAATCTCACTGGACCATAAAGTATGTGAAGGCAAGATATGAGAAAATTTAAGCCAGAGGTTAAGTAAGAGAACTCCTAAACATGGCCAAATAGGGTCATATGTGTGCCTTAGGAAGATAAGCTTCGCAACTTTGTGGGTATAGCCATGTACCTGTGTGGGAGAACATGTATGCACACATGTGTGTTTATGTGTAGAACAGTTTTTAAATGTAGAGAATGATGTCCCAGAATCCCTGTGCATGTGCATGATTACCATGATTAACAATCATCATCATCCTTCTAAACAAACAGTTATCAGTTACTTGGAAAGAGAGAGCAATGACGCATTATAAAATGGTCAGAGAACACAAATAGAATGTTACACTAGCATCTGATGCAGTCTTTTGTATAGATGGAGCACTGTGGCCCTCCTCTGGCCTTTCCTTATTTTCAGGATGACTAACCTTATTAACTTCTGAGATTCTTCTTAATTCTGTTTCACTGATATATAAGCAACAATTTCTATTGAAGTTCAGGCATGTATTAATTAGTAGTTTGAATATTAAGGAAAAGGAAATTTCAATCTAATGATGCACAACTAGATTGCAGGCTTAGGAAGGATAGAGTATCACTGATCTTTGTAGACTTCTTAGCACCTTTTACATTGCATAGCACATCATACATGTTTATGTGTTTGTTTAATGAACTTCATGATATATCCTATAATAAATTCATCTAACTGAATTATCAATTAACTCATATTTCATTCCCCTCCCCAAGCATGATATGAAAGATTTTGACTAAACACTTGAATGAAATCCAAGTTGATTCTTTCTATGGAATTTCTTTGATCAATCAGTTTCATAATCCTGCAAAAAAATAAATTGAGGTTAGACCGGCACCCTGTCTTAATGATTACTGCTTCCTTTTCTAAATGTACACTTATGATCTCTTTTACAATGGATTCTAAAATTTTGCCTGAATTTGAAGTCAAACTCACAGGTCTATGGTTTGCAAAACCCCTTCTCATAAAGGAACTAAACACTGACACCTAAGTATCCAGGGACATCATGCTTTCTTTGGATATCTATAACCCCAATTTTGGCACAACTTCATTTATAGGAGGGTTTATGACTACAAGTTGAGTAACAGGTAATTTAATACATTTTGCTAGACTAGACTGTTAGTCTCAAGATGTTTCAACACTATCCTGAGTACTGGCACACATTCATTTAAAGGAGATCTTAAAGTTAAGACAATATAAGAACCATAAAAGGTGTGTTCCATTGCTGGCCATATGTAAGACTTTTGGTGAAGAAACTTCCTTAAATGATAGAATTCATTGATTTGAAATGAGTTTGGCTAGAACATTTTTAGGATGCCATTAGTTCCCAAATTAAGAATCCAAAGTCTATACGCAAAAGCATAGATTGATTATATCCCTGGATATCTACTCGCTTTTGTATCAGCATGACTTAAATAATTACCACTAGACATTATTTTTGGAAAAACCAGCTAAGGCAGTGTTCATATAAGGCATATCTTTCTAAACTACACCCTTATAATTTGGCCTAAAATATTTTCCCCACGATATATTACTTGTCTACAGCTAATATCATGCTCAAAAATAATTATTACCATTTTTCATTGGCAGAGTACAGCTGTATTTGAAAACAATGTAGCTAAATGTAAGAAATATATATGTGATCTATAAACCTCACAGAAGTTCCTGCACACAGGAAACTCACAAAAGAGACACCAAATAATAACCAATGGATTATACCAAAGACCTGATTTCTCTGGTGTCAGAATTCTCCCTACCACGTCAGCTGAGTTAAATACTTGTTAATTGCCTCCTATATGCAAGATGAGAGCTATAGTAGAAACCTAGCAGAAAGCCTGGATTTGACTTCTGTTTTGTTTTTTTTTTTACACATACTCACTGGATAAATATGAACAAGTCACTCAAACTCTTAGTGTTCCAACCAAGGTCCTAAATATTATTGGTGCTCCACAGCAGCTGCTCCCCACATGGATAAAATCAAAAGTCTGAATCCTTCTTACTCAAAATGTTACAAGGTTCTATTCTAGGTGCTATGGATAGTAAAAGGGAGTTTAGGAAAAGGGGGAAGTTTCTGCCCTCAAAGACTTTTACCTCATACTGAATGAGTGTGTAGGAGGTGGGTGTATGGGAAATAGCATGTGAAGATGAACATTGGAGGAAAGAAGGGATTTTTTTTTTTGACGCAGAAGTGAAGGAGTCATTGAAGATGTGCGGGACACTGTAGAGAAGTTAATAAGAGGAGGTAGAATATCATGTCTAGGAAACAACTAGGAGTCCAGTTTGAGAAGAACAAAAAGTGGGTCAAGAAGAGCATTATTGGGGAGGCTAGCTGGTGAAGTGAATAGAGCACTGGCCCTGGAGTCAGGAGGACCTGAGTTCAAATCTAGACTCAGAAACTTAACACTTATTGGCCATGTGACCTTGGGCAAGTCACTTAATCCCAACTGCCCTGCTTTCCCCCCTCCAAAAAGCAAAAAAAAAAAAAATCATCAAAAAGAAGAGTACTATTACATAATATCGGAAAGGGAGGTGAGATTGATCATCATTAAGAAATGACTTAAATGTCACATCGTGGGTGTCGAATAAAATCTATTTACAACTTAATACATGGGACTTAAGGACTTTCCTAAAGCTTGGAGAGATTAAATTACTTATTCATGATCATATTGCTATTGTATAAAAATCAGAATTTAAACCCAATACTTTCCCAAAACTAAGTCTATTATTCTAAACAAGACACCACACTAATTATCAAGCACTGGTTAAGCACCAGAAATATTTTTCTTTTAATTTACCTCCTTTCACTAAATAGATAATACCTCATTGTTCTTGCCCAGTGCAAAGATGAAAAAGAATATATCCCATAATTATTTTTCTTCTCTGCTAGTTACTCTCACTTTCCATCCCTTCCCTCATACATGCTGTAAACAGAGAAAAGTTGGGAACAATATTCTTCATTTTTATAGTCTTTTATAATGAAGTGTTCAACTTCACAAGAAAGAATAGGTGTTTTCTGGAATTTCCAAGTTTCTATTTAGTCAAGAATTATATTTACACTTTGGATTTTAATGAATATTTCATTAATTTGGGAGGGTTCGGTGAATAAATTAACTCTAGGAATTTGTACAGAAAAAAAAAACTTTTGTTTTCCAGTTGAGTGAGATTGAGTGAGATTAAGTGAGTTGATCATCATCACATAGCTAGTGGGTAGCATGGCCAAGACAAGAAGCCAGGCCTCCTGATTCCCATTTCAGTGCTCTTTCCAAGTTCTAAAAATGTTCTTGTATGACACGTTAAAATTAGCTAATTGTTAAAGATTTAAACTGGAACTCTTTCCAAATGTTATATTTAGTGTGAAGGGTGACAAAACTGGGAAGCAAATGTATTAGGGGAAATGAATTTATACGTATGTACATATGACATGTATATGAATGGATATACAAGTATAATTCAGTAGTATAAAAGTATAAAACCACATTTATATTGTTGCAAAAGTTCAAATAAATTTAAGGATTTTTCTGGTAATTTTAATATATTCAGTCATACATCCTTTTCCTGGCAAAGTAAATAAGTTAATTTAAAACCTCAGTAAACTTTTATGCATGGACTGTTGTTATTTGTTCCTGTTGATACAACCAGGTCTTCCTATCTAAACCAGGCTGGAAGTGGAAGGGCTACACGAAGGCCTAATCCCGATACTGATCTACAAGGCAGCTTTGGCTTGCTCTGTTTTTTGACCTGGTCTTCTTCCTTCCTTAGGCAAACTGGGCTTTAACCTATTAATACAGAACTTAGGGAAAAGACAACTGTGGCTCTTCTCAGAACTCCTGAGCTTAAGTGTTGCCAGCCTTAGTTTACCTGGTAGTTGGTATGTGTGAACCACTTTAATATGTGGATTTTTGACAAAGTATTCCTGTAGGATTTCATTCTATTTTTAATATATACATGGTTCTGGATGGAAAAGGACTGAATCTTTAATGATTGTTCCAAATATCTAGTAATTGCTGACCAAATAAACTCAGAGATCTTTTCTTTAGAGTTCATCTAGATATTAAAATTGCTCAGATGCTCACACCCACACACAAATGAATTATCCTTTTTAAAAACTTCCTGAAATGTGTACCCATGATTTTTTCAACCTTTAACAACAACAACAAAATACCCCTTTACTAACATTGCAGGAAACCAAATACAATTCACATGGACTCTCCTGGTAACTGACAAGTCAATTTAGGAAGTTTCTTAACTCTTACTATCAAAGTATTAATCCACAATTCTGTACTTCATAGGAATTTACTTCTGTAGGTTATTTCCCAGCTAGATGAATGATAAGGATAGAGGATCAACTGACCTCAAAGTTTAAAGTAAAGAAGGATTTAAGATGTGTTGAAGAAGTGTGGATGCTACATGATATCTGAAGTTTTGGTGACAATAGGGAAGGTCCTTATAAGTCAGTTCAGCCAGAAAGTGGCAGAACCCATGCAAGACTAAATTTTCTGACTGCTTATTCAATTCTAAATCTACTATATCATAATTTTTTGTTCATTTGTTCCAATTACTTTATGAGAGCAGAGAATGATGAAAGGTTTAAATCTGACCATTGTCCCTGCCCTCATAGAGTTTACAATTTACTGAAGGATGGGATACATGCTTAGAAAACCATGATACCAAGGATAAGGACTGGATCTGTGATTTTAGTGATGATATGATGAAATAAGAATATAAAAGAAATATAAACATTTACTGAACTGAATTGCAGTAAGCCATCCTTGAGAAGAGTTCAAAGGAACTGGAATGTTTCCCACCACCAAAGATGGCTTTATTCCCAATGTACCTTTTAACTTTTAATCATTTGCAAAGAAGAGAGGAAGAGAAGAAGGTTGAATGGGTTATTTGGAAATAAGGAGTAAATGTTAAATCATCATTCTCTCAAGGGAACAATAGCAGCATTTTGTGTCTTCTCATTTTCCTCAATTCTGACTGTCCTATTCTTTTCAATCAACTGTACCAGCAAATACTATGAAGAAACTCATTCAGAATAATCAGTATGAAATTGATGTGTTTTTTTTTTCATTTGTGTGTATGTGTTTTCCAATGGAGGAGATATTCTACAAAATATATGATAGGCAAGCAGGCAAAAGTTAAAACAAACAAACTAAGGTAACTAGAACTTGAAAAGAATATTAAAAAATAGTGATTCTAGAAAAGCAAGTAAATGTGGGACAATGATCAATTGAAGAAGAGGTTCATTTTTTTGTCCTTTTATCTCCATTGCCTTATAGACAGAAGAAGCTTAATGAGTATTTTTACCTGATTTATTAACCAGGAGATTATTTTTTCTATCCTCAGTCACAGCTAAGTCTGAAAAGACTAGGCTAAACTTCTCACATTCCCTTATCTCACTTTCACCTTATTCTATCACTCTACTCTTTCAAAAGTACTTTTAGGTGCCTACTATGTGCCCAGTATTTTGTTGATGCTAGGAATGGAAGTAAAAAAAAAAAAAAGAAAAGAAAAGAAACAATTCCTTCCCACAATGAATTTACATTGTCCTGGAGGAGAGAACAAGTTCAGAAATATATAAATACATAGGTTATATAATACGCACACTATAAACATAAAACAAGTACAAATATATAATATGAATTTGATATGATTGACAGGATTATATATGATTAAAATAATATGATCAAAATATTAAAATTAATTAATTAAATTTAATAAATTAAATTATTAAAAATAAAAATTAAAATATGATTAAAAATAATAAACACAAATATGTGCAAAGGAAGTCATTTGGGAAGGAAGGCACTGGTCACTGGGAGAATCACAAAAGGCTTCATGATGAGACTTCAGCTACATTTTAAAGAAAGAGAGGGATGCCATGAAGGGAAGGGAAGGAGGCTAATTAGTACTGAGGAATGTGGAAAAGAGAGGGAGCGTAATGTATGGGAGAGCAGACCCAATGAGTTTGCAGTTAGGCTGTGATGCGCTTTAAAGTCTAATCAGAAGAGTTTACACTTTATTCCAGAGGCATTAAGAAGCCACTGAAAGAAGCTGAGTAGGAAAGTCAAGCAGTACTACTACCTTTTCTTAATGAACTTGATTTGTAAATTCCCTTGAAATGTCATGGTGCAGAATGGAGTAAAATAGTTGAAGATATGATACGCAGGAAACCAATTAGGAGACTACTGCAGTAATGTAAGAGATAGTGGATGAGCACCTTAACTAAGGCGGGAGTTTAAGAGGAGAATAGAGAGAAGGCATCAAATGTGAAATATATTGTGAAGGTAGAAATAGCAAGTTTTGGCAACTGGTGAGTTACGTGGGGTAAAGATTATTCTATGCTCACTTTCAATTGAGATGGAAAGTTTCCACATATAACATGGTCAGAGAATGGAATGGAGAAGAGTTAAATTACAGCCTGTGCTCCAAAAGGAAATAAATCTGCTCTCTCTTCTAACTATCCAGTCAAATTTCTGAAAATTGAATTCTCCAAATTGTTAATCAATAAAGTGAGCTTTCCTCAGAGAGAAACAATGGCAGTAGCAAGTTTTCACTTCTGTGATTTATCATTTACTTCAGTACAAAGGTCTACTGAGAGTCCAAAAATAAAACTTTCTATTGTCAATAACTCTTAGGTACATCTCCAAAGGCTTTGATCCCATCAAAAGAGGACAGTGTGTACTAATCACCCCATTACACACATAGAGTTTACTTGGTTATATCTCAAAGCCAAAAGTATTTCTCTACAGAAATTGAAACTCAAGAGAACTCAACCAAAGTTGTTTCTTGGGGCTAAATTCAATCACTAGGCTAGTGCCACTCAAACACAGACAGCCATGCAACAATACATTTAACAAAGGTTAAATTTATGCTCTTTTTTAGTGCTGGATCTTGACTTAACTTATTTAGCCCTAAATTCTTTCAAAGAAAAGTTGTGATACATGAATAAACCAATAGGAGGAGGGGGAGGCAGTTTTTTTTTTTCTGTGACATGTCAGTCTGAGAATTAAAATGCTAGTACATAACTACTATCATGTATATTTAGAATACTTGATAAGTCAAGTCAAATCAAATCAACACACATTTAATAAACACTTACTATGCATCAGGTAGTTGGCTAAGCTCTGGGAAGTTAAGGAAAGGGAAAACTGGTCTCTGAACTCAGGGGGTTTACATTCTAAGGGAAGAGACAAAAGTAAACAACTATGTATCTAAAATGTATGCAGGGTAAATGAGATGTAGACTCAGAAAGAAAGCTCTAGCATTAAGGGAAATTACAAAAGTGAGTCTTGGGGAAGGAAGGATTCTGAATGAGACTTGAAGGAAGCCATGGAAAGAAGGGAAGCCAGGAGGTGAAAATAAACAAAGAGAGAATTCCAAGCATGGGGAACAACCAGGAAAATACATAGAATTAGAAGGTGGAATGTCATGGTCAAGGAATAGCAAGAAAGCCACTGGATCATAGAGTAGATGAAGGAAAGTAAGGTGTAAAAAGACTAAAAAGGTACATAGAGTTTGCCAAACAGTGTTCAGAAGTCAAATTTAGACAAAGTAAAAAAAGACAAAGACAACTTGTATCTTTACCTTGTCCTCTAGGGGCACAAGCAAAGGACACGACAAGATCTAAATGCCAACAATGAAACTACAGTGGAAAAAAAAATGTTTCACTCTTAAGAAAAGTATCAATGTATGTTTTTATAACGCATAATACAAGTATACTAGCACAAATACATGAAATCTTAAGTATTTCTATGCAACCAGTTTATTTCAAGAGTTCTTTGGGGCATATATCTTGAAATATCTATTAGGTAGTGGTATTGACTTTCTCTCTCTCTCTTTCTGTTTCTATCTCTGCATATATGTACACACACACACACACACACACACACACACACACACACACACACACACACACATGAGTTATAAGTATAGAGATGATAAGCACACCTATGGGAGTTGTGGAGATCACCAAGGAAGAGTGTTTAGAGAAAGAAAAGAAAAGGGTAGCGGAATAGTGTAATGGAAGGGTGTAAACAAGCATTTATTAAGTACCTACTATATTCCAGGCACTGTGCTAATAAGCTAAAAGCTTTTGCAGTCATTATTTCATTTCAAAATGAGCTAGAGGACAGAACCAAGGAAAAAACCTTAGAAATGCTCACAGTCATAGAGCATGATCTGAATAATGAACCAGACAAATATGACCAAGTATAACTTAAATAAGATAACCAGGAGAAAGTAGAGTCATGAAATCAGAGAAAAGAAATCATAGTTACAAAGAGACTAAGGTAAGTTATATTAAATGCAATAAAGAAATCAAGCCAGAGAAGGATTGAGAAAAGACTATCAGTTTGTCTATGAAAACATTGGCAAATTTGGAGTTTCAGTTGAGCAATAAGGTCAGAAGTCATATTACAAACAGATGAGAAATGAGCATGATTTGAAGTGGACGCAATAAGTGTTCATGGGGTGTGTGTGTGTGTGTGTGTGTGTGTGTGTGTGTGTGTGTGTGTGATAGAGAATAGAAGGATAATAAAGGACAATAGTGGATTTCAGGGTGCAGTGAAAATAGTTTTTTTCTTTAATTTTTCATGAGGATAGTAAGATTTGACCATGTTTGACAGAAATAAGAGTAGAGAAGGGACTCATGAAAAGGATGGGTTTTTAAATTAGAAGGCAGGAAGAGAGTCATCTAAAACCATGGCCAGCTAGTATATATACAAAATACAGTTTTCCTCTTAAAATAAACACTAAAAAAAAATGAAGACATGAGACTCTTCTTTTAATTAATCCTTTTGTTTGCCATTACATGAAGTCAAAAGCATCACCGCTTTCAGAAAACAGATGGATATTCCTTTATGTGTAGCATAACTTAAGATAATTGTTGAAACTTAAAGCAGGAAGAGGATTCTTTCTCTTTTTTTGTTCAAGGAATATGCATAATCTTGACAAAAAGACAATGAATAATGAATAAGTCATTAGAGCGCTTGTTGCTGTCATTTGTTGTTCAGTCACTTTTTAGTCACGTCCAAATATCCATGACCTCATTGGGGGTTGTCTTACAAATATACTAGAGTGGTTTGCCATTTCCTTCCCAATCCATTTTACATTTTAGGAAACTGAGGGAAACAGAGTTAAGTGATTTGTCTGCTGTCACGTAGCTGGTAAGTGTCTGAGGCTAGATTTGAATTTAGGATGATATATCCTCCTGACTCTAGGCCTAGCATTCTACCCATTGCACAATTTATCTGCGCATTATTACAGGCACTCTCATCCCCCAAAGATACTAATATTTGCTAATAAATGCATGGGAATTGTAAAGTGATGAGACTAGTTTAAATATTAAATATACCGGAATTTCTGTATCTATATGTATGTAAATCACAAAAATAGTTACCATAAGAGGTGATATACTTGCTACAATAATTATGGCCTTGTCTAAAACATCTGAAAACCTGCCATTAGAAACAATTTATGAGCTTCATGTGAAAAAATAAAAATAAACAAACCCCTGTTGCTTAACAGGAATCTTACTTTTTCAATATTATATAGCCCACCTAGTTCACCCACCTTATTTATCAAGTGACCTTATATATTCTAAGATGTTTTAAATCTCTTCTTTAAAAAATGGAAATTTTCCACAGTTCAAGAAGTATAACCAATTCGTTAATCTAGTTGGAAGATTAAACTTGTTTTTTTTTATAATGGCAGTATCATTAAAATTATCATATTGTCTCCCCAGGTGACCACTTTGAAAAAGACAGAAATCATTTTAATGTACAAATTTTGCTATGTTTATTAGAATTATTCAAAAGAGTTTATGCATGTAGAGTCACACATCCCATGCTACATAATGTCAGAGTCAATTCAAGGACTGCAATCACAGTAGGCAAGAAGACTTTCTACCAAATGATTCAGAAGCCGTATCTTCCTGTGGCCCTAGCCACAGGAACCACACAGCAAAGCCTTCCAGATCACAAATGAGTGTGTGTAGTTTGGTCAGAAAACCAAGCAATGCGTTTACTGGTTACCCATTACACATGCTGAGAATGCTGTTCCTGGACAGCAGTTGGATGTAATAGCTGTTGGCTATGAAAGAAGTGTGAGTAGTTTACTGAATCTTACCAACATCACACTTCTTATTCTTGGAAAAAAATATATTTATCCAGATTATTTTAAAAGCAAGAGATTTTAGGCTTTGTCAATTTCAATCTACTGTTTTGACACAGAAGAAACATGAAGCCTGGAAAGTGGAATGACTTGCTTCAGATCACAAAGGATGAGACAAAGTCAGAATTGGAAGCTAATAATTCTGATGCATAGCCCAATGCAGTGTCATGAATAAAGAGAGAATGTGTTTTGTTTTTTGTTCTTTTTTTTTTTATCAACCAAGTTAAAACTGGCTCCTTTTATTCAAAGTAAAGAAACTATACTTTGTTCATAAATGTCTAAGACTCAAGAGTCCCGGGCAAAATGATGATATAAGTAAAATGTTATTTACGTAAGAGAGTTTTGAGATTTGAACCCTGACTAATTTGGTCATCCAAGCTCAGGAAGTAATAACAGAAAATAATCACAGATAAGGAAATCTTGAAGTATAAAGATAGATGCAATCACACAGTTTTAATGTTAACAAGGTGTTTATTCTCTGATACGTCTTTAGGAAATGTGTAAAATTACACTTGATGGAAATACAGGGGCAGGTCACCATGGCTCCTAAAAGACTGGTCACACTGATGCTCATCTATTAAAATATTTTTTTGCTTAAAAATTTGTTTTCTAACCTCTGAGGTCAGTTCAGGAAGAGCCAGGAGTCTAGGAGGGACCATGAGGAAAACCATGAGAAAAAAAACAAAAGAAAGCAAAATGCTCTTTACCTCTTGGGGGGGAGAACAGAAATATCTTCTCTCGCCCTTAGTGAGGTCTGATGCTTTGCAATCTTCACCCAGTAAAAAATACGCCCTTCCCCCATCAATCAGTTCATAAGAGTCTGGAGCACAGTTGAGGTATAATCAGTAGGGAGTAGAGATATATTCGCTTTTTAAGCCCAGAAAAGGAGAGAATGAGTAGGATGTAGGTTTAAGGATGAGGTCTCTAGCAATGGCGGAGGGTGTGATGGGGGTGGGGAACTATGGATTCAAGAGAAAACTAAGCCTGGAAAGTGAGAAACAAACTTTGAAGATAAGTAAGTAGATCATAGGGACTCCAACGAATGATCCACACAGCAAAGAAAATGAACCTAAAAGGTGGTAGTATAAGGATTCTATCAGGAGGAGCTGTGAGCTCTTCTGTGTACTTGCCTCCCTCCTGCCTTCAGGTGTGGCACCACATCCTCTCTCTCCTAAGGGTTTAAAATTGCCACTTCAAAGTTTACCATGAATGATGATATTGCTGCTCTCATTGTTGACAATGGCTCCAGAATGTGCAAAGCTGGCTTTGTAGGCGACAATGCCCCTCAGGCTCTCTTCCCTTCCATTGTTGGGAGCCCCAGACATCAGGGTGGGTATGGGCAAGAAAGACAGCTATGTGGGGGATGAGGCCCAGAGCAAGACAGGTATTCTCACCCTGAAGTACCCCACTGAACATGGTATTGTTACCAGCTGGGATGACATGGAGAAGATCTGGCATCATACTTTCTACAATGAGCTCTGTGTGGCTCCTGAAGAGCACCCTGTGCTGCTCACAGAAGCCCCCCTGAACCTTAAAGCCAACAGGACGCAGAAGGAGATTACAGCCTTAGCTCCCAGCACAATGAAAATCAAGATCATTGCCCCACCTGAACACAAATACTCTATCTGGATTGGAGGCTCCATCCTGGAGTCTCTTTCCACCTTCCAACAGATATGGATCAGCAAGCAGGAGTATGATGAATCTGGGCCTTCCATTGTCCACCGCAAATGCTTCTAAATGGACTGTTTGTGTTTTTTTTATTTTTTTTTTTTGTCAAAGAGTGTGACGAGATGACATGATCATTGCCCAAAAAACAAGATGAGATTGGCATGGCTTTATTAGGGTTTGGTTTTTTTTTTTTTGAGGCTTTTTGGTTTGTTTTGGCTTGGTTTGGTTTTTTTGGCGCTTGATTCAGGATTTAAAAACTGGAATGGTGAAGGCGATGAGCAGTCTAAGTATGTTGGAGGCAAACCATCCCCAAAGTTCTGCAGTGCGTCTTCAGGACTCTGATTGTACATGTTTTTGTTTTTTTGTTTTAATAGTCATTCCAAATACTGTATAATTCATTGTTACAGAGTTACGAGCCTCTGTGAAGGCTGTCCTCTGCTAGAGCAAAGGAGCGAC
>CM053584.1:72208726-72237831 GCA_028627135.1 Pseudochirops cupreus
GGGGTAGTCTAATCACAAGTTGGCTTCTCCAGGTGTAAAACATTTTCTTTTAGAAATAAAGTCACATCAATTCAACAAGTACTTGTTAAGTGATTACTACGTGAAAGGCATTGTGCTAAGTATTAAATTTACAAATACAAGCAGAAAGAAATACAGTCCCTGCCCTCAAGGAACATACACTATACTAAGAGAAATGAACATTAAAACACTTCTAAGGTTTCTCCTTATACTCTGAATATTATCAAGGATGATAACACATGGAAATTATCCACTGGAATCATATGGAAAGAAAGAGAGACTAAGTCAATGTTTCTGGAGCTATGAATTAGACTGAACATTCTGGAATACAGTTTAGAATTATAGTTGTAATTTTGGAGACAATATCAAACTATTAAAGCTCTTTGACCTAGTATCATTATTACTGACAATATCAATGACAGAATCAAATATTCTATATATGCCTGAATGCTCAGAATAACGTTTTTGTAGGAAATAAAAAGTTAGAAGAAAGTGAGCACCCATCAATTAGACAATGGCAAGATTAACTTTGGTATGAAAATGCTGTAGAAATTTTTGTACCTTAAGAAACAACGAGGGAGACAAGATGGTGGAGCAAAAGTGTAGACTTGCTTAAGATCTCCTCCCAAACCCTCCAAATACTTGAAATAAAAAAACTGAACAAATTCTAGATGAACAGAACTCACAAAATGACAGTGTGAAACAAATTTGCAGCTCAAGACAACCTGGAAGGTCAATAGGAAAGGTCTGTTGCACTAGTCTGAGAAAGAAGCACAGTCCAATGCAAAACACATCAAAACAGACTAGCCCCAGCAAACCCAGAGCAGGCCTCATGGGGCTGAATCACTAGCAGCTATGGTAGTTTCCAGACTTCTCAACATAAAAATGCCAAAGACAACTTAGAAGGTCAGTAGGAAATGTCTATCTGACATGGGTGAGAGAAAAGCATGGTCTCACACCAGTCCTAGAGCAGCAGTGGCAGTCACTCCTTCTGAAGCTCTCAGATTGCCTGACTTCTCGATGAAGGTGGGTAGGGAAGAAGAAAGGAGAGAATTTGGAACTCAAAATTTTTTAAATGAATGTTAAAAATTGTTTTTACGTGAAATTTGGAAATAAGCTATATAGGCAATGGGGTATGGAAATCTATATTACCCTATAGGAAAATAGAAGGGAAGGGAATAAAAGAAAGGGGAGGTGGTGTGGTAAGAAGGGAGGCAGATTGGGGAAGGAGTAATCAGAATGCACACTGTCTTATGGTGGGGAAGGGGAGAGATGGAGAGAAAATTAGGAACTCAAAATTCTTTGGAAGTGAATGTTGAAAAATAAAAATAAATTAATGAATAAATCAAAAAACAATAAAAGTGTGGATTTTTCATTAGAAAATTTATGTGAACTGATAAAAGTGAAGAACAGTCAGAAGTATAAACATCATGCTCTATGGCTGCAATAATGTAAATAAAGAAAACAGAATTTCATCAGAATTCTGTTGAATTTAGAATGACTAATGTTGGTTCTAGCAGAAAGATGACAAAGTGCGTGTCCTTACTCTTAATGGAAATGTGGTGAATAGCTGCTGTAACAATGGTACATTCACTATCAGGTATAATTGCTAAGATAGATTTATTTGACTTTTTTACATTGTTATATCAGGGTTTTATAGGGGCATTATTGAAAAGTATTTATGGTATAAAAAGCATTAAAAATAAACAGTCTAAAATTAAAAAACAAACATAAATTATAAGGAACTTTAGAATGAGGTTTATGTGTTTAGATCAGTTTCCCCCATAGTATTTAACAGAAAATGTGGGACAAAAGTAGATACTTGTTAAATACTTGTTAATTGTTTAGTAAATTATTGGTGGAGGAGCATCTTTTCTACTACATAGAGCAGAAAAATAAGCCAAAAATATATAAAGAAAAATTTAGTTTCTATCAAGATTTCAGGGATTCAAGAAATAAATTCAGAGACTTTAAATATCAAAACAAAAAAATATACAAATCCCAGTAAGAAATGCTATATTTGGGGTGGAGTCAAGATGGTGGTGCAGAAGCGTGAAAACTCTGTGGCTTCCCCCATAAGCACCACAAACACCAATAAAATATGACTCTAAACAAATTCTAGAGCTACCAAACCCACAAAGTGACAGAGAGAAACAGATCTCCCCCTGAAGGCAGCCCAGCAGGCAAACAGGAAGCGTTCATCCCAGCATGCTGGGAACCAAGCCTAGCCCCAGGATGAGCACTCGGGTTTTAGCCCAAGGGTGGCCGGAACCAGCCTTGGCTGGAGATTCAGGAGAGTGGATCACCAGCAGCTATGTCAGTTTCCAGATTTATCAATCCATGAATGCCAAAGCCAAAGTTAAAGGTAAGTGGAACTCTGCTAAATCTGAAGGGGACAGAGTGAGGTCTGGCCTCTGCTCCTGGAGCAAGAGTGGCAGTCCTGCAGCTGCCTCAGTGTGTCTGCTTCAGAGCTCCCGGCCTGCAGACCTAGGGGGGTGGGGGGGCCCAAGCGACCATTCAGAGGCTAAGCATTCTTGCCTTAACCTGCCTGGATCTGGATCACAGTCTTGGGTGGTACTCCTGAGGTTTGTGACCAGGGAACTCAAGGTGGTGGGGGCTATAGAGACAGCACCCTCCTAACAGCGCCAGCAGCTGTGAAAACCCAAGCAATTTGGGACAAAGCTCTTCCCTCTGAAAGAAGAGTTCTACTGTAACAAAGAGCTCAAAAGTATTGCCACTGGCTGGCAAGATAAGCAAACAGAGGAAGCAAAGCAAGCACAGCTATATGACTTTAGATTCCTTTTTTGGGGACAAAAAGGATCAAAACATGGAACAGGAGGAAGACAACACAGTCAGAATCCCTGAACCAAAAGCTTCCAAGAAAAATATAAACTGGTTACAGGCAAAGGAGGAACTTAAGAAGGATTTTGAAAGCCAAATGACTGAAGTGGAGGAAAAATTGGGAAAAGAAATGAGAATGATGCAAGAAAATCATGAAAAGAGAGTCAACAACCTAACTGAAGAAAATAACTCCTTAAAAAATACACTTACTTAAATGGCAAAAGAAGCCCAAAAAGCCAATGAGGAGAAGAATTCCTCAAAAAGCTGAATTTTCCAGATGGAAAAAGAATTTCAAAAGCTCACTGAAGAGAATAATTCCTTCAGAATGAGATAGGAGCAAATGGAAGCAAATGACTTGATGAGAAATCAAGATACTACTAAACAGATCCAAACAAATGAAAAAAAAAGAAGGCAATGTGAAATATCTCATTGGAAAAACTGCTGACCTGGAAAATAGATCCAGAATAGACAATTTAAAAGTTATTGGACTACCTGAAGGCCATGATCATAAAAAGAACCTAGAAATCATCCTTCAAGAAATTCTCAAGGAAAACTGCCCTGATATCATAGAACCAGAGGGCAAAATAGAACTTGAAAGAATTCACAATTCACCTCCTGATAAAAAATGTCAAAAAGAAAACTCCTAGGAATGTTATAGCCAGGTTCCAGAGTTCCCAGACCAAGGAGAAAACATTACAAGCAGCCAAGAAGAAACAATTTGAATATTATGGAAACACAATCAGGATAACACAGGATATCGCAGCTTCTACATTAAGGGATCACAGGGCTTGGAATATGACATTCTGGAGATCAAAGGACCCAGGATTAAAACCAAGAATCACCTACCCAGCAAAACTGATTATAATGTTTCAAGGGAAAATATGGTCATTCAATGAGGTTGAGGAGTTTAAAGCAGGGAGCCTAATGAGCCTGTAGTTTTAGACCCTGATCAGCCCCAACCAGCAGCAGCTGAATAAATATCAACCCAAAAAAGCCAAAGACAACGTTAAAGGTCAGTGTGGATCTCTGTTGGAACTGGGGGGTGGGGAGCAGAGTACATTCCAGCCTCTGCCCCCAGAGCAAGAAGCAGCTGAGACACAGTGGCTGTGAAGCTGCCTCCATGTGGCTGCTTCAGAGCTCCTGGCCTGCAGATCATAGGGTGGCCAAGCAACCATTCAGAAGGTAATCATTCTTGCTTTAATCTGCCAGAACTTAATAGAAAATTTGACATTTAAATACTAGAAGCAAGAGAAGCATGAAAAAATAAAGAGGGAAAAGAAATCATAATGAACTTATCAAGGTTGAACTATTTACATGCCTAAATGAAAAAAAGTGATAATTGTACCTTATGAATCTTTTCTCAATATGAGGATAATTGAAGGGAATATAAATGTGTGTATACATATACATATATGTGTGTGTGTATGTGTGTGTGTATATACACATATATATATACATACGTGTATAAAGGAGGGCATATATGCTTATGAATACATATGTGAGTGTGTATATATATGTGTACAGATATATATAGACAGAGGGCACAGGATCAATTGAATAGGAAGAGATGATATTTAAAAGGTAAAATTGAGAGGTGAGAGAGAATATAATGAGAGGAGATGGGGAAAGAATGGGGGTAAATTATCACATACAGAAGAGGCAAAGGATAACTGTTACAGTGGAAGGGAAGAACAGGAAGACAGAAGGGTATGGGTCAACCTTATTCTCACTGAATTTGGCTTAGGGAGGAAATGACATACACTCTAAATTGGGAATCTTGCCCTACAGGAGAGTAGAGGGGAAGGGGATGAGAGAGGGGATGATGGAGGGGGGGCAGGGAGGGTAGTCAGAAGCACACATTTTTGTAAAGTGACAGGGTCAAAGTAGAGAACAGAACAAGTCGGGGGGGTGAGATAGGATAGAGGGAAATATAGTAACTCTGCCTTCTGGTTCTAAAATATCAGGGAGAGTTTGCTTGATAATTTCTTGAAAGATTTTGTCTAGGCTCTCTTTTTGATCGTGGCTTTTAGGTAGTCCTATAGGTTTTAAATTATTTCTCCTGGATCTATTTTTTCATTTGTTTGGATCTGTTTAATAGTATCTTGATTTAAGGTGTTATTTTCTTCAGTCAGGTTGTTGACTCTCTTTTCATGATTTTCTTCCATTATTCTCATGTCTCTTCCCGATTTTTCGTCCATTTTTCTTACTTGATTGTCAAAATCCTTCCTAAGCTCCTCCACGGCCTGTAACCAGTTCACATTTTTCTTGGAAGCTTTTGGTGCAGTACTTCTGACTGTGTTGTCCTCCTCCTGTTTCATGCTTTGATCCCTTTTGGCCCCCAAAAAAGGAATCTAAAATTTGTTTGCTGTGCTTGCTTTACTTCCATTGCCTGCTCATGTTGCCACTCAATTGCTTGACTTTTGGGGCTCTTTGTAACAGTAGAACTCTGCTTCCAGAGAGGAGTCCCAAATTGCTGGGGTTTTCACTGCTGCTGGAGCTATTAGTTGGATGCCCTCTCTGCTGCCCCAACAAGCTCTGGCTCACTGGTCACACACCTCAGGAGCACCACCCAAGACTTGATCCAGATCCAGGCAGGTTAAAGCAAGAATGATTACCTTCTGAATGGTCGCTTGGCCACCCTATGATCTGCAGGCCAGGAGCTCTGAAGCAGCCACATGGAGGCAGCTTCACAGCCACTGTGTCTCAGCTGCCTCTTGCTCTGGGGGCAGAGGCTGCAATGTACTCTGCCCTCCCCCCCCCAGTTCCAACAGAGATCCACACTGACCTTTAACATTGTCTTTGGCATTTTGGGGTTGATATTTATTCAGCTGCTGCTGGTTGGGGCTGGTCTGGGCCTAAAACTGCAGGCTCACTAGGCTCCCTGTAAGCTGTGACGGACCCTTCCTACAGCCTGTCAGGCTGCCTTCAGCAGGAGCTTTGTTTCTCTGTCACTTTGTGGATTCTGCAGCTCTAAGATTTGTTTAAAGTCATATTTTATAGCTATTTGAGATGATTATGGGGGGGAACTCATAGAGTTTACCTGTTCTATGAAGCCATCTTGGCTCCATCCCCTGTTGCTCTTTCTAATAAGCCTCTTCAATGCTTTTAAAGATTCATAGTTTAGAGCTTCAAAAGATTATGGAGGAGGGCAGAGCAAAGATGACAGAGTAGGCACAGACTTCAAAGTTCTTTCTGAACTCATCTAAGAATGCTTTCTGTGCCTGAGATCAGTTCATAATCCCTGTTAAGGCTTCAGCTGTGGGTATGGAGTCAATACTGCCCCCTTCTGAATTTGCTTCCTCCCTCTCACAGTAACAGGATTCCAGAGTCTTTGTCTTTGTAGCCTGCTTTTTTTTCCCCATTTTGAGGCAGGACCTTAGCCATGCCCTTCCTCTGGGATTCCTAAGCCTTTACTGTTTAATTTTTTTTAATTTAATTTTTTTTTAATTTTAAAAGTAAAGGGTTAGGAACCACATAACTTGTTTAAATGTATAACCTACCATATGCTTCAAAGGAGGAGATAAAAACTTGTGTTAAAGTTTAATTGAATTTGCAGGTCGCCCTTTTATTTAAAAATAAGTTTTGACTGATCTCTCTTTCTCTTCCTCCTTTCTCTCTCTGTCTGTCTCTGTCTCTCTCTGTCTCCCTCTTTGTGTGTGTATATATGTATGTATATATATATGTGTGTGTGTATGTATGTGTGTGTGTAATGTGCACACACAGAGCATGTTTTCCCCCACTATTCCTCCCATTTCCTCTTGGAAAGAGCCCCTGTAAGTCACTTTTTGAGGTTTAAATGATTTTTTAAAAAATTACTGGTTTACTAAAATATTACAAAATTTTCTTTACAGACCAATACAGCTGTTGGCATGCCCTCTTTGCTTTCTAGCAGATCCCGGCATGGATGGCTCAAATAACTGCTGGTGAACCCTGATGACTAAGATGTGGGAATAGAAAAGATTAGGAAAATGTTATAACAGTAACAGGGGTACCAATTTCTCAGAAAGTCAATGTAAGGCAGTTCTAAGTTTTGCAGTTGTTACTGTTTGCACAGAGAGAATAAAATATGTTTAACTGCTTTAGTAAAAACAGTAACAATAACTACTATTTCTGTAGCATCTACTGTGTGCTAGGCACTATACTAACCATTTTACAAATATTATCTTATGTGATAATTACAACAACCCTTGGAGGTAGGTGCTATTATTACCTCTGAGAAAACTGAGGTGACCAGAGGTTAAGTAACTAGTAAACCTATGAAGCAAGATTTGAACTGTAATCTAGAGGCAGTTAGAGGACAATAGGTAGGAGGTAGCTAGTATCAATCCCTCCAACCAATTAAAGGCGGGGGGGGGAGGGGGAATATATGCTTATATACTTTTACATCAGCTTCATTTCTAAGAAGGTGATTTTGAGAACTTATAACGTAAAAATGCTCAACCACAATAATACTTCATAAGACAATGTGGTGAATTACTATGAGTTGTGGATTTAATTTGAACGATCTAGCATTGTGAATGTTGTTAACCTCAGCAAAGGAAATTGTACTGCAATTCATGGACAAAGATCAAGGATGGTCAACCCCAAATGGTCATCTCAGTAATGAGAAAACAAGGCATTTCTCAATGCTCTCCCAATAATAAGTTTGTCATCAGCTTGTCTGGATTCTTTAAGATGTTTATTACCTGTCATCAGATGAATTCACAAGACACAGAGCAATTATCAAATATATCCTATTTAAAATGCCTTTCTTATCTAAAGCTGCTGGCACAGACTCCATAAATTATTGGGCCAAAGGTTAGCAGTTTCTGGTTTATAAGCCTCAAGGAGCTTTCAAGAATTTTATATTTCCTACAGCCTTGGCCCATGGAGGATCATTTAGAGTTGCTCAGAATAGACAGCAAATACAAAGAGGTCTCAAGTTCACAAAGCAAAACCTTTGAAACACCATTTGCCCTTTTCAGGAAGTACAAGACAATCTAATAAATTTATCAGCAAATACATGAAACAACAACAACAAAAAACCCACTGGAACAGAAAAAGTGGGAAAGAGCTACTTAAACGAATAATTTTTAATTACCATTCAAATTATAAGTTGTATGCTTTTTTTTTCTAAATTAGGAAATTACCCTAATTAGTCATACAGAGCAAGAAATTCAGTTAAAGTGACTGTTTTGTGTCTTTCAATCTCAATTTCATAAGACTAAGGATATTCCATCTAATAGGTACAAAATATGCACACATTGATGCACAGATTTCCCTTCCTCTTAGAAACAAAGATATTGAATGTCTGTCATCTCTGATGCCCTCAATGGAAGTGAGGCACTGTAGGCATGGCAGCTAGGTGGACTGCAGCACTGGACTGGACTCAGGAAGACTTGAACTCAAATTCAACCTGATACACTTACTATCTGTGTGACCCAGGGCAAGTCACTTAACTTTTCTTGGTTCTGGTTTCTTCAACTGTAAAATGAGTTTAATAATAACACCAATCTCTCAGAGTTGTTGTGAGGATAAATTAGATAACATTTATAAAGCATTTTGCAAAACTTAAAGTGATACATAAATGAAATATGTTATTGTTGTTATCTGCCCCTGGACAATGCTATAAGGGCTGCAGGAGGTACAATTAGACACCTTTATCAATGTTTGCTTAATTTTCAGTGATGTACATACACACTGATTGCAAAAAAATAAAAAAGTACTTAATACAAAGTCAGATTATCTAAGTCATTTCTTCCACTTACTGTGAAATATTGGGCAAGGTATTCTGAACCTCAGTTTCTTCATCTATAAATTACTACCTGTCTGGCACTAAGTAATCACTAAATGAATTTTTGTTGATGGATTGCTTGCTTGACAATGCTTCTGTTATTGAGGCAGCAAAATTTAGTAGACAAAGAACCTCAGAGAGAGAAATGTTAGAGAAATGCTAATCATCATCAGTAGAGAAAGTTTCTTCACTTGGATATTCCCTATATCAATTAACTGACAGGTCCAGTTCCCTACCCTTCTACTACCTTCATCATGGGGTTGTGAGGAGGACCACAGTAAAACAAGACAAAACAATAAAGCCAAAACATTTTTTATTGTAAGTATCTCATTAGAAAGACAGCTAATCTGGGAAATAGATTTGGGAGAGATAATTTAAGAATTTTAGTAGTACTACCTGAAAGCCATGTTCAAAAGAAAGAGACTAGACATTACATTTCAAAAAAATATCAAGGGGTGGCTAGGTGGTGTGGTGAATAGAGCACCAGCCCTGGAGTCAGTAGAACCTCAGTTCAAAGCCGGCCTCAGACACTTAACACTAGCCATGTGACCCTGGACAAATCAATTAACCCCAACTGCTGTACTTTCCCCCCTCCAAAAAGGAAAATAAAAAAAAAAAAGAAATTTTCGAGGAAAACTGCCCTGATGTCCTAGAACCATAGGGTAAAATAAAAATGGAAAAAATCCACTAATCATGATAAAAGTGATCCCAAAATGAAAACTCCATGGAATATTATAACTAAATTCAAGAGCTCCAAAGTCAAAGAGAAAATAACTCAAGCAATTAGAAAGAAACCATTTTAAAATTTGGAATGATAGTTAGACCCACACAAAATTCAGCAGATGCCATGTTAAAGGAGGGGAGGGCAGAAGAACTGAGATCACAACCAAGAATAACCTACGGAGTAAAACTGAGTATAATACTTCAAGGAGGAAAATGGGTATTTAATGAAATAGGGGACTTCTGATTATCTTGATGAAAATACTAGAACCGAATAGAAAATTTAACATTTATAGGAAAGACTCAAGGAACATAAAAAGGTAAACATGAAAGAGAAACAAAAAATAACTCAATGACGTTGAACTGTTTACATTCGGATGTGAGAAGATACTTGTAATTACTAAGAACTTTTAAATTTAATTAATGTAATTTAAAATTTAATTTAGTAGGGCAGTGAGGATTCTACATAGAAAGATGGTATCTGAATGAATCAATTATGTTAAGATAATCTAAAAAATGGATAAGAAAGAAAAAGGGATATTCTGGGAAAAGAGGGGAAAGGGGAAAAGAACAGGGAACATTATCTCATTTAATAACACAAGGAAGAGATTTGACAGTGGAAGGCAAAATGGGGTGAAGGTTACACAACACTAGGACCTCATTCATATACAAATTGGTTCAAAGAAGGAGAAATATATACATAATCAGCTGGTAAAAGAAATCTATTTTAGCCAACACGAAAGAGAAGAAGGAGATAAAAGGAAGATGGAGAATGAAAAGCAGTTTGTATAAAATAAGGCAGGAGTCAAAAAGGGAACAGGAGAAGGATAAACAGAAGAAAATAGAATAGAGGACAATGCACAGTTAGCAATCATAAACGTGAATGTGAATGAGAGAAACTCACCCATAAATCGTAAGTGCATAGGAGAATGGATTGGAAAGCAGAATTCAAAACTATGTTTTTTACAAGAGAAACACTTGAAATAGACACACACACACACACACACACACATACACACACACAGGATTAAAATAACAGCTGGAGCAGAATCTAATATGCTTGATTTGAGGTTTGTTTGTTTTTTTTAAAAAGCAAAGGTAGCCATCATAATCTCAGACAAAGCAGAAAAACAGATCTAATTAAAAGAGATAATCAAAGAAACTACGTCTTTCTAAAAGGTACCATGAAATAATCTCAAAATTAACATATATGCACCAAACGGCATAGCATAAATATTATATAAGTTTAAGTTAAATGAATTACAGGATGAAATACAGTACAACTATATTAGTAAAGGACTTCTACTTTCCCCTCTCAGTGCTAGATAAACCTAATTATAAAATAAATAAGAAATAATCTATGGAAATGAATCAGAAAATTAGACCTCTGGAGAAAACTGAATAGGAATAGAAAGGAGAATGCTCTTTTTTTTTTTTCATTTTACATGACATCTTCATAAAACCTGACCATATATCAGGGTATAAAACCTCAGAACTAAATGCAGAAAAGCATAAATATATGCACCCTTTCCATATCATAATGCAATTAAAAAATTACATTTAATGAAGGATCATGGAAGCATGGATGAAAAATTAACTGGAAACTAGACAATCAAATGCTAAAGAATGAGTAGATCAAAGAAAAAAATAATAAAAACAATAAATAGTTTCATTAAAGACAATAACAATGAGATAGCACACCAAAACATGTAGAATGCAGCCAAAGCAATACTTAGGGGAAAATGTTTGTCTCTAAATGCATACATCGACAAAAGAGAGAAAAAGTAGATTAATGAACTGGGCATGGAATAAAAAAAAACAAGAAAGAACAAAATAAATTGCTCAATTAAATAGAAAAATGGAAATGCTGAAAATCAAAGGAGGGATTAATAAAATTGAAAGGAAACAATCATTGAACTAAAACTAGTAGTTAGTTTTATAAGGGAAACCCCAATAAATTAAATAAACCACTGATTAATTTGATTTTTTTTAAATATGAAAAGTAAATTACAAATATTAAAAAAAAATGAAAAGTGTGAATGTGCCACAAATGAAACTGACACTAAAGCAATTACTAGGTTTATTTTTCCCAATTATATTCCAGTAAAAATAGACAATTGAAGTGAAATGGAGGAAAATTATTACAAAATTTTTCCAGAAGAATACAAAGTAAGGAATGCCAAGAGGCTCAATGAAAAAAAAAATCTGAGGGAAGTTGACCTAACAGTACAAGATTTCAAGCTATCCAAAGTATTAATCATCAAAACAATATGGTACTAGTCAAGAAAAAAAATAGTGGATCAATGGAATGGATTCAGTATACAATATACTGTAGTAAATTACCATAATACTCTATTGTTTGATAAACCCAAACATCCAAGGACTTACCATTTGACAAAAATTACTGGCATGATTGGAAAGCAGTTTGGCAGAAACTAGGCATACACTAATATCTCACACTGTCATTCCACTGAAGAGAGTGACAACAATGAAAGAAAGACATAGAATTTGTAGGATACAGACAAAACATTACTTAGTGGAAAATTTATATTTCTAAATGCATACATCACTGAAATAGAGAAAGAGCAGAAGAGCAACTGGGCATACAATTTCAAAAAACAACCTAGAAAAATAATAAATTAAAAATCCCCAACTAACTACCAAAATAGAAACTTTCAAAATCAAAGGAGAGAGTGATAAAATTGAAAGCAAAAAAAGAAAACTATTGAATTAATGAGAAAAAGTGGACCTCTTTTTATTTTAAAAAATAGATAAACCATTGGTTAATTTGATTTTAAAAAGAAAGAAGACAACAAAATTGATTGTATCAGAAAAGAAAGGGGTGAATGCATGGCTGATGAATGTATAATTAAAGCAGTTGTTATTAGTTATTTTGTCCAATTCCATTACAATGAAATTGACAATCTAAGTAAAATGGATGAATATTTACAAAAATATAAACTGCACAGATTAACTAAAGGATAAATATCATATTTGAATAGCTCTACCTTAGAAAAATAAATTAAATAATCCATAAATGAGCTCCCTAAGAAAAATCCACAGGAACAGATGGATTTACCAGTAAATTCTACCAAATATTTAAGGAACAATTAACCCCAACAGTATATAAACTATTTGAAAAAGTGGGTAAAGGAATCTTATGAAATTTCTTTTATGACATGAATATGGTTTTGAAACCTAAGCCAGTCTGAACAAAAAGAGAGAAAGAAAAATATTGACCAATTTCCTTAATGAATGTGAATGCAGAAATTTTAAATAAAATACTGGCAAGAGATTACAGCAATATATGGCAAATATACACAGCAAACAGGTATGATTTATGCCAGGAATACAGGGCTGGTTCAGTATTAGGAAAAACCATTAGCACAATTTACCATATCAATTACAACACCAATACAAGTCATACTATTATCTTAAGAGATGGAGAAAAAGCATTTGACAAAATACAATAATCAATTCTATTAAAAACACTAGACAGCATGGGAATTTTAAAAAAAAAAAAGCCTTTCTTAAAACGCTTTCTTAAGCAGTGCCTATCCAAAACCAAGAGCAAACCTTTTCTGTAATGGGGATAAGCTAGACTCCTTCATCATAAAATCAAGAGTAAAATAAGGGTATCTATTATCACCATTACTCAATATTCTATTAGAATTGCGATCTATAACAATAAGGGAAGAAAAAAGAAATTGAAGGGATTAGAATAGGCAATGAAGAAACCAAACAATCACTCTTTGTAGGGTGATATGATGGTACACTTAGAGAGCCCTAGAGAATCAACTAAAAATCTGCTTGAAACAAATAACAAATTTAGCAAAGTTGTGGAATATAAAATCCACACAAATCATCAGCATTGTTATGTATTACCAACAAAATTCAATAGAAAGAGACAGAAATAGAATTTTCATTTAAAATAATTGCAGAAATTATAAAATACTAATGATTCTACCTGCCAAAACAAATCCAGGAACTATATGAACACAGTTACAATACACTTTTCACACAGATCTAAAGAACTGGAGAAATATTACACATGGGTAGGTTGAGCCAGCATTAATAATAATTGTACATACATAAATTAATTTACTTATTCAGTGTCTTACTAATCAAACTAACAAGCAATCATTCTATATAGGTAGAAAAATTAATGACCCAATTCATCTAAAGAACAAAAGGTCAAGAATGACTAAGGAATCGAGGAAAAAATATGTGAAGGAAGGTGGCTTAGCAGTACCAGATTTCAAACTATGATACAAAATAGCAATCACTAAAAACCTGGTACTGACTAAAAGAATAGATTTTGGATCTACAGAATAGATTACACACATAATACAGAGTATAAATGACCATAGCAATCTAGTGTTTGATAAACCCAAAGATTCGAGCTTTCTGGGCAAGAACTCACTGACTGACACAAACTGCTAAGCAAACTGGAAAGGAGTTTAGCAAAAATTAGGTATAGGCCAAAATTTCACACCATATCCCAAATTAAGATAAAATGGAGAAATGATTTAGACATAAAGGGTGTTAATTATAAGTAAGTTAGGGGAGCATGAAAAATTTAACCCGCCACATCTATGGATAAGGAAAGAATTTTTACCCAAAAAAAAGAGATAGTTTTGATCACATGAAATTACATGAAAATTTCATTAAATTAAAAACCAATGCAGTCAAAGTTAGAAACAAACAAACTGAAGGGCTAGAATTATAGAACATTTCTCTAATAATGGCTTCATTTCTCAAATACACAAGGAACTGAGATAATTTTTTTAAAGAATAAACAGAAGAAAAGGAAACACAATAATTATAACTATAAATATGAATGGAATAAACTCACCCATAAAACAGAGGCAGATAACAAAATTGAATAGAAACCAAAATCCAACAATATGTTGTTTACAAAACACACTTGAAAAAGAAAGACATATAGAGTTAAAGTAAGGGACTGGAACAGAAGCTATTATTCTTTAAGCTAAAGTCAGAAAGGCAGAAGCAGCAATTAAGATCTCAGAAAAAAGCAAAACAAAAACAGACCTAATTAAAAGAGATAACCATGGAAACTATATTTTGCTAAAAGGTAGCATAAGTCATGAATTATTATCAAAAACTTTTACAGCAAGTTTCTCTGCTAAAAGCTTTATTTCTCAAATGTATAAAGAACTGAGTCAAATTTATAAAAATGAGCCATTCCCCAACTGACAAATGGTCAAAGGATATGAACAGGCAGTTTCAGAAGAAATCAAAACTATCTTTATTTATATGAAAAAAAAATATTCAAGAACATTGGTTAGAGAAATGCAAATTAAAACAATTCTAAGGTACCACTTCGTACTTACCAAAAATGCCAAATGGAGAGGGTTTTGGAGGGGATGTGGGAAAATAGGGAAACTAACGAACTGCTATTGAATTGTTATCTGGTTCCTATCATTCAGGAGGACAATTTGAAACTATGCTCAAAGGGTTATAAAACTAGGCTTATCCTTTGATCTAGAAATATCCCTAATAGGTCTATATCCCAAGAAGATCAAAGAAAAAGGAGCTATGTGAATAAAAAATATTTATAGCACCTATTTTTGTGTTGGCAAAGAATTGGATGCCCATCAATTGGAGAATGGTTGAAGAAGTTGTATAGTATGTGGTTTTGGTGGAAGACTACATAAGGTATATAGTTTCAGAAAAACCTAGGAAGATCTATTTGAATTCATGAAAAGTAGAATGAGAAGAACCAGGAGAATACTGTGCACGTAACAGTAATATTAAAAAGATGATCAACTGTGAAATACTTAGCTACTCTGATGAAGACAATGATCCAAGACAATTTCAAAAGACTCATGAGGAAAAAATCTATCCACCTCCAGAGAATTGATGAACTCTTGACTGCAAACTGAAGCTTTCTCAATAGAGAGGAAAGAGGCTGGAGGGAAAGAGAAAATTTGGAACTCAATTTAAAAACAAGGAATGTTAAAGGAAAAAAAAACTCTTTTCAAGTCCTTTTATAAAAAGAATAAATTAACACCTATAACTTATAATCATTATTTCTATCCTTTAAAAAAAGAAACAACCTTCAATTGATCTTATCTTTTTCTCAAGCTATCATTCTATGTCACTCCTCTACTTCATTGCCAATTCTTGGAGTTGGCCTGGGGAGTTAAAGGGGGCGGGGAGGGGGGGGGGCAGGGATCTTTATAATATTGACTTGTATGTCCTCTTTTCCTCACTTCTTCCTCACTTACAAACTCCTTGAATTATGGCTTCGTATGACACCACTCAAACTGCTTTCTCCAAGACTGGCAATCATCTCCTAAATAATTAAGTAATGATTCTTTTTCAGTCTATATCTCCCTTGGTATCTTTGTGGCTTTTCAGACTATTGACCACTCCCTCCTCCTAATGATTCTCTCTTGTCTGAATTTTCCTGCCACTCTTCTCTTAGGCTTTCCTTGTACTGACGATGCTCAGATTTTATAAAGAATCATCATCCACGTATCACCTCCTATGTGTGCACATATACTCTTCCCTAGGCCCTCTTTTCATGTGTGTGTGTGTGTGTGTGTGTGTGAGTGTGTGTGTGTGCTTCTCTACGCCTCTCTCTCCCTTCCCATGTATCTGATAAGAATTTCTATACAGATGAATCTAACATCTGTATTTCCTTCTCTCTCATGATTTCTAATCTTATAAACTCCAGTCTGATAATAACAACTGCCAATTTAACAATACCACATAGATTTCACAAATCTCTCAAACTCAACGTAATTTGCACAAAATTAATTGTATTTACACGCCCCCACACACACATATCAAAATTCACACTTCTTACAAATTCCCCTATTAGTGACAAGAGTGCCATGACCTTTCAGTCACTCATATTTACAATCTTGGAGTCATTCCTTAATCCTCACTTTTCTTTTTAATTTTTTAAAATTAATTTGTTTTTAGTTTTCAACATTCACGTCCATAAGTTTTAAATCCCCCCCCTCTCTTCCCCCTCCATCCCCAATACAGCACTCTTAACTTTTCTTCAACCCAATCAATTGCCAAATCTTGTTAATTCCATCTCCACAGCATCTATTGGATCTATCTACACTCACACAACCATCACCCTCCTTTTAGCTCATTATCACTTCTCACCTGAACTCTTACAACAGCCTTCTAATTAGTCTTCCAGCTATCACTGTTCTTTTCAACAGATGCTCTAAATAGCTGTGAAACTGAGATTCTTAAAGCACAGGTCTGATATTCATTCTATGAATAGTTTGCCTGTTGACTGTCTTTTACCTTTTTTCCCTTGTATTCTCAGTGCTTAGAACCTGGCCTGGTACAAAGTAGATACTTAATAAATGCTTATTTTTGTTTTGTTTTGTTTTGGGGAGGCAATTAGTGTTAACTGACTTACCCAGGGTCATACAACTAGTAAGTGTTTGAGGCTTGAATTGATCTCAGGTCCTCCTGACTTAAGAACCAGTGCTCTATCCACTGTGCCACCTAGCTGCCCCCATGATAAATATTTACTGATAAACTGATTCCCGCTCAAGAAATTTGACTGATTTCCTATAGCTTTTAAGAGAAAACACAAACTCTTCTGATTGTCCTTTTATAACTTATACTGCCTGGCCTATGTCACATTATCATGCCATCAGATCATTATTGTCCACCCAAAAAGATCTTCTTGTTGTTCCTCAGGAATAACATTAAATGTCCTCCTTTAATGTCTTTTCATAAGCTGTCCCTTATAACTGGAATGCTGTCTCCCCATCTTTGCCTTAGAGAATCTTTAGCTTCTTTCAAAGTAGAACAGGTGACACCTCCCATATCAGTCCTCTTCTGATTCTCCCAGGTATTTGCCCCTATGCCAAAAAATTACTTTGTATATATTTGTAGAAGTCTGCCTGCCTATCTATCTTATTTATCTATTAGGGTTTTTTTTATCCAATAAAATGTAAGCTCTTTAAGAGCAGGCATTCTTTTTTGTCATTATCAGTCAGCTAGAATTCATTAATCTTCTAGTGTTATATTGTCTAATGCCAACCAAAGTACTTGACACATAACAGATGCTTAATAAACAAGTGTTGGAATGAATAAAATTGGACATTTCTACAATATTCTATAATTATTTTTATTTCTGATACTTCTTTCTTAGGGATTAATTCTTCCCAAATTGATGTCATGTTGATTTCTAACTCTTATTTCTACCTAGGGATTAACTTTTCTCAAAATATTTCCATCTGCAAATATGGAATTAAATGTTGGAAATAAAAATAAATAATATTTTTTAAAAGCTGATGGTTAAGAAAATTATATTATTATAGACTGGAAGGCCCTAATTGGCTAGATCATGGAAAGTGGCCATCATAACAATCACCTGATGACTTAAATCTTTTGCATCTTTGGTTTCTAAGATTAAGTTATGTTATGAATATGTTATTCAGCAGTAGGCAAATCAAAAACTATTTAGATTTGTGTTCAATGTAATGAACTATATTTAAGAGCCTGTTTATAATATATTTCCCTAGGTGCAAATTGTCTTCAAGTTTGTTGAAACACCTGGCTTTAGTGAATAGGTTAGCTGATTTGACTCATAAAATTATATTGAAATAATTTACTGAACATACAGCACATTTTAAATCATATGTGCCTTTATATCTAGTATGTATGTATGCATGTAGCATTTACACACGTGTAGTCATATTTATGTTTTTATTTCTGCATATATGTTTGTATGTATGTATGTACACATAGAGACTTCACAGAATCTCTACTGTGGTGTATCATGGAGAAGAGGAGGAAAACTTGGATTCTTGGAGGATATGATAATGGACCACAAGATCTTATTTGTAATACCAAACTCGGAAGACTGAAAGACTGGTCCAAGAAGCCAATGCCTGCTTTGTGTTGCATAATATAGCTTCTAATAGCAGAAGATGGATTAAAGAGGTAAGCTATTTATAGTAGAAAGACCACTAAGCCTCCAGGTGATAAATTCATACAAAAATAAAAGAACAAAATAATGTTCAATTCTCCATGAGATCCATCTCAAATGCAATGTTAGTGACAGAAAGGGGAGAAAAGGGGCAGTTTTAAGATTGTCTTTACAACAACAATAAGCATCAATTGTTTCCCCTGTACCAGACACTCTGCTAAGTGCTGAACATACAAATCCAGGCAAAAGAGACAGTTCTTGTCTTCTAAGACCTTACATTCTAATAGGGGTAGACAATATGTAAAATATGAAAGGGGGCATACCTGTGTATGATACTCACCAGATAATGTTGAATTCCAGTGAGTGAAGGACATCCAGTCTGGGCCCTTCCTCGAAATGGAGATACTGAAAGAAATTCATGAGCAGGGGAAGAGGGCTGCAGAAGCAGAGGGGAAAACAAAAACCGAAGCATTTTGGCATCTTCTGATAAGTGAAGCATGTTTGATCTATGACATTACTCCAAAGGAGAAAAAAAATCTAACCCTTGGTACTTGCAATATGAAATCTCTGTCTAATAACTGAGTTGGTACACTATTATAAGAAGAAAAAAAACATCGAACACATCATCATCTTGCTTTACAGTACTAATGATTGTCACTGGAAAAAATCATACCACTATGACAATTAAAGCTGATATACCAGAATCCGTGGTAGATAATGAAATGGTAGAGAAAACTTAATGCACAATGTCCACAATGGGAAGGTGGATACAATGGAAGGTGATGAAAATATGATATAAAATATGTCATAGTGTTAAAAATTAGAAGATCCCAAAGGATCACAGATTAATATTTTCCTTAATAAGACCTCTGCAAAACATACATTCAATATAGTAAATGTTAAGTAACATCACACACAAAACTAAAACTGAATATTAATGTGACATGAAGTAACACCTCTTATGGCTTGCTTTGGTGCCCAGAAAGCAGCCAACTAGTTCTCTCCTTAGCACCCTCTTAGGATTAGGGGTTTTAGAAATAAGGCTTCATAGAAATGTGATTATAAGAAGCATTGATGCTAATTATCTCCCCAAAACATACAAAATCCAGAAGGAAGTCAGTTTAAGCTTAGAGAGCACATGTGGCCAAAGAACAACTCACAGATCCATGTAAGAGAAATCTTAGTTCCCTTCATGGTGTTCTTATGAAGTTCCTCAAAGGTGGCTCTATGCTATATTTTGAGAGTTGGTAGCCTTGGGATTTTCTATTCATTGCTCTTTATATAAAGCTACCATCAGTCACTGCTATTCCAATGACATTGATGGGAATTCCATATTTTCTGAACTTTTGAAGTTCATAAAGTCATCCTCTGGGCAAAGTGAAAGGAAAGAAAACACAGCCTCTGTCTTCTTGAAGAACTAAAGGTTAGCAGATGATGGCAGAGGGTAGCTCCGTCACAATATGAAATCATTAGAGACACCACAAGGAAACAACAAAATATAGAGCAGAATTACAGGACTTTGTAGAGAGGTAATACCCAGCAGAAATAGTCAGTAATGAGCAGCATCAAAAGCACATCAGCAGAGTATCAGCAGCTTTGCTCATACCAAAGATGCTACTGCAATGCTATTTTTATTATAACAGGAGCAAGTGAAAAGACCTCTAGAACATTGGATGACACTCTGCATCAGAGTGAGGATATGCATAATAGGTATGCAAATAGGACTGACTGGCAGGGAAAGTTTTCTGTCTCTACCATTCCAATGAACACACAAACTTATGAGATCACAAATCTATAGAGTATAAGTAATTTGAAATTTACTTTTCATGTTAAGAACCTACATTTATTTATCTAGATCTATTAATGCACAATTCCAAATATTTAGAAACTCTATCAGAATCATTCAGTTGTCATGAAGAAGGAATCCCAAAGAAGCAAGCCTGCATCTTCTCCTATAGGCTAAATTCACGATCAACAGAACTCAGTATCAGAGAGGAAAAGTAGTATAATAAAATACCAACAGAGTGTGCCAGTGATGCTATCAATTAACAAATCATATCTGCTAGTGGATGGGAGAAAAAGAATCATGAAGCACTATTAGCTCACGGTAGCATAAGCCAGCCTTTTATTGCTCTACAGAAAGACTCATTCAAGAGACGAAATTTTCAACTATCAAAAACAACTTAAGGAAGGATACAGGTCAGCCACCCTTTTCTTCTCCCAGTTTTGTACATTAAGACCATGCTTCAACTAGCTTCTCCCTCTGAAAGTTTCCTCACACCCTAAGGCTTTCTCACTCTGGAACATCCTTTTGTCACTCCATCCTTATTCTTTGATTGGTGAGTTCTTCCTGGAACCTCCATTACGAGAAATGGCCCAGGCCGGATACCATTCATTTCTCTCCCAAACCCGCTTCTGAGTCTCTGGACTTCACTCTCACCCATATGGGTACCTCTTCCCACTCTTTTCAATTCCCTTTTACGTATCATATTCCCCCATCTGAATTTTCCTTAAAAACAAGTTCTGACTTTCTCTTCGTTTGCATTTGTTTCCCAGTATTTAACAACAGCTGGGACATATTAAGTGCTTAACAAATTCTTCTTGACTTGACTTTACCTCCCTTCTACCCAAGCCCCTACAATGATTCCCTCTCGGGGCGGCTTGACTGGAGATGTTCCATCAGAGAAGCTTGTGCTGCTTTTGGAATCTCGGATTCTTGACTCGTTCGCTGCTTTATCCAAGACACGTAAAATGTTGCTGATTTCTTCAACCAATCATGAAACAGTTCCTAACCTTTATCACTTTCATTCAACTCTTATCTCCCTTATACCATTGATGAATTGACTGAATTATTAAATAAAGGTTTCAATGTTTTTGCTAGTAGTTTATACTTTTTGTTTGCTTGATTGATTGACTCTGCCATTTAATGATGTTTCTACCTGATGCAGATGGAGTGCAGAGCATCCTGTTGGTGACATTAATCAGAGCTGAGGGATGTGAGACACAACTTTAACGCAGAAAGTTCTTTTCTACCAAATTGGGCATGATTTCAGAAACAGTTGTCTGTGTTCAGTCAGATCATTAGTAAGTTAGTGCAATGATCAGAATTAACATCAAATTAAAAGTGCAGAAAAATCAGGACACTTATTGAAATTACAATAGCCCCAACCCAACTTTTTAGAAAATTTGTAGAGTATGAAAAACTTTAAATGACTAAAAGTAAAGTCTTTGACTTCTCCATTTTTAAGTTTAATAGAAATGTTTTCAATCACCACTAGGAGAGGAAAGGTTCCAGAAACAACAGGAGAGCAACAAGTATTTAATTTTTGTGCCACAAAATAAGAGACAAGGCAGTCAAGGCCAACACTGGCTTAAAAAAAGGTTCACTTGAAATTTTTTTGCAAAAGAAAATGGTGGGAGATAGTGAGAAGAAGCTGCTCAGTACCTCAAATAGACATTAGAGGGAGAAATGGTCTTAAAGAATGTTTGGTGTGAGTGTCAAATTTTTAGGGCATTTACAAATGGAAATAACGAAATATGGGGAAAGGGTGAGAGAGAGACAGAGAGAGAGAGAGAGAGAAAGAGAAAGAGAGAGAGAGAGAAAGAGAAAGAGAGAGAGAGAGAAAGAGTGAGAGAGAGAGAGAGAGAAGATAAAAAGGTTTTAAAAGACTTTGAATGGATTGGGGAGCATGAAGAGCTTTTTCATTATCAAAGAGTAGATTCTTGAATTTGGACTTTAGTATCTCAGTATTGTATGTGGTTTCTGAAGAAATGGACATGACAAACTGATACAGTCAAGAAAAAGTCACCATGCCTGACTAAATACATACACAGGAAGCATCACAATTTTAAAAGCACTTGGGAATCAATATTCATTGTATCTCATAGGTGACGTCTGTAAGACTAGAAAGAATGATATAATTACTTGGATTTCCCCCAATTCCAATAAAATAGGTGACCAAAAAAATCAACAACTACCTACCCATGTGCCAATTTTTTCTGTAAGACATTTGTGGAGATGGCTTGTGCATAGACCAATGATATATAAGAATAAAACCTAACCAGGAAATATATAAGCCTTCACCAACTACTTTCAATGATGGATTGCTCTACAATTTCACAGTTACACATTTGGCCGACAGGTTTAAAATATTTAACAACCACTGGGTTTCTTATTTTTTTCTTCTTAAAAAGTATTAGATTAAGTGTAACAAAATTATCACTTAAAATAGTCTCTTCTAATAGGTTACCCCCTCCATGAGACTTTTCTTCATTTCCATAGCTCTTACTACCATCCTTCAAATTATATTATGTTCATGCATGCATATATTTCATATGTGCATATGTCTTCTCTACTGGAAGAATATAACTACATGAAGGACAATAATAGTTCATGTTTGTGTTATTTTTGTGTCCCTAGTGGCTAACACAGCCTGAATTGATTGAAAGATTATTCATGGTTATGAAAAATATGGCAAAAAACCTTTATAGCTATGTCCACAGGCATTATTTTATTCCACAGTTCTCAGTATCAATGAGCCATAAAAGAGAAGGATATATGCTTGACATAGGTATTTTTTTTTTACTATTGTGAATGATGTTCTTTGCAAAGTCCAAATGGAAGGAGATTCTCTAGATGTTCCCATTTTTTTTTCAGAATACTATATTAATTATTTTGAACCCTGGAACACTGTTACTGGAACAATGATATCCACAGTGGCCAAAACATCTTTGGATCAGCAATCCACACAGGAAAAATAAAGTGGATAGTTCCCAGATTTTGATGTATATTATATGGGAATCTTACTACAGAAAATGAACATCCTCTGACTGAAAATCAGGGGAAAAAATAATGGGTTACATTTGAGAAATTGCACAGCATTTTCAATTATCCTCAGCTGCTCTGTGACATGTTTTATAATAATTTTTATAACCAATATTTTCCAGATTTATGCTAGATGACTGTGAATCATAGTAACAATTTAATCAAAATTACAAGTGATCTAAATTGCTGTGAAGAAGTAGATGGTAGGAGTAATCAGGCCACTATATATTTGCATCAATATTTTCAAAAGTCACACAAAAGACATTATAAAAGACATACATAATCCTGAAAGGTCATGGAATCAGAATGAAAAACAGAAGGACAGCCTGAGCACTATAATGTTAGGAAGGTCTCCAGTGTTTCTAGATGATATTTTATGATAGACTGATAGATGGAAATGAGTAAGAATTTCATTGGATGAAAAGTTGTGGATAGGTTTTAATCTTCATGATTAGAAATCAATGAGAGCTAAATATACACTGTACTGACACTCTTCAACCCATGGATACTTAATTTATGAATGACATAGATATACCTATGTATATGCATATGTGTATGTATATGTATATGCATATGTATATGTATATACACACATACACAGCAGCAACCCCTCAATTGCCAACACTGGAGATATCTCTCACCATTGCTAAGAGAACCACTGGAATTCTTGCTCAGTCTCAATATTACTTAAGCTTTCTTCCATGTGGTTGTTGGAGATACTCAGTCCCTGAATCCTCCGTTCTCTTATACCAGCTTCTGCCACCCTAAGGGATCAGAGAATTTTTAGGCTTAGGAAGTTTGAGAAGCTCTGAAATTTTTAAGCAGTACTTATTGGGGTTCTTGAACCCCAAGAGCCAGAGTAATTTAGCTACAGAACTCAGAATTTCCACTGGGAATTCAAGGGTCCTAGTATCAAGGATAATATTTCTGTAGGGAATGAATATTGAAGTATAAACAAGTGAATTTAGAGTTGCAATAATAAAGGTCATTGAAGTAATATTTGTAAGCTCCTTGAGGGCAGGAGTGACTTGTATCTCCTTTTGCATGCTCTAGTCTAAGAAAATAAATGTGCACTGTGAAGATATGTCCACATCATTTGGAAAAAAAAATTATTAACATATACTGGATCTCATAAACATAGCTTGTAAAGTACTTGATTACATGGGCAGTGCATCATGAATTTTGCTTACTTTTCTTTTCATATAAGGGAGAGCTATGGGCCACATTAGTGGTTGGAAATGTCAAAGATATATAAAAAAGAAAACATGAACTAACAAATAATAAAAAGTGGCTTGTGGCCAGATTTTAAAATTATCTTAAATTAAATTAAAATTAACAGAAGGCATCTTTACTTTAAAGGTAAAATGATATAGTCCTTTCCTTCATTTTCATAAAATTTATACTCCTCTTTCTTCTACATCTTTCATTTAACCTGAATCATCCACTGTACATTGATGGAGCAAAGACCTGGGATTAAGGTTAATATGTTAAAAGAACTATGGAAACTGACCTGAACTGGGAACTTTCATGTTAAATGATATGGAAATGCTAAATGTAAACAAAGTCCAGTCATATGAAAGTCTACCAAAAAACCAGGATTGATTTATATGGCTACTTTTGTTGGCACTTCTTATAAATGCTAGAGAATGAAACAGAAGCATGTGATCTGACAATGACAGATTCTAACCTTAAACCATTGAACGGGCCTATACAGAGTTTTGGGGGGAGTTTTGTTTTTGTTTTTAAAAAGTGTATCATTATTCTAAGGACTAGGCAGCTACATGAAACCTGACAAGTGGTAACAGCTGCATTCAGGAAAATGAGAATTGAATCTGCTCCAAGAAAACAAAGGTATTCAATGTGAGATCAAGTCATGTGAGTAACACCTGTGAGAAAAGTGCTCTTGAGGGTAACCTGCTGCCTTCAGAGACAAAGTGCGACCTTTCAAGTGCAGGAGGTCCAGGAAAAAGAATGTAATCTATAGTAATTCAGAGGTGCCATTTGGAGCTGTGTTTTTGGATATGTTTTGGAAGACCTTACAAAACCATGTCAATGACAATATTGAAAAGTCAATTTCATAGGATTTAGGGCAAGAGAAAGTGAACTATAAAGTCAGGAATAACCAGCAGTCAGGATACAGCAGGATGCCTTTTTGGGGCATGAGGAAAATGCAACAGTCATCATTAGGATAAAGAATAATGGAGTGAACACAAAACTCAGTAACATACAACAAAAGAGTATTAAATATGGAAAACATTAGAGCATTTGCAGGTGCTACAAAACATCCTCATTGTATCTGATGAGATAATAGGTTCCTTTATTACACTGGAAATGCAAGCATTTGGTTTTAAATTTTAATTTGAAATATGTGTGAAGATAATAGGATTATAGATTTAGAGTTGGAAGGTATCTTAGAAGCCATCTAGTTAGAAACCCAACCCCCATTTTATAGATGAAGAACTGTAGCCAAGAGATGCTAAATGATTTGCCCATGCCACAGCTATTAAATGCCCAGAAAAGAATGTGGAAACAAATGTTCTGATTGCAAGCTTATGAATTTATACAATACATAATGCTATCTTTCTTTAGTATTTTTTGTGCACGACCCTATAACTTATTGGTATAGAAAAATTCTGATGAAGAAATTAACCTCTAGCAATACATATAAGTACCTGCTCTGCAATTTTTAGTCTTAAAAGAGTTGTCAGAGCACTGAGAAGCTAAACAACCTGTTTGGAGTCATTCAGCAGGTAGGGGGGGTGTGTGTGTGTGTGTGTGTGTGTGTGTGTGTGTGTGTGTGTGTGTGTGTGTGTGTGTGTGTGTGTGTGTGTGTGTGTGTGTGTGTGTGTATGTGCGCTATATATATAGTATATATAGATGTGTGTGTACATACATATACTATATATAGTATAGCATATATATATATATATATATATGTATATATATACATATATATACATATACATATGCTGAATCTGAACCTGGATCTTCCTGATTCAAACTAAACACTGTATCCCCTATGCCATGTTGCCTCTCATTATAGTATTAATTATTTATTGATAAAGCTAATTCTGTAATAATGGATGTTTTGTCACTGTATTTATTTTAACCTCAGTATCTTAACCCTTTCCACATGTTTATATACCACTTAAAAATTTCATTATTATTTGATTTAAATGTACTGGTTCAGCTGTTACCAGCATCTCTCCCTGCTGTTCTATTTATTTTAGTTTATTTTCTACATTTTATTTTCATCCTTGACTCCCTTTTTCAATACTCCACAGTTAGTTCCATAATAAAACCAATTAATTATTTCTTTCAAAATTACAAAATTTGAAAGTAATTAAAATTATATTACTCTCATCAAGTTACTTGGCAAAAGTAATAAATATCTTAAAAACATATAAATCACAAGGATTTTAAGATGAATGCTAAAATGAATGAGGTTATGTCAATATTATAAAACTGTTGAATTCAAAATAATACTTAATAGCTATTATTTATGTAGCCCTTTAAAGTTTAAAAAATATTTAATATTTGTTAAATTATTTGATTCTTACACCAACCCTGTAAAGTTGGTGCTATTATTATCTTTATTTTACAGATGAGGAAACTGAGGATGATGGAGGTTAGGTAACTTTTGCAGAATCACATGGCTAGTAAATGTCCAAGGCAGCTTTAGAGCTCAGGTCTTCCTGACTCCAACTTGATCAATCATAAGTTTACCTGAAATATTACTTAATACTTTACCTAGTATTTATTATGAAATATTACTTACTATGTGTAGTTAGATTTAGAGTCTTTTATGTAGTGTGCTTCATTTAACCCTGAATCAACATATTTTCAATGCATTTAGAAGTCAGCATAGTTCTCTAGAGCAGTGTTTTTTCATACATAAAAATTGCCTGTTACAGCACCTGATAAGCAAAATCTAATGAAGGGTTAATTGGTAGGTTATCCCTAAGGCCAGAGTCCATGGGGCTTAAACCCAAACTATATCACCCATCATGGAAACAAAAAGTTCAAAACAACACAGGTGCCAAGCAACTAACTCAAAGTGAATATTAAGTTTTAGGCTATAGTTAACATCATGATAAAATCAAACTGGATATTTAGTAAAAATCTGAAAATAAAATATATGCTTTCTAGTACTTACAAACCTTTGGTCTTCAAACATGTTCTCAAATTTAAGTAGTTTTAAAAAGAATTCAGAGGTGGCTAGGTGGTGCAGTGAATAGAGCACCAGCCCTGGAGTCAGGAGGAGTTGAGTTCAAATCTGGTCTCAGACACTTAACACATACACACACACACACACACACACACACACACAAAACCTATCCATGTGAACTTGGGCAAGTCACTTAACCCCAATTGCCCTGCCATCCCCCTCACCAAAAAGCAAAAATTAAATTAAAACAAAAAAAAGAATTCAATCTAGAAGATGGCAGCATAGAAGCAGGAGAACTCTGTGAGCTCCTCCCATAATCACCTCAAATACCTATAAAATATGACTCTAAACAAATTCTAGAGCTCCAGAACCTACAAAAATACAGAGAAACAAAGCTCCCACTGAAGGCAATTGGGCAGACAGGACAGGAAGGGCTCAACACAGCACCCTAGGAGCTGAGAGTAGTTCTAGCTTCAGCCCCATGGCTGCCAGGACAAGCCACAGCTGGAGCATTTGGGAGAGTGCATCACCAGCAGCTGTGGCAGTTTCCAGAATTATTGACCCATAAGAACCAAAGACAAAGTGATAGGTCAGTGGAACTTGGTTAAATTTGGAGGAGAAAAGTGGGTCCTGCCATCTGCCTCCAGGGCAAGAAAGCAACATAAGCAGCTGCCCTGCAGCCGCCTGCATGTAGCTACTTCAGAGCTACAGGCCTGCAGGTTGCAACTGTTGAGAGGATAATTGCTCTTGCCTGAACCTGCCTGTATGGCGACTGTGGTCTTGGGTGGTGGTCCTGAGGTATGTGACCAGTGAGCCAAAGCTAGTGGGGCTGCAGAGACGTCAGCCTCCTAATAGCTCCAGCAGTTGTGAAAACCCCAGCAATTAGGGACAAAGCTCTCCCCTCTGAAAGCAGAGTTCTACTGACCCCAAAAGTCAAGTAATTGACTGACAACATGAATAGGCAAAGGAAGCAAAGTAAACACAGCAACCCAACTTTAGATTCCTTTTGTTGGGACAAGATCAAAGCATGGATTGGGAGGAAGACAACACAGTCAGAACTCTGGCACCAAAAACTCCCAAGAAAAATGTAAACTGGTTACAGACCATAGAGGAGCTTAAGAAGGATTTTGAAAACCAAATAAGAAAAGTAGAGGAAAAATTGGGAAGAGAAATGAGAAAAATGAAAAGTGAGTCAACAACCTGACTGAAGAAAATAACACCTTAAAAAACAGGCTAACTCGAAGATGATGGCGTAGCAGCGGCAACATATCGCAGCTCTCACATAGCCACCCCAAAATACCCATAAAATAGGACTCTAAACCAATCCTAGAACTTCAAAACGCACACAAAGATACTTCCCACTAAAGTCAGCTTGGCTACGAGGAACCATATCAGCACTGCCAACCGAAACCAGCCTGGCCTAAAGCCCCGGCTGTGCCCCGGGGGCAGCTGGACAGGAGGAGCTGAGGCTCTCAGGTGAGCGGATTAGCGGCAGCTGTGAATGGGATTTGTGAAAGGGGGAGATAAGCAGTCTGGCCAGAAGGCCTCCAGAGCAGAAAAGCAAAAGGCAGAGGTTTTGCACCCGCCTCGGCTTTGCAGCTTCCCACCAGCGGCCTGCAGGCAGCAGGGGGACTGAGCGATTGTTCTCAGGCCAGAGCTCTCGCATTGAGTGGCCTGGACGGATCGCCCTCTGTATCAGCAATGCAGTATTCACAATGCCTACAGTAACTATAAATATGCTGATATAGTTATTAATCACAAAATGTAACAGGCTCTCTACATAAGAAATATAGATAGTGCATTCATTTAAATACCAGAAAACTGA
>CM053584.1:72254110-72274602 GCA_028627135.1 Pseudochirops cupreus
CATTTGAAACACTATTTACATAATTTTCAATGCCAAAAGTTATTCTTTAAGTATACTATTATATAAGTAATATGCTTATGTGTATAAATATTATACATTATATTAATAAGAAGCATTTTATTTACTATTATATAGGTACTAAATATGTGGGGGAAAAGTAAGTTAATGTAAACATGTATCTGTCTTTTTTGTCTCAAATTACCCTTTTCTCTCACCTAAAATATTTATATAATTTAAGGACCATTTTCAAGTTACAAATATAAATATTAGTTGTCCACCATTATCTTGAGGTTGAACCTGCTTATGAATCAATTTTTCAGAGTTGCCTTAAAATAGAGTACTCATTGATCAAGTATTGAGGCTACTATATTTTACCAATAATAATTTGCAAATAATAAGAAATGAAAATAATATTAGGATGTACATACGCTCACAGCCTATATGTGCACAACATAAGTATATACCTAATTATAAACGAGAAGAGAAGAGTGAACTGAATTGCCTTTAGGAAACTGAAAACTTCCCTTCATGACCCCAAAAAGAAAGGTCACATCATTTTAATATTAATTTTCCATCAGATTTGCTATATAGATTTTTTAAATGAAGCACAAAAGCCACTGAAAAACTAAAAATAAGAGACATTCAGAGACAGACAGAGACAGAGAGAGAGGGAGGGGGGGATAGAAAGAGACAGAGAGAAACCGAGAGACAGAGACAAAGAGATCTGAAGGAGCAATGAGAAGTCATGTCCAACTTCCTTTTTTGCAGTATTGCTCACGCACAAGATTATTCCTTGTTGGTGACAGAAAATCATCTCTTCATTACAGTCATGTGTTCACTTGTCCTCCCTTGCCGGCAACCACATTTTTTGGCTGAAGATAAGAAAAGTGGATGCATTTTTATTTCCTTTTACACCCCCCCCGCCCTGTGCCTTACCAAATAATTTGAAAGTATAGAATATTGTAACTCAAAGTGACCTTAGGTATCATTTATTTTAACCCTCTCGTTTTGTAAATGAGGAAACTTGGGCATTGAGAGGTAAGGTAATTTCTTTAAAGTCACACAAGCAACTACGAGTAACAGACCTAGGATTCCAACTCACATCTCTCAACTCCAGATTTAATAATCTTTCCTCAACATGCTACCTTCCAATTCAATTCAAAGAATATTTATGTGCCAAGTACTGTGTTACTGGCTAGAAATATACAGAGAAAAATCTGGCAACTCTTGGTCTCAAGGATTTTATATTTTATTTTAATCATATTTTACATGGCCATTTCTAAACTGGTAAAGCATACTGAGCTGCCAAACAATAATTTCAAAGTGTCTGGGATAGAAAAACTTTGAGAAATGAAATTAAGAGTTAAGTCCCTGTCAATTGCTTATTGATTAGAAACCTTTCCCCCTATTTTGTACCATTCTACCCAAAAAACATTCTAGCCACCAGTGATAAAATCAGTTTCACAATGCCCCATCACATAAGAAAATGCTGGTGTTAACAGAACTGTCAAGGCACATGGGGACATTTGACTTACACTGTGCTAATCTCTCTAATTTTATGTAGGTCTAATTTGTTCTTTAAAAAAATATTTATATATAAAAATATATTATTAAGTGTGATCCTTCAGGGCACAATTTAGTTGGGCTATAAAAAATGCTCTGCCAATAATGATGGTAGGAAACATAGCTAAAATTTTTCAACCAAAAAATGTATTTATATATCCTGCTATCTATTTTAGAAAAATGCTTAACGATAAATTTATTGATGTGTAAACTTGGATGAACTCTCACTGCTACTTATCCAACTCATTCTTTACAGTGAATGTTCCAAACAGTTTTTCCTATCCTTAATTCCCCACATTTATAGCAGATGTCACAGCCTCTTACTTCACTGAGAATATTGACGGCATCTGCCAAGGAGTCTCTCAAACTCTCTTCTCTAATCCTCAAAATTCTCAGCATCATTATTCACTTTCTTCCTCATCCCGCTTGTCTCAGGAAAAGAGATATACTCCATCCTAGCTAAGGCTAATCTAGCTACACATACAGCTTGGCCTGTTTCCCTTTTTCCTTCTCCAGCATTCATCCCTCTTCTCATGGGCCTTCAGTCATCATCCCAACATTGGCTACTTCCTATTGGTCTATAAGTCATCCACATCTCTGAAATTCTAAAACAAATAAATAAAAACAAAATTAAAACTTTCTCTCACTTATTATATTGAATCCAACTAGTTGACTAGACTCTCTTTTCCCTAGACTCCTCTGTATCGGATGAAATTCTTTTAATTCTTTAAAAAGAATTTCATCTAGTATCAGTGAAACTGCCTTTGGTGACTCCATCCTGAATCCTAACAAATCCATGACCACAATTCCACTTTTCATCATTCATGTAATGTCAAAGTACATATAATGTACTATTTCAATAGTACAGAAGAGAGATGATGAGGACTTGACCTAGGCTGATGGCTGAGTGGAGAGGAGGAGGCATATTTGAGAGATGTTTTATGGATAGAAATAGTAAGATTTAGCAAGCAATTGGATATGAGGAGTAAGAGAGTAACGAATTGAGGAAGATCCTGAGGATATAAACCTAGGCACCTGAAAGTACTGCCCACACAAGAAAAAAATGTTAGGAAGAGGGGTGAGTTTGGGTGAAAATATAGTAAGTTCTGCTATGTACTTACTAAGTTTGAGATACCTTTAAACGTTAGACTTAAAGAATGAAACGAAGGAAGCTCACAATTTCCATCTCTAGCTCAAGAGAATAAAAAGTACTTCCATTATATCTAGAAAGGATATAAAGCAACCCCCCTGTGACTCAACTATCTATCCCTATAACTTCCCAGATTAAAACTTTATTACCCTAACCAACACTTTCATGTATGCTGTTTCTGTCAATTAGAATATAAGCTACTTGAGAGAAGGGATTGTCTCTTTTGCATTTGTATTCCCAGTACTTAGCACAGTGCATGTAACAAAGTAAGGGAATAATTTTGTTTTTCTAATGTATTCATTAATTTTGTCCTTTTATCATTCATTCAAAACATTGCCATGGACCATGAAGTCCTGGGTATGTTTAGTAGTCTGGAAAGGCATTTGGTTTTCTGACCCTAAGCTATCTTGTGGCAGTGCTCTCCATCATCTAGCCTATGCTTTTGGCATTGGCCTTATTCTGGGCCTCCCGTTTCCCTTATATCTATCTAGAAGCCTTCATGACCCAAGTTTGAAGTCTTTCCACTTTCTTTCCTTTAACTCTTCTTAACCCTCTACTAAAGTCTGGTTTCTGACCCCATCATTCAACCTAAGTTGCCCTCTCTAAAGACAAATCGAATAGCCTTTTCTCAGTCCTAATCCTTCTTTACCTCTCTATAGCTTTTAAAACTACCAACCTCTTCTCCTTAATCTTTTCTTCTTTCTAGTTTTTTCATGATGCTACTATCCTCTAGTTCTCATCTTACCTATCCAACCATTCCTGCTCAGTTGTTTTTTTAATCATATCTTCATCCAGGTCACTCTCATTAGCCATAGAGGGCCCTTGGGGTTCAATGCAGCATCTTTTTCTCATCTTTTTATATACCTTTCATTTGATGATCTTATCAGTTGCTGGGAAGTTAATGGTCATCTCTATGGTGATGGTTCTCAAATCTACTTATCTAGCTTTACACTCTCTGATGAGATCTCCAACTGTCTATAGGGCTTCTCAATGCCCTGTAGACATCCAAACTCAATATGTCCAAACTGATTTCATTATTGTTCCCCCTAACCTTTTACCTTCTCCTAACCTCCCTATAACTCTTGAGGGTATCATCATCCTTGCAGTCCCCTAGGCTTGCAAACAAAGTGTCATCCTTGACTCATTCTCTATCACTCCTCCATATCGAAACTTTTAAGGCCTGTCAATTCTACCTTTATTATAGTTTTTATATATGGGCCCTGGGTGTGGGTTAAGGCTTCAGAAGAGAATGGGGAATCAAGAGGGGGAAATCTGGTCAGATTTCTGGACTCCCTTATACAATATAGTAATGATAGACTCCAGAACAGGTATAGAAAGCATTTAACCAAGAGTCACAAAAAATGTACATTGCTTTAAGATGTGCATGTCCAATTAATAGTTTTAATCTGAAAATTATGTGAGGTAGAAAATTGCCCAACTATATCTTTGAAGAGAGAATTGAGAGCAGGAGGTACAAGATAAGAAAAATACCAGCAGATATGGGTGGTAATTCAAAGAAGACTAGCTCCAAATTGATAGCCTAGATATCTACACCCAAATACATGATGAACAGGTGATAAGATGAACTAGAAATATTAATTCCAAAAGGTAAATGCAACAAAGGTGTACTGAGACTTGGTGGAATGAATGGGTTGCATGACTAGAAATGGTTATGAAAAGAAAGACTATATTCAAAATACACAATAAAACACTAAATATGTGGATTATTATATTTTAGAGCATAATCAATTCAACAAACATTTATTAATTTCCTGCTAAGTTTCAGCACTGTTTTAGTGTTGGTGATGCAAAGATGAAAAAAACAAATTTTCCTTCACTTCAAACAACATGTAGCTCATTAATGGGTTAGATCAGAGTTGGGGAACCTGTAGCCTTGAGGTCACATGTCACCTTCCAAGTCCTTGAGTATGACCTTTTGACTAAGTCCAAGTTTTACAGAATAAATCCTTTTATGAGGGGGATCTGTTCTGTGAATTTTGGATTCAAAGGGCCATACTTAAGGATCTAGATGGCCATATGAAGGCCACAAGTTCCCTGCCCCAGGTTAGACAAATACACAAGAAAGGAGCATTCAAGGTAGGAGGTATTAGATGCAAAATAGAAGTAAGCAGTCTAAGAAAATCTATAGATAAAGAGATTGTTCAATTTCATAGGTAACACTGGGAATACTTCATGAAGGAGGTGATATCTAAGCTGGGCATTTAAGGAAGAGCATCATTCAAACATAAATTAGATAGGACTGCATTATAGGCATAGAGGTTTGCATATGAAGCCATGGATTCATAAAAACACAATGATTACAGTAAACATCTAATTTCATTTTATTGGAATTTAGAGTCCAAAAGAGTGTGAAATAACACTAGAACAACAGATGGAGCCAGACTGTGTGTTGCTCTACATGTCCAGGTTATAATTTATTCCACAGACAATAGAGATCCCCTGCACATTTTTGAGCACGTGAGTGACATGGTCACGGTGGCATTGGAAAAATATTGGCAATGTGTGAGGGACAGAATGGATAAGAGATGCAAAAATATTTAAGGACATTTATGTATTTCTTGAAGATAATATCTTCAAAGAAGAATTCAATACTTAGCATCCAGTCACTGACTTAAATTAATCCTGGTATAATTAATTCATTCATAGTAAAATTTCTGAAGTTGGAAGGAAATTTAAATTCCTTCTCTAACTTCATAATTATTTTAAAAGAGTACAATTATATAGAATTTATGTTCACAATATACTTAAACATTATTTCGTTTGATCCCCACGATATGATATTCACATATCATAATTTGTTTAGCCATTCTGCAATTTATGGACACTCATTTTAGTTTCTAGAATTTTTCTACAACAAAAGCTGCTATAAAAAGTTTTTGCCATTTGATCCCATCTCTCTCTATATATGCACTACAGATAGCAATGAATAAAAATATTGTAGAGAGACAGAGACAGATGCTAGAAAGAACATATGAAGCAGTTTAAATGGCAACCTATTCACTTTCTAAAAAAGAAATTCATATACTTGTGTGCGTGTGTGCGTGTGTGTGTGTGTGTGTGTGTGTGTGTGTGATCAACTAAATTGAATCACCAATGTAGTAGGTAACTCTGTGGAAACAACTGCTTGATTGCATAGGCAAAGAAAGAAGTAAAATGGATTTTTCTTTCTCCCATTGATGCCACCATACCTAAATGTCAGGACTTGCTGGTATATCAGGCAGCTATGAAAGATAGTAAAGTAGAGAAGCACTCAAATGAGGTCTACCAACACTCTCTTCCAAAAAAAAACAACTTTATAATAATGCCTCAAATAGAATTCTCTAGTGCAAGAGCCAACATAAGGTTAGCATGAGCCATTCTTCGAGACTAAAACAACATAGGCAGTCAGAAAGGGAAATCTATGACATGGTGGAGAAGACCAGCCCAGAGTACATGTGGATGAAACATCAGTAATGGTACTAGGTGGTGGTGATGGAAGCAGCAGCAGCTTCAAAAGCTCAAGCCAGAAGTGATCACACCACCTTGGAAACATGAAAACTTCCAAAACTTTGGAACTAGCTCTAAAAACACCAGTATGAAAAAGTCTGAAACTTGAGACAGAGTCCTTCCATTCTCATACTGGAAACAAAGCCCAACATTAACATAAAGTTACAAAACAACAAAAAGGGTAGAAAAAAAATGAGCACACAACAAAAAAATAACTTGACCAAAAAAAAATTACTATGGTAAAAGGGAAAATCAAACTCAGAAAAAGACAATCTAGTAAAAACAGTCACAAGAAAAGCCTCAAAGGAAAAAAATAATTGTGAATTGGATATAAGCCCAACAAGAATTCCTAGAAGAGATTTTTTTTTTTTTAATTTCAAAATCAAATAAAAGTGGTAGAGGACAAATTAGATAAATAAATGGAAACAAAGGAAGACAATTATGAAAAGTCAATTTATAGTTTGTTAAAAGAGACATGATAAGTACTGAAGAAAATAACACCTTAAAAACAAAATTGACTAAATTTTTTTAAAAAGAGGTACAAAGGGTGGTTAGATAGCACAGCAAATAGAGTACTGGTCCTCAAGTCAAGAGAACCTAAGTTAAAATATGGCCTCAGTCACCATGTGACCTTATGCAAGTCACTTAACGCCAATTGCCCTGCCTTTACCCTGCAAAAAAAAAAAAGAGGTACAAAAGTTCACTGTAGAAAATGATTCCTTAAAAATTAGAAATTGTCAAGCAAAAGCTAATGATTCCATGAGACATCAAGAAACAATAAACTCAAATCAAAAGAATGAAAAAAATAGAAGAAAATGTGAAAAATCTCATTAGAAAACAACTGACATGGCAAATGAATTGAGAGATAATTTAAGAATTATTGGACTACCTTAAAGCCACAATCAGAGAAAGAGCCTACATATCATATTTCAAGAAATTATTGAGGAAAATGGCCTGATATCCTAGAAGCAGAGGATAAAATCGAAATTTAAAGAATCTATTGATAACTATATGAAAGAGATACCAAAATGAAAACGTCCAGGAAATTTGTAACCAAATTCAAGAGCTCTGAGATTAAAGAGAAAATACTTCAAGCAGCCAGAAAGAAACCATTTAAATAGCTTTGAGATATAATCAAGACTGCGTAAGATTTAGCAAATACTGCATTTTTCATTGAATATAATTTTACTGTATTATGGGATAAAAATAATGTGTTTCATATGTCTGTTTTTCTGCATTTGGTTGTTATTTTTATGCCCTAAAATATGGTCTTTTTGTTTGTTTAACAGTGTCATGTACAGCTGAGAAAAAAGTATACTCCTTTGTTTGCCATTCAATTTTCCCCTGAGGTCTATCATATCTAACTTAAAAAAAATATATATGTTCAGCTTTTTAACTTCTTTCATGTTTATTTTATGGTCAGACTGATATAATTTTGAGAGGGGAAAGTTAAAGTCTCCCACTATTATAGTTTTATTGTCTACTTCCTCGTGTAACTAATTTAACTTTTCCCTTAAGAATCTGGATGCATGATATTTGGTGCATATATATTTAATATAGATATTACTTCATTTTCTGTCGCGACTTTTAGCAAAATGTAGCTTTTCTGCTTATACCTTTTTCACTTTTAATTAGGTATGGTTTTGCTTTAGATTCACATGAGCTCTTGATTGCTACCTTTTTTTTAGCTGAGGCATAAAAGATTCTACTTCAACTATTTTTACTTTGTATGTCTCTCTGTTTCTTGTAAAGAATATAATGTTAGATTCTAGTTTTTAATACATTCTACTATTTGCTTCCATTTTATCAGTGAGTTCATCCCATTTAGATTCTGTTATAATGACTATGCATTTTCCTCCATCCTATTTTCTCTTTGTTCATCCTTCTCTCTCTTTTTTTTTTACCCTATCCCTCTCTCAAAAGTGCTTTTTGCTCCTGATTGCTGCCTACCTTAATTCCCTCTTGCTTCTTTCAGATCCCCACCTTTTTTTCTCATTTCCTCTCCAGATTCCCTGTAGGGTAAGATAGATTTCTATACCCAAATTAGTACTTATGTTATCCCCTCTAAGCAAAATTTTATGAGAGTAAGGTTCAAATGCTGTCTGCCACACTCGTCTTCCACTCCACTATAAAATTTCTTTTCATGCCTTTTCAAGTGAAATAATTTCACCTGTTCTTCTTCTTCATTCCCCCTTCTTCCAAGGTATCCCTCTTTCTCATCCCTTAATTTCACTTTTTAAAAAAATCATTCTATCTTAGTCAACTCAAACTCATGACCTCTACCTAGGTATACTCTTTCTAACTGTCAAAATAATGATAAATCAAAGAAAAAATAATGATAAAGTTTTTAGGAATTACAATAAATATCTACTCATATAGAAATGTCAACAGTTTAACCTCTAAATCCCTTATAATTTCTCTTTCTTGTTTAGCTTTTCACGCTTCTCTTGTATCTTGTACTTAAAGTCGAATTCTCTACTCAATTTGTCTCTCCATCAGGAATGATTGTATGCCCTCTTTTTCATTAAAAGTTCATTTTTTTTCTCCAGTAGATTTATACTGCTTTATTGGTTAAGCTGTTTTTGGCTGTAATTCTAGAATATTTGTAATAGAATCTATAATTCAGAATATCAAAATACAAAACTTTCCACTCCTTCAAAGTGGAAACTGCTACATTTTGTGTGATCCTACCTGTGGCTGCACAATATTTGAATTATTTCTTTCTGACTGTTTGCAATATTTTCTCCTTGATCTGGGAGCTCTGGAATTTGGCTATTATATTTTTAAGAGTTGTCATTTTGTTATACATTTCCAGAGATAATTGGTGTGTTCTTTTGATTTCCTTTCCATTCCCAATTCTAGGATATCAGGGAAGTTTTCCTTGACAATTTCTTTAAACATGATGTTTAGGTTCTTTTTTTTTTCATCAAGACTTTTAGGTATTCCAGTAATTCTCAAACTATCTCTCCTTGATCTATTTCAGGTCATTTTTCTCCAATGAGATACTGCATATTTTCCTGTGTTTTTTTTTTCCATTCTTTGATTTTGTTTTATTGCTTCTTAGTGTTTTGTGGGGTCATTAGCATCCACACGTCTAAATATAAATTTTAAGGTATTATTTTCTTCAGTGAGCTTTTGTACCTCTTTTTTTTCCATTTGGCCAATTCTACCCTTTAAGGAGCTCTTTTCTTCAGTGAATTTTTGTCTCTCTTACCATTTGGTTACTTCTGTATTTTAAGGTGTTATTTTCATTAGTATATTTCTGCCTCTTTTACCAAGCTATCAATTTTTTTCATAATTTTTTCATCTCTCTAATTTCTCTTATTTGATTTTTTTTACATTTTAATTTTCTTTATTATTCAAAAAATATATCTTTTTTATTTACTTTTTTGACTCTGTGCCTGTGCCTTCATGAAACACTTTCACAACGATTTTCTGCTCCTCAATCAGGAAAGCACACTTGATCCTGTCACGGACACATTTAGCACACATGGAGCCACCATAAGCCCTGCTGAAATGCTTTTTTGTCTTTGATAGCCTCATAAGAACTTTAGGTCTCACTGCACGAACACCTCAAAGTCTTCCTGGGCACACACCACAGTCTGATTTTGGTGCTTTTCCAACTTTCTTGGTATAAAGGTAAACAATTCTGTTACCTGGGGTTCATGATGGCCGACAGCCTATGGTGGTATGTCAGATGCTGAACCATTTTTAATTTCTGTCAGGTCCGTAACTGGAAAGGGAAAAGGAAGTGCGTCCAAGTTCAGAGCTCAAATAGTGACTTCCCTCTTATTTGATTTTTAAAATACTTTTTGAGCTCTTAGAGGAATTTTTCAATTTACATTTTTTCCCCCTTAAAGGCTTTCCTTGTACCTATTTGAACATTATTTTCTTCTCCCAAGTTTGCATCTTGATCTTCCTTGTCACCATAATAACTTTACTGTCAGGTTCTCTTTTGTTGTTTTCTCATTTTCTAGCCTATTTCTAGACTTTTAACTTTATATTAAAGTTGGGCTCTGTTTTTGTGGTGGAAGACACTGCTCCAAACTTAGGGATTCTTGTGCTGTTGTTTTCAGAACTACTTCTGGGAGTTTGTAGGTTTTTTAGTACTTCCAAGGTGGTAAGATGTAAGGAGATGTGTCATTGCTATTCTGTCTTGTGCTCTTGTCTTTATGTAGGAATGGCTCTTGTTCCCCCATAGCTACAAGTGTTAGCATTCCTCTTGGTTCGGGAACTGTGACCAGGTCCCCTATTCTTCTACACACCTATCACTGGTGCTCCTTTCTGCTTTGGAATTGGGACCAGGGTCTCTTCTGCCTTTGGGAATGATCAAAAACATTCTTCTTAACCTTGGAACTGTGACCAGGTTTCTTGCTCCCCTATAAGAGCAAGAAGCACTAGTTCTCTTATTGGGACTGCAACCCAGAAATGCATATGGGAAATGCAACAGAATCCTAAAACAAACACTAACAAAGGGTTCCTGTATTCTCTTTCTGACCAGTTGTCTGATCCCTTTACTGTCTTTGGTTTGAGAGTTCCCACAGCTGATGCTGCCCCGTATGTAGCCACCTCAAAAGTCTTCTTCTGATGCTATGGTCTGCACTTCACTCTAGATCACCCAAGACCTTAGACCTATCTTTATAACCTCCTAAGTAGACTTGGGTTGGAAAATTATTTTTACCTAATCTTTTGTTGGTTTTCCCAGAATTCAATTTGAGGTGTTATTTTAAAGTTATTTGCAAAGGAATTTGAGAGAGTTCAGATGAGTTCCTTCTCCTACTCTGACATCTTAACTCCACTCAGAAATTTATTATGCTAATATTTTTCTATTTCTTCAAAATACGTAAAATTATTCACTTAATATTTTGTCAACATTATACAATACATAAATGGTTAAATTTATGAGAAAATAATGTTCAAAAGGAGAATTATAAACTATTAACAAACATATGAAAGAATGTTCTAAATCTCTAAAAATAAGAGAAACAGACATTAAAATAATCCTGAGGTTTTATTTGATACCCAGCAAATTGACAAAGACAATGAAAGATGGAAATAATGTCACGTGGGTCAAAGGAAGAGAAGCACACTAGCTCATTGCTGGTAGAACTGACAATCAGTAAAAAAACTTTTTAGAAATAAATTGGATTTATGCACATAAAATGAGTAAATGACCTTGTCCTTTCATTCTTGTTATTTTACCCTCTTCCCACCCCTGATAATCTACTTCTATGTCTATACTCCAAGGATGTCATAAGAAATTATCCATATATATCAAAATATCCAAAGCAATACTTTTATTTTGGTAAGTGTTCATTGATGAGAAAAAAGCCAATCAGACTGAGACACAAGAATATCATAGACCTCTTTATGCTCTGAGAAGTGATGAATATTAGAGTGGAAGGACAGAAAGATCTATATGAATATCTGCAGAATAAAATGAACAAAGCCAAGAAAACAACATATAGGACTACAAGAATATATACTGAAAGAATAATAACCACAAAATTACTGAAAGTGAATATTGTTAAACTATAAAGAACAATCATGAATCCAAAGAAGAGAGAGGAAAAGAAAATATCCTCTCTCATTCTTTTGTCTATATGTGGCCCACTGAATATACCTTCAGGAATTTTTGTATTGAGCAGTTTTCTAGACTGTTTTTCCCTTTTTTATTTTTTTAATGTTCTTTACCATATGGGAGGAAGAGAGAAAAGGATGCAGAAGGGAATAATCTGAGTGATATGAAAACAAAATATATGAATAAATTATTTTCAATTCAAATATTTAATTAAACATTTGTTTTCACACTTCCTATACAAAAGCCATCTATTTAATTTCTCATTGCTGCAATGCTTCAGTTAGAGTAAGGATTTGCATAGGACTCTAAAATAAAATCTGGACTCAAACCTATTTACTGAATGATCTCAAAACAATGAAAACTTTTTATTAAAAAAAAACAGAACTGCAAAAGACTAACTAGAATGTTGATAGGAAGACTGAAATTGATTTACTAGCCAGTTTTTCCTCATTCAAAATTTTACCCCTGGCAACAGCTATTCATTGAAAATAGTGATTACTAGAAAATAATGTATTTTTTATCCCCTGCAAAATGTTCTTCCTATATTTTATGTCATTACACTTATGGTTGGTTGTGTCTATATGAAAGTCAATATTTATATTAAAACTGAAAAATTGTGGCAGTCATCCAGCTATTTTCTGAAATGAAGCTGTTTTGCATCATGGGAATGATATCTTTGGGTGATTAAACATATTTCTAAATTCAGATATTCAACAGATATTGATAAAGTCTGAATCATATTTAAAAACTGTCTACTCTACTTATCCATCGAGCCAAATAAGTTATTTCAGTGACTTCTCCCTATTATAATTTATATCCTAAATACCTCATACCAAATAAATAGAATTATCTACATTCATTTATCTTAAATTCCCTGAACTTGTCATAATACATACTTCTATCAATAAACCTTTCTTCAAATCTAATCATCTCTCCCAAAAAAAAATGTAAAAAAAAATCAAACTATACCAAAGTCTTCTCAAAATAATCCATCTTTTACATTTTTAAGCAGATATCCTAATTAAGTAAATTTATTTGAGGCAGTTGAGGGTTAAGTGACTCACCAATATTACACAGCTGGTAAGTATCTGAGGCTGAATTTGAACTCAGTTCCTCCTGATTCCAAGACTGGTTATCCATTCACTACAACATCTAACTCCCCTTGAACAATAGCTTTTTAAGAATATCCTCCAATTTAATAGCTCTTTTTGATTAATGGAATTTGAGAAGATTGAATGAATTAATAAATGAAAAAGCATTTATTAAACACCTATTATATGCCAAGCACTGTGCTACATTGGTATGATAATTACTTGGAATAGAGTAATATAATTAAACTTATTTACATACAATTAATCAAAAAAATTTACAATGAAAAGATTAATATGCAATGTGCTACTTGAGCTGAAATCAATTATCTTACATGATTTGGAACTGAGTCAACAGATACTTATTAAAATTTTACTATGTTCCAAACTCTGTGATAAGCCCTCAGGGAAGAAAGAGAAGAAAAAATGGCAGTACCAGTTGTCAAGGATCTCACAGTTTAATGCAGTAGACAACAGGAAAACAATTATAAACAATCAAAATATGAACAGAATAAATTGCAAATAACATAGGGAGAGCACAAGGATTAACACTGATCTTGAAAAACTTTTTTGTAGATACTTATATTTTAGATTGGACTTGAAAGCAGACAGGAGGCAGAAGAAGGAAATTCCAAAAATTGGGGTCAGCCAGTGACAATTTCCAGAGTTAGAAGATGGAGTACCACTGCATTACAGAGTATGTGAGAATGTGCAACATGTAAGAAAAGTGGAAAGGTGGGAGCTACTTAGTATGAAAGGCTTTGAATGTCAAACATAGGTTTCTGTTTGGTTTGTGTGTGTGTGTGTGTGTGTGTGTGTGTGTGTGTTTTGTTTGTTTTTTGAAGGTGACAGGGACCCACTGGATTTTATTGAACATGATAAGATCTGCACAGAAGATGAATGAGAATGGAAAGATATTTGAAGCAGGGAGATCAGTAAGAAAGCTATTTCCATAGTGAAAGCATAAGGTGATAAGAATGGTGGCTCAGAAGAGAAAAGAGGGCATGGTTATACAGGAGATATTATAAAGGTAAAATATATAGAATTTGGAACAAATTGAATATGGGAGGAGTGTGATGAGAGAGAATGAAGGATATCATCTGAGTTTTGAGCCTGGATGACTGGGTAATATTCTTGATAGTAATATGGTAGTCAAGAGATGGCAGGATTTGGTTTAGGAAAGATTATAGGTTCATATCAGGACATGTTGACTTTAAGATATAAAAATGACGTCCAGTATAAAGTTCCAATAGGCAGAATAGGAAAATGAAATGTGTGGCTAGAGGCTAAAAGAGAGGTTAAGGCAGGATAATTAGATCTGAAAAGCATAAAGATAGGGATAAGAATTTAACCCATGAGAGCTAACAATAGATATCAGTAAGTAAAATACTACAGAGAGACAAAGGTGGGCTCTAACACACATGGTTAGTGGTTGTGACCCAAATGAAAGTCTATGGAAAAGAGACTAAGGAATAGTCAGACGTATAGAAGGAGAATCAGAAAAGAAGTATCACAAAAAACCTAGAAGGAAGGATGCATCAAAGAGAAGGAAAGAGAAGAAAAGAAACAAACATTTATTAACAGCTTACTATACGTCAAGCATTGTGCTAAGCACTTGAACAAATATTTCATTTTATTATCGTAACAGACTTGTCTAATGTCACATAACTAGTAAATGTCTTGGGCTGGATTTAATTCAGAAGAGGCTTTTTTGACATCTTCAAGGGCTAGAAAGAGTTCAAAAAAGATTAAGAGAAAAAATAGATATGACAAATAACAGATCACAGTAAATTTGGAGAAAGCAATTTCAATTGAATGATGAGGTCAGAGGTCAGACTCCAGAGAATTAAGAAGAGAATGAAACAAAAAGTAGAGAAATCAAATGTAAATAGTAAAAAGGATACAAAAACAAAAAACTACAGTGGCAAAAGAACAGAGATACAACAATACCTAAAGAGAATGGGTGGATCAAATGAAGTTTTAAAGTTTGTTTTTTTAGGGGTTGAGGATAGAGGAGATACTGGCATGTTTGTAGGCAGTGGGGATATATCCACAAGTAGAAACTGATGATAAGTAAGAGTTGGGGTGATAGAGAGTGCAATCTTTTGGAGTAAACAGGATCAAATGGTATCAGTAATTCATGCAGAAAAAGTTACGTTGGCAAGAAACAAGGTCACCTCTTCAGGTGAGACAAGAAGGGAAGAGACACTGGTAGAAGTCATCTGAGTGTTGAAGGATGAAGAAGAAGGGAAAACAGGAAGCTTTTTTTTGTTTCAGTGAAATATGAGGTGATGTTCTCAATTGGAAGTGTTGAGACAGACAGAGCTATGGGAAGTCTGATGAAAGCAACTGGGGTGAGTGGGACTGTGAATCTATTAAGGAGGTATAAAAGATTGCCTTGCTGGACTGAAGACACAACAAGCCTAGTTAACACAGTTATGCTCTCTTCATTTTCAATCAATAGCATGTGAGTGTGCTCTTTAAGAGTTACAACTTTTGCAAGCTTCCTTGGAATAATATTCATTTTTTGACACCACTGAGTAAAAAAGAAAATGGGGGTGAGGGGTGCAAAAAAACCAACACTTGTTTAGGACACAATCTAGCTCTCAGTTGACTGAGAACTAATGATGGAATAACAAATACAATTTGCTTTCATCTACTCATGGACTCACGGTCAGACATTCTAAGTCAGCCTAGTGGCAGACATAAGAGCATGAACTTTGTGGACACAAACAGAAATTAAGTAAAAATGATTTATTGTCCCAAGTAATTTGCATAACAATGTAGGTGCTGCATATACAAATTCAAAAGCTCAATAATACCTGCCCTCAAGGACTTTACATTCTAAAAGGGGGAGATGCAGGAAAGGGAGGGACCAGGAAAGATTGTTTGGGTCAGCTGAATTAGGGGAATTATTAGTGGGTCCATAATATAGCCAGTAACTGTGACTTTTCCACTAGCAATAGATGTATTAATTTTATTACTCTTCCTAAACAAAAGCAAGAGATAGATATTTCATATGCTTAAACTCTTGATCACTATTAATCAAAGGAAAGACATCATTAGGACTATGACATCACTGATATTTAAAGTGCTATAAAAATATAATACTTCCTTACCATTCACAGGAAATTTGTGCCCTCTTCACCATCGATCAAAAGCTATAAGTTGTTTTATAGATAACATTCACACATATGCACACACACACATATACATACACACAGACACAGATTCCAATTTCTATTAGACAAATCTCCTAATAGATGAGAACTGAATTACAAAATAGTCAGAAAAAGTGAGTGGGATGTGACATAAACCAGTAGTGTATGGAGTTACTTTGGCACAGGCGTTTTAGGAGTAGAACAATTCTAGCCAGGATCACTCCATGAGAAAACAGAAAATGGCTAATGCTGATTATTGTCACAGTCTGAATACATCTGATGCCCAGTACTCTCTGGTTGCACTACCCTCCAAAACTTCATGGGGCTGCAAGGGCAAAAAAGGGAAAGGTCAATCAGGAATCATGCTGCTGTCTCCTAATGAACAGCCCTCCACTCCCTGTTGCCAAATTTCATATTCATTTGAGTGGGTTCTTATGACAACCTTCCTCCAACTCCCCTTGCTACCCCCCCCAAAAAAAGAATTTGTTTTCAGGTCAGTTCTGTCAAGTGCGTGAGCAATATGAAGTATATCTTTCTGGAAAATGCTACTAGGGAGTATGGGAGGATTATTGGTTGTCCTGTCATTTGTTTCCTTTAGCTATTTGACTGGTCTACACACACACACACACACACACGCACGCACACACGCACACACACGCACGCACACACACACCATGAAGTAAGTCAAACCAGTTGCCATTTTGCCCTGCAGACAAGTCACAGGAGAAAAAACAAACATCAGCTGTTGCAGACTGGTACAGCTGCCCAGAGCTGTGCATGTCACTGCTGTCCAATTACTTTTTTTTGGCAATTTTAATGAAGTAAAACCCTGGTATGGAACTATAATGCATCATTCCAATTGAGAACCCTGCTTTTGTAAACAAAGAGAAGGTAGATTCCTATGGAGGAAGGTTGGAGATACAGTAGATAGAGTGCTGGGTTTTGAGTTAGGAAAACCCGAGTTAAATTTCTGCCTTAGAAATTTATCATTTATGTGACCTTGGTAAATGATTTGTCTTCTCTATGGCTCAGTTTGATCCACTCTAAAATGTAGGATTGGATAAAATGGCTTGAAATGTCACTAAAGCTATGATTCTATAATCCACTAAAAATCTACTATTTCTAACTTGAGAGTGAGATGATTAAGAGCCAGATAGAGCCCTCTCATAGACAAAATCTCAGAGACACTATTAAGAATCTGAAGGAACTATAGAGGTGACCTTACTGCAAACCCTCAGTTATAGAAGAAGAAACAAAGAATCAGGATTAGTGAATGATCAATGACTCAAATCCAGAGCTCTTGGCTCCCAGTCTAATCCTCTTTCAACAGGGTGTTGAAATTTGACCTTTTGAGGTCAAAAGGTTGGTTAAGGGACACAAGTCCTTCCTGAGCACTGTTCCTTTTTTTAATCATTCAGAAAAGCAGTTGAGGCAACCTTTCTTAGGTATACTCTGGACCCAAACTCATCTACATTAGAGAAGATAGGATGGTCCAACAGCCTCCTTGCCCAAGAGTACTTGGGAATAGAATAGAGTAACACGTGGATGGTGCACAGCCTGTACATTCACTGCTACATATGCTGTCCTCCTTGTCCATGACTTGAAATTACTACTGTGGTCATAATGAACTCAGAGGCACATGCCATAATCTTTCACTTTTTTGTTAAGGTAAATAAAACCTGTACTGTATTCAATGTATTGTAAATCTGGGTGCTTTTATTGACCTTAAGGTCCATTTACTTTTCTATAAAGACCAGACTCCCTGGAGTATACTTCAGGTTATTGCAGAAGAAGAGACAGAAGAAAGAAAGACTTGAGATGAAAAAGGATCTAGTTATGAAGAAAATTTGGATGGTTTTTAGAAAATTAAGGGAAATTAAGGAAATTTTGAAGCAGAAGAATCTTCTGGTCAAGATAATCCTTCTGGTCTCTGTGAGAGGAGATTAAAGAAGAAAGTGAAAGATTATGGAGTAAGGTCCTAATAAGGATTTAAAGAGTAAAACAGCAAGGCAAAGAAAATAAGAACAAGTAAGTAAAACAAATTGATTTAAACAAAAAAAGAGATGAGTGATAAAAAGAAAAAGAAGTAGGTTATTGCTGTACAGTTGTTGGAACAAAAGAAAAAAAGTTGAGTAAGATTAAGTTGCTAAGAATTTTTTTCCCCCCAAAAGTGGAAAAGATCTAAGGAAGATACTTGGAGGGAGAATTGTATAGGTCTACAAATATTTCAAAAAAAACCTTTAAAGACTTAGCTAACAACATCATTTAGTAAGGAAAGATAGGTGAATTTTTGGTGATTTTACTTGATTATGCAATGATAATATTTCTATCACAGTTAAGGGCTTACAAATGTAGTGCTTGCTCACTCTTGCGCTCTCGCTCTCTCTCTCTCTCTCTCTCTTTCTCTTCCCCTGACCCACCAAGATCACATATGTAAAAGGTAGGAGAGAGAAGTTTAAACCTTACTATAACATGCTATGAGAAAGAAGAAAATGAAGGAGAGGAGAAAGAGGAAGAAAATGAGGACCATTACAAGGAGAGGGAAAGTGTGAAAGAAAAGAAAACAGAGAAGGAGGGAGAAATGATAAGGGAAAAGGGAGAAGAAAAATCCAGTCTAATCCCATAAGCATTTATTTAACACCTACGATGTTCAGGTACTGTGCTAAGCACTGGAGATACAATTAATAAAAAGATATGAGCTTATATATGAGCTTGCAAAATGAGTTTACAATCTAATGGGGGAACAACACATGAAAGCAGGTAGGAAAGCAGGGGTGGAGGGGAAGAGACCAGGAGGTACCTGGCATGGGGGTATCTCATTGTATGGAGCTGAAACAAGACAGAGCAGCAAATACATAGTGGAATGAGCCAAAAGTTCAATTTCTACCCACTATGAAGGAAGACTTTGGAACTAGTTTGATACTCTACTCGGCAGGTCTCCAATCAGAGGGCAGAGGAGGCTGAGGTGGTACCAATCAAGGCTTCAGTTAGCAGTAAAGTGATGCTATTAGAGGTGATGAACTTAATCTGGGAGGTGCAGAAGACAGAAGAAGAGGAAGGAAGGAGAAAGGAGGAAGAAGAAAAGGAAGATAATCTACAGAATTCTAACTTTAAAAAGTGAGTTAAATTTTAACATTAAATCTACACTGTTTGAAAGTTACCCAGAGTGTTGTGATATAATCTGTACCACAGAATCCTTCTAATATCTTGAGCTATTGTATCTGCATATGAAAGTCCAAGGATGTGACTGAGGTTGAATCAACTTTATAAAAATTCACTTAACATTATAAGCATGGAGAAAATGCCCAAAGCCAAGAGTTAGAGTGTGCTATTCATGGAACAGCAAGGAGTCCAGTGTCATTGGAACAGAATACATGGTGATAGTAAAGGTTTTAGAAGACTAGAATCAGGGGGTGTGCAGAATGCTAGGTTATAAATGGACTTTAAGCCAAACCAAGGAAACTATTAGATTCCTTCAAGAACAGTTCAAGGGCCATGCCTGCAAAGGGTTTATTTCCTCACTTGCTAGTACTCTTTTCTAGTAATTACTTTGTATAAATGCTGTATGTATTATTTATTTATCTCAAATACACACTGTTTTCCCATAACAAAATGTAAGTTCTTGAAGGCTAGGAGAATTTTTTGCCATAAATTTTGTATGCTCAGACACTAGAAAAGGTTTACCTCCAGTGCCTGGAACAAAGTGTACTCTTAATAAATGTTTGTAGAATGAATGTATAAATGAATAAATGAATGCACTTCCTATAGATTTATGCTTGGATCTGTGGCATTTAGCCTTCTTTATTAATGACTTAGATTGTCATTGGATTTGATGTCCTTGAGGTAGATGAAATGTTCCTCAGATTTTCAGAAATTGCAAAGTTAAGTAAGATAACCAAGTGGATAATAGCTTTCACAAAGATCTTGGCAGGTAGGAACATTGAAACAAAACTAAGAAGACAAATAATTACAGTGATAAATGTTAGCATTGATTACACATGGGTTCAAAAAAATCAACTTCACAAATACAATATCTGTATGCCTATCATCTACACCACAGAATCCTACTGATCCTACTAATAGCTTGGCCAATTGCATGTGCATATGAAAGTCCAGGGATGTGGCTAAGGTTGAATCAGGTCTGTAAATATGCAGTCAACATTCATTATGTGTCAAATATCATGCTAAAGTTCTTGGGACGCACACACACAAAAAGACATACATATGGAAATTTATAAATACAATTTTTATAGAACTAGATGTAATACATTTAAATGCATATACATGTATATGTATATGCATATCTATATGCCTATATCTATATCTATATCAAGTATATGCATGTCTGTATATAAATTGTGAGTACTGGTCATGTTTTCCTAGTTATTCTATCTTGCCTTATATGGCATTGAACATGTCCATTAAATTCAATTCATACACAA
>CM053584.1:72281926-72299480 GCA_028627135.1 Pseudochirops cupreus
CCCCCGACAAGGGAGGAAGGGAAAGAATCTAGAATTTAAAGTTCTATAATGAAATGTAAAAGATATGTACGTATGTATGTGTGTATATATATGTATATATATTATTATTATTATTGTTAATTAACTACATCCAACTAGGAATTAAGATATACAGGCACTGTGGTAAGGAGATCTATCCTGCCCTATGGGAAATTCAGAGGGGCGAGGGGGAAGACATAGAAGATAGCACATTGGGGGAGGGGTTATATAGTGGGATGGCTGTTTTGAGATTTTGGGCAGGGGAAAGATGGGGAGAAAATTTGTAAATCAAAATCTCATGGAAATGAATGATGTAAACAGGAAAATAAATAAATTAATAATAATAAAAAAAGAAAGTGTATATTATTCCCTCTTTAAGCCAAATTCATTGAGAGTAAAGTTGACTCATTCCCTTTTACTTTCGTGTGTCAGGGTTCTTTATCAGGGTTCGCCCAACCTGCCTGAAGGGGCAGTCAGTTACTTACCTCAGAGGAGAAGATGCTGGCGTTTTCTCTTAAAAAGAAAAGTCACCACTCAAGGATATATGCTAAGAAGGTTTATTGAGGTCTCACCTGGGAAGCCTTACAGCAGGATTTTAAGGCAGGCTTCACCCTCCCTCCCAAGGCTTGGGTCTTTTATCTACCCCAGATCCATACACCACACATGACACAGCCCAGTTGAGCAGAATTGTGAGAGTGGAAGTGCAATTACAAGGGCAAGAAGACCCCAGGGTATAGAGACACTAGTCGGGAACCTCAGGTATCCCACGTAAGAGAGTCTTGAGCAATGCAATATTCCCTGGCCAGGGATGGTGCAATATGCTCTGACTTCCATGTGACCCAACTAATTCCTGGGCTTCACACCTCCTCATGTCTCAACATCACCACTCGCAATCCTGCACATATTCTGTGATCCTCACATTCCTGTTCTTCCCCTCCATTATAATAATGTTCTCTTATCTCTTTTACATGAAATAATTTACCCTAATCTATCTCTCCCTTTCTTCTTCTCCCAATATATTCCTCTCTTATTTCTTAATTTCATTTTTTAGCTATCATCCCTGCATATTCAATTCCTCCTGTTCCTTCTATGTATGTATGTACACACACATGCACACAATCACATATATTTATACATACATACACCCTCTTATACATACATATATATATGTATGTATACATATGGGTACTTATATATTCCCTTTAACTATCCTCATACTGAGAAAGTCTCATGAGTTACAATTATCATTTTTCCATGTAGGAACGTAAATAGTTCAACTTTAATAAGTTCCTTACGATTTCTTTTCCTGTTTACCTTCTCATTCTTCTCTTGCTTCTTGTATTTGAAAGTCAAATTTTCTTTTCAGCTCTGATTTTTTCATCAAGAATACTTGAAAATCCTCTATTTCATTGAATGACCATATTTTCCTCTGAAGCATTATACTCAGTTTTGCTTGGTAGGTGATTCTTGGTTTTAATCCTAGCACCTTTGACCTCCAAAATATAATATTCCAAGCCCTTCAATTCCTTAATGTAGAAGCTGCTATGTCTTGTGTTATCCTAATTGTGTTTCCACACTACTCAAATTGTTTCTTCCTCACTGTCTACAGTATTTTCTCCTTGACCTGGCAACTCTGGAATTTGGCTATAATATTGCTAGGAGTTTTCTTTTGGGGATCTTTTTAAACTTTCATTTTCTATTTTGCCCTCTGGTTCTAGAAAATCAGGACAATTTTGCTTGATAATTTCTTGAAAGATGGTGTCTAGGCTCTTTTTTTGATCATGGATTTCAGGTAGTCCAATAATTTTTAAATTATCTCTCTTGGATCTATTTTCCAGGTCGGTGGTTTTTCCAATGAGATGTTTCACATTGCCTTCTATTTTTTCATTTGTTTGGATCTGTTTTATAGTATCTTGAGTTCTCCTAAAGTCATTAGCTTCCAACTGCTCCAATCTATTTTTTTTGGAAGGGGAAAATTGGGGCAATTGGGGTTAAAGTGACTTGCCCAAGGTCACATGGCTAGTTTTTGTTAAGTGTCTGAGGTCGGATTTGAACTCAGGTACACCTGACTCCAGGGCTGGACCTCTATTCACTGCACCACCTAGCCGCCCCACTCCAATCTAATTTTGAATAATTATTCTCTTCAGTAAGTTTTTGAAATTCCTTTTCCATCTGGTAAATTCAGCTTTTTAAGGCATTCTTTTCATTGGCTTTTTGGGCCTATTTTGCCATTTGGGTTAGTCTAGTTTTTAAGCTGTTATTTTCTTCATTATTTTTGGGGTCTCCTTTAGCATGCTGTTGACTTGCTTTTCATGATTTTCTTGCATCATTCTCATTTCTCTTCCCAATTTTTCCTCCAATTCTCTTACTTGATTTTCAAAATCCTTCTTGAGCACCTCCATGGCTTGTGATCAGTTCATATTTTTGGGGAGGCTTTTGATGCAGGATTTCTGACTCCATTGTCTTCCTCCAGTTCCATGTTTTGATTCTTTTTGTCCCCAAAAAGGGTCTGTATGATCTGATTGCGCTTACTCTGATTGCTCATCTTGCCAATTACTTGACTATTGAGTTGTCATGGTAGAACTCTGCTTACAGAATGGAGAGAGCTTTGTCCCAAATCACTGGGGTTTTCACAGCTGCCAGAGCTATTAGTGGGGCACCCTCTCTACAGCCCCCACAAGCTCTGGCACACTGGCCACACTCCCCAGGACCACCACCCAAGACCGTGATCCAGATGCAAGCAGGCCAAAGAAGAGCAATTACCCTCTGAATGGTCGCTTGGTCCCCCTACAATCTGCAGGCCAGGAGCTCTGGAAGCAACCATGGGCAGCCACTGCACCTCCCCACTTCTCATCCCAGTGGCAGAGGCCAGACCATACTCTTCCTTCACCCTTCCAACAGAGTTCCCCACTGATCTTTTATTTTCTATTTGATGTTTTTGGGTTGAGAAGTCTGGAAATTGCCACAACTGATGGTGATTCACTCTCCTGAAGTCTGCTCTGGCCAGTTTGGGCTGCCCTGGAGCTGGAACCATGGCTCACGGGGGACTGTGCTTGGCTCCCTGCATGCTGCAACAGACCCTTCCTGTTGGCCTGCCAAGCTGCCTTCCGTGGGAGATTTGTTTCTCTCTGTCACTTTGTGGGTTTTGTAGCTTTAAAATTTGTTTAGAGTCATTTTTTTGGAGCCCATGCCAAATTTGTGCTTTTACCCTGCCATCTTGGCTCTGCCCTCCCCCCATAAAGATTTCTAAACTGATATTTATAGAAAGGCATGATAGTTTCTGTACTTTCAAGATCATCTTTCTCCATTTTGTCTACTCAACAGCCATTGATAAGCATAGTCCAACAACAACAACAAAAAACCTCAAGGTTAAACTCCAGAGAGCTGAAACAAGTATATTTTCTTGGCAATGACTTGACCTTTCAAATTGCCTTCTCTTTCCCTTCTGACAGCAGCCAAGTTCATATACTTCTAGCATAAAATCCAAGGACTGTGATTAAATGCTCAAAAAAGTAGTTTGCTTACATGCTTTTATTTTGTTACATGTAGGGACATTTTGACAAAGAAATATTTCATAAACTCAGAGTAGCTAAACGAAATACAAATTTTTGTAATTATCTTCCCTGCTTTTATTTTCTGCAGCTATGCATGAATCATTTCTCTTCTTCTTTGCATTTATATAGCTTTGCCATGTTGCAAGTAATCCAACACCTTTATAATTATGTAATTTTCAGCTCTCTGAAGTGGTAAAAGATCTTCTAAATATTATGAATATCCAATTGGTCATTCTGGTATTAGTCTCAACCGTAGTTATCAAAAAACACATGCATGCATGCAGGCACATGCACATATATGATATTCAGCTTAAAATTATTTTTCCTTCTCTAGCCAACCCAAGCATTTCTTTTTCAATCACAGGCATAAAGTATGCACTTTGAGATAATATGAAGAAAAAAAAACATTTAAATTTTCTATCCTGTGGTACTTAAAATCCTTATGTGTTCAGCTAACAAATTCTGAGAAGAAATGAAATTTCGGATCATAAAATGTAAGAGAAAGCATATAAATCAGACTTCTATTCCTTAAAAAAAATGAGTCTCAATGGTTCCATTTCTTCAGCCAAAGTGATAAGTGACAATAATAACAAAATGTTTCTTTAGATAGAATGATAATAACAACAAAGCAGTTCATTTATGTTTAACATTTAAGCGTTATGAATCATGTTCCTATGACTTGTTTCATATACAGAGTTTTCATGGTCTCATGGTATATTATTATTATTATCCTTTTCTAACTCCTGGGAGAAAGTGTGGCAAAGTTTGGAGTCAACTAATCCTATCTCGTGCTCCTTAAAACTTGTTTGGCTTCGAATAAATTGTAACCTCTCTGGCCTCAGTTTCCCCATCTGTAAAATTAAAGGGTTAGGTAGGATGACTTTTAGGTTCTATACCCTCTCTAAATCTATGGTGCTAATCCCTTCTTTTCTCCTTTTATCTGAGGATCCACATACAGTTATCACTATGGTGGAAAAAGGGAGGTTTTACACAGGTATGCTGAATTTCAATGGTATACAAGCCAAGACAAAAAGGAAGGAATGGAAATTGAAACAATGGACATTTTCCAAGCTTTTAACCTCTATGCTAGTCTCCAGCTATATACCTGGGTCTAGATAAGGTGGGTATAAGAATGAGATTTCCTCATGCTTACACTCACCTACTTTTCTGATCCTCTCAGGGACACTGCCTTAAAAAAGAGGGAGAAATAGTTTCTCTAGGACTTTTGTGGAAACCAAGAGAAAACACATTTGGCTTAGGATAATGAACTTTCTTCTGTCAGAATTCTTCAAGCATATAGTGTGGAAAAGGCCACTTGGTCTGGCATCTGCCCACCCTTGGTGTGGTCAAGGTATTCTCATCTTGTACCTCAAGAGAAGGATCCCACATCTGTCTTACCCTTTGGGCCTTACCTACCTTCAGCATGAAGAATGTCAGATAAGTGTGTCAACCATGTCAGACACACCCATCTGTAATGGTGGCTTAATTAGCACCAAGTTAGCAAGAGTGGTTAATTTAAATAGAAGGCCATCAACCTAAATATTGCCTTAATTTCACATCCCATTGTGTTTAAAGACCCATTTCTAGTCTTTCATCTCTACTTCCCATTTAATTCTCACTCTATTGCAACCTGGCCATTGCTTGGACTGCTCAAATAATATTATTCTCTTCAAAAATCTATATTATACACCTTCAAAATGGGATGTTTCTAATTTATTATTTTAATAATTGCGCTATTTCTGAATGGTATAATTAGAATATGCATACTTCTAAACTAATCATTTTACTTGGGAAGAGGGAAAGGAGAGGATATACTCTCACTTGAATAGAAGGTAGGTTACATAGCTAGGAAATATTTTAAAAGAATTATGTAAAGATTTTTTTGTGTGGACCTCTGATTCCGCAGATATAGGGAACTCCTAAATTTGGGGACTCATTTGTAGTTTATTTATAGAGTTTATAATACTTGTTCTTTGTCATATACCTAGTAAATGTCAGGAACAGAATTTGAACCTGGGTATCAATAAAAGGCAGCAAGGTGAGGTGAAAACAGTGATAGATTTGGAGAGGATCTGGGTTTAAATCCTACTTGTGTGACATTGGGCAAAACACCCTCTTTACCTCCATTTCCTCAACTGTAATATGACAGAATTGGAGTGGGTAAATTGTGAAGTCCCTTTCCATTCTAAAGAGCTGATTCTAGAGCAGAACTATGAGTTCTAAAGGAATAGAGCAAATTTCATGGGAGAATAAAAAGAATCTCTATAGCAAGATGATGATTTACTTGATGAGATCAGATTATGATGAAATTTGAGGACAAGAAAGATTGACAAATAGAAACAGGAAAAAACAGATTTTAATAGCTATTTGATAGCTAATTGTAGAGACAATTATCTATATGAAAAACATATGAAAGATAATTACAAAGCAGGATAGTACAGGATTAATTCAGTATGTCACAAGTTAGAAATTTAGAAGCAAAATGTATGACTTTAAATGCCTACAATCAAGTGAATGGACAATGTGAGTATTGATAATGAACGAAATGTATTTTTTATTATAAAACAATTGCTATATAACTTTTATCCCATTACTAGTTTACTAGTTCTTTAAGGTTCAGAGCTATGTTTTATTTATAGTTATATTTATCTCAATAGTTATAATAATACCTCCACCACATTACATGCTTACACTAATAAACATAAAATTGAAATGAAGTAAATATGACCTTACGAATTAAGTTAATAGCCTGTAGTTTCTTGTTAACACTGTGATTCTGTGATTTGGATCAAGACATGGAAGATATTTCTTATTAAACTCATAGATAACACAAAGCTGGGATCATAAGTTGCTTTTTGGAAAAAGAGAGTCCAGAGTTGGAAATATTTTGGAAGGCTGGAGGATGTATAAATTCACTAGGTGAAACTTAGTAGTGATCAAAAATATATTCTGCACTTAGGTCTAAAAAATCAATGCACAAGCATGGAATAATGGAGACTTGACCACATGGTAATCTATGTGCAAAAGCCTTCATGGTCTAAGTTGAACACAAGCTCAATTTAAATTAACAACTGTAATATAGATGTCAAAAATCTAATGAAATCTTCATCTATGTTAAAGTAAGTACCTAAACCAACTGAGATAGCTGGCTCACCATACTCTGCATTGGTTAGAATGCACTTGAAATATTATTTTTGGTTTGGTGGAAAAACCTTAGGAAACAGACTTGTCCAACTATATGTCCAACAAAATTGAGCCACAGAAAGGTGACACATGTATTGCCCAAGTAATATGGGTTAAACTACTTTCTTCTATTGCTTTTGGTCACGTGGGCCTACAGGGTGAGGTTGCTTGTTGAATTATATGTAGGCATTTTCCAGAAAATATCAAAATATTAGCTGGAAATATAAGAATAAATCTTTTTTCTAAAGGGAACCTTTAATAAGAGACAAAACAACCACCCATATTCAGTCATTATTCTAGCTCTACTTTTTAAATGTTTTGACTGCCTGAACACTATTAGAAATTATATAGAAAGATCAACTCCTGCTATGCAAAATGATTTTCAGTTTCTGAAACTATGAAAGAAGTTTTCTAAGTCCTACACTTTTTCCTGATCATGGTATAGATGCCCCTGAGTCCATGAAATTATGCAAAGTAAAAGCTTTGGCAAATTCTAGAAAGCCTAAAAGCCTGCCCATGGGGGCTTTATTTGACCCAAGGAACAGTCTAGCAAAATTCATAAAAGTTCATCAATAGAAGGCTGACCAGGAGTTGTAGAATCTAGGGATTAAAAGAGCTACTTTTGTTGAACTAGTATTAACCAAATGAAATCACAGCTCTTTGAAAAGGTTTGATGGGATTACATTTAATATCATTACCACTTCATACATAAATATATTGATATTTCAACTTGACAAGTATGATAGGAAAACATGAATGATACATATGTTGCTTTCTTAATGTAGGAATAAGATTGGCCTAGTACAATATTTTGGGGGGCAGCTAGAAGGCTCAGGAGATATAATGCTGTGCCTGGAGTCAGGAAGACTTGAGTTCAAATCTATCTTACTAATTGTGTGACTCTGGGAATTGCACTAAATCTTTGTTTGCCTTAATTCAATAAAGAAGGAAATGGCAAACCACTCTAGTATCTTTGCCAAAAACAAAAATACAACCCACAGACAGTGTGGTCTACAGGGTCATGAAGAGTTGGACACAACGGAACAACAGCAACAGTAGGATTTTTTTTTCAAAAACATTTCTAACTCATTTTTACCATACTATTATTTGACTCTCAAACACATGTCACTGGAATATATTGGTGGAAGTGGAAACATCTTGAGCAATGTGGACTTTTTACCTTTTGTGTTTTCAAGTTTGAACAGAGAAGAAAAAGGAAGAAGTAGCAGCTTAGCATTCATAAACACTCTGCATCAGATAAATCTGGTATCATTGCTTTTTGGAATTCACATAACTCAGAATATTAATGTTTGTAAAATAAATCAATGCTGTGTGTGACACACTAACTCCTTTAGATAATGAGGAGAGTAGCAAGAAGAAAAGCTAGCAAGTCAAATAATGCAGTACTGCTTGGAAACAACTGCTCCATGTCATAATTCTAAAGCTATAGAATGAAAATATTTCAATCTAAGATTGACATCAACTTTAAAACATCTAAAAAGATGAAATAAGAATGACCAAATCGCAGGCTAATAAGAATACTATTACCATTGGTAACATATAAGCAAAATACTATAACCCAATCTGAAGATTCAATTGGTCTTTAGCTCTATAGATCTCACTTTAAAATAGTAACATTTTAGTTCAGTAAAAATTTAATTTACTCTTTGTAAATTTGGCATGGTGTGTGAAACAATGAAAATGTAAAGGTATCAAATCCAGGCATTCTGATCTCTATCTTGCCACTGGACCCTGACAGCTTTGGAGGACAGAGTGAGACTGATGACTGCACAGCCCTCCTTCACTTAAATCCAATTCATCTGGAAGTCTTGGCGTGACCTTCCTGAGGTCGTGGTCCTCTTCAAGAATGAAGGACAAACAACAACAAAGGCATCACTAATGTTAAAGCACAGAAATGCAAGAACCAGGCGTTTTTATCAGTGTTCTCATGACTAGTTATGAATGTTATTATAAGCCTGTCCAGGAGGATAACTAATTATGCATACACACTAGGTATTTCAAGTAACTTAAAGTTAAAAAAGGTCGCGATATAATCTGAATGCTGTCAGAAATCACTCTTATACCCAGAATTACAGAACTGCATATTTAGATTTATTTTTAAAATTGTGAATTTTGGAAGAAAGATAATATATAAATCGAGCATGGGAAGTATAGTTTAAAGGATTTAATTTATAACATAGATATAGCTAAAATAAATATTTGGAAATCAATCATCATTAGAAAGCCTATTAAAAGCCACAATTTAAAATTTTATCTTATCATGAACTATTAGTTCTCAAAGTGAGAAAACAAAAGCTGAAACTTCTTTATGGAATGGCCTTTTAAAATAGTATAAAATGAAATCTAGCATAATGCATTTCATGAATATAGCCAACCACTGACATCTATTGGTCAAGCAAGATAAAAAGAGGGAAAAATTAACTCACTGGGAAAAGCTTTAATTTTGAATTGTAAAATCAAAATTGTCACTATTCCCTTAAGCAGCCAATATTAGCTGGTAACCACTACGGCATTTAACATGGCAGATGAAATGATCCTTCAGAAAATAACTGATATGGTTCAATGGGTGGTAGATACTAATAAGAATTTTAAAAATAGACATTGGTGTTCAGTCATTTTTCTGTCACATACAACAACTCTGTGACCCTATTTGGAGTTTCCTTAGCTAAGATGCTGGAATGGTTTTGGCATTTCCTTCTCCAGCTCATTTTATGGATGAGGAAACTGAGGCAGATAGGGTTAAGTGACTTGACCAAAGTCACATGGCTAGTAAGTGTGTGAGACCAGATTTCAACTCAGGAAGAAGAGTCTCTCTCTGCTATGCACCTAGTTGCCCTTAAATAGATGGCTGTGGTCTAAACAACCACACAAATAAATAAACGCATTTTAATTAATTTAATTAACAGTTCTTTGACTACTGAAACTAAATAAAGCCATTGTGTGAGTATATAGGCATAAATCCCCATAAAACATACAATTCCTCATTAATAATAAAAACAATAACTTTCCTTTTTCTGCAGAATTATCCTACATTATGGGACATTCATTATTGTGGTTTCAAAGAGATTAAGAATATACTCTTGTAACTATGAGACAATTTAGGATATGGGGTTTCTTTCCTAATTTTTGAACTGTAAATTAATGATAGGTAGCATTCTTTCATCTCCAATTATTTTTAAAAACTAATGTTTTCTCTCTACATATTTAAGTCATCCTTCTTTTAAATTTTTCTTGTAATGCATTCCAGGGAAATTCAGAGCATTTTCCAATATTCATATTTTTTTAAAACTTTCTTTATAACCTATGTGTGTGTATATATGTATATATGTGCTCCTTAACAGTGTCACATGACCTCAACAAAGCAAGGCCAGGCAGTTACCAAAATACAGGTGTGCAGAGGGTCACAATAGAGGAAACACTTTCCTCTACTTCAAAAGCCCAAAAAGAAGTGTGAAATTTACCCACAAGGATCAGATAATAGCCTTAGGTGATCCTCTGGAAGTGACTCTAGTGCAGTGTTCAAATATAGGTTGCTAAATAAATGAATGAATGAATGAATGCTATATAGATGACAGATAGATAGGTAGGTGGATATATGAATGCATGATGAATAGATAATAATAATGATAACAGATAACATTTATATAGCATGTGCTATGTGATAGACAGCATTATAAGTGCTTTACAAATATTATATCAGATAAACAGGTAAACAGATAGAAAGACAGACAGATGTGATAAAAGACAAAGAATCTGGCCAACTCTTCAGGGATTAAGAGCCATAAAGTCTTTCATTTGTACCTTGTGGAACTTTTATTAGTTGTGAGATTTGCTAGAGCGGCATTACAAGTGGAACTTCCTAAAGTGGGACGCTGATTAGAGCAGCAGCAACAGCAACTTGTTATTCCCCTTCCTACATAAAGATCAAACACATAATAAAATAATGATAATAATTAAAATATCTACCATTATATAGAACTCTTAAGGTTTGCAAAGCATTTTTACAAATGTATAATTTGATTCTCACCACAAACCCAGGAAGCAGGTGTTATTATTATACAGATTGCACAAGGATGAAACGGAGGCAGTCAGATATTAGTTGACTTGCCCAGAGTCATTTGTCTAGTGAGTGCCTAACTGTGGAATTGAATTCAGGTCTTCTTGCCTAAAGGCTCAGGGTTCTATGCATGATACTACCCAAATGCCTAGCATTTTAATAAGTTTGTAATTGCAAAGTTGTTCCTTGGGTTCATATTTTTTTTCTGAAAGTTCCACAGCTGACTCATATAAAAGTCATTATTCTAGTTATTAAATTAAAAAGCAACAAAAACCACCATCAGTGAGACAAGTAATTGCCTAATTTATCATCAATTTCTATAGATGTACAAAGTAATAATCATATATAATTATAACAACAATCCTTCTTTAGATTTACAACACCAACTCAATGCAGACCTTTATTGATGACCTATTTAAGAAGTGTGCAAAATACTGGGTTCTGGTTTGTTTCAAAGACATTAGTTTGATCAAGTCACCCTGTAGTTATTTTATATAGTTTGTTAAGACCTAAACATTTAATCAGTATCTCTATAGGGTGCCCTCTAGGTTGCAAAGGCTAATTTCCCTTTTTTATATCCAAAGGCAGTCATAATCACTCTTTCCTGCTATTATCTCTTCCTCATGCCCTGTCCAGCCCTTTTCCAGATTGCTCTGAAAAAAAATCTCATTCCTTAAAATAGATACTTGAGTTTTTGATAAAAATTAGTTACAACAATGTATACTTTTACATTAGTTTTTTTTTGGTTGCATGTAAACATAGATATGTATAGTTCTTTTAAGTATGCAGGCACATGTGTATTTTTTACAACAATTTGGATTTTACCCTTTTTTCTATTTTGACCATCTTTTCCTTTCTTTTTTTATAGTTTATATCTTTGATTTCATCATGTAGGGAATTCATGATGTTTAAGTTGCTTCTACTTGTACAGGTTTATAATTTTTCTGTAATTTATAGTCTTAGAGAGGTGCCAAGGTTAATGAGAGTTTGTCTACAATCTCTTTTCTGGTTTATCAGTGGCAGGTTTTGAAGCCTGGTTTTCCTGACTCTAAGGCTACTTTCTCTCCACCACACAACCCTTTCTCTCCTTTTCTGAACAATTTCTACTTCATTACTTAAAAATTCAGAGCTAAATAACATTTATAAATATGAGTCATTAAAAATGACTATTCAACTTTAAAAAAGCAGCTCCAATAAGAACATTATATTAAAAGGAACCTTTAAAATGGCATATCCTGCATTACTGGCTTATAGTTACAGGTTTTCTATTTTCAGCATATTTCATATCATTCTCAATTCTGAACATGTTCTCTCAAGTAAGGATTTTTCTACTTTTCCATTCTCTGTAAGAAACAGCATTATGCTGTGTTTTAATGTAACATCTTCCAAGGAACTCATAGTTGTTTCACATACATTGCAACATGCATATATCCTTATAATTTTCCTCACAACACTTACAGCCCTGGTTAAACTACATCTCTTGGAGATTCCAATCTATATCTTTCTTCATTCCTTGACTTTTTCCCAACAAACTGAAAAAGTGATACCTTGAGACTACAACATCTGCAGAAGGTATAATTCTATCCCTTCCACACTGAATATTTCCATTGTTAAATCTTCTGTTGTAATATATGCCATCCTTATCTCTGGAACATTCTTATAGTATGACTGATTATTGCCTAGGTTACTAATACTTCACTATTTTTTCTATGAGTTGATGCCTGTTTTCTCCATCTTTTATTATTTTGTGCAAGAATACACTGCTTTAAGTTCCTCCTATTTAGAAAAAAATTATATTATTTAATCTAAATCAAACTTTTGGCCCATGTAAAATACTTGCTTGCCTTTGATACTTACACTTTTGAAATTTTTATTTGGTTTTAGGTTCACATATTTACTTCCAATTTGTTTCTAATATAGATTTCTCACTTTATTTCCTAAGTTTCATTGCTCTAAAAACATTTCTAAGACTGGGGAGGAAGGTCAAAAAATTAGGATACATTTACATTTAATATCTTTCTAGGTAGTGATGATTTTATAGATGTTACAGAATTGAAATAATTGCATGTAGCAATCTGATACTTAAGACCCCACATGTAGAAATCTGTTTGAGGTATATGAGCATCCAGAAATGAATGATCCCCCTCAGATGGGCAAACACTCCAAATCCTCATACCATAGGGTGTTAATGGCACATTATGTTATAAAATGATTTTACTCTTATAGTGTTTAAAGAATAGATATTTTCAGAAATTACTTCATAAATGATTTCAAATTTGAAAATATTTCATTAATTATCTCTGACACCTTACTTTAATAAAACAGGGATAATCTTTTTCTCAGTTAAGTTTCCTTTCACCATCTCAAACTCTGAACTTTTAGGCTTAACTACAAATCACTGATAATGACCACATTATTTATTAACAGGATCCTATAATAGAGAATTCTAGAAGAATATGGATGTCCCACATATCTAGGGACTCTTCTTACTTCTACCTCATACAGACTTTCTCCTTCTTTAAGTCAGGGCTCAGATATCCTCTTGCACAAAAAGCCTTTCCTGACCTACCTCAGCCTTGATGAGTGCTAGTGTCTTCCAATCCCAAACTATCTCTTATTAACTATTTTGTATAGATTTATATTTATTTATCTAATATTTGTGCTGTATATGTACACATAAGTGTGCACATATAACACGGATATATATATGCATACATATATGTATCTATATTTCAATAGAGACATATAAAATGAAACAATTCCTATCCACAAGAAACTTAAATTCTAATGCAATCTCTCTCTCTCTCTCTCTCTCTCTCTCTCTTTCTCTCTCTCTTTCTCTGTGTGTGTGTCTCTCTATCTCTCTCTCTCTCCCCCTCTGCCTCTTTTTTTCCTTCTCCCTCTCCCTCTCTCATACATACATATAAGTATATATGTGTGTATAAATATACATATGCACATACATATACATAGGCATATATATACATACACATACAAACACACTTTCATTCCTTGTACTTGGATAGTGTCTGGCATGTGGCAGTTGCTTAATAAATGCTTGTTGATTGATTGGTTGATTGATTTAACATGATGGCTAGGATGGGAATCACAGTCAAAGTCATTTCTTTGCTCTGAGAAAGCAGAGAAGAGGAGAAATTGCTAATTAGGATTCCTCTCACCCATCATCACCTGCCAACTCCTTCAAAACACTAGAACCATAGTCCAACAAATCAGTTCTCTTCAGAATATAATTAGCTAAGTGTCTCTCGGAATAACATTTTGCTGAATCCTCCTCATAAATGTCAGTTTACTTTTTTCACAAAATAAAATGTATTTTAATTCAATTCTCATACAGAATGAAAGAAAGTTAAACTTATTCAGTTCCCCTCAGGAATTCTCCACAGAATGTCTTCTCCACAGGCAGTTAATGACCCATATCTTTCACATACTTTTCCAGTGTTAGTCAACTATGAGTTTCCTCAAGAATGACAATTTTATTCATCCTTTCTCAGTGACTCAAAAAGACACTTTTTAATGATCGAAGTTAACCCAAAATTGCACATAGACTTGTCCTCCAATGGCTATTAATGGGACAAGTTAAAGTCTCTCCTAGAATTTTTTTTCCCTGACAGCTTATTGTTCAGGTATTTTAAAGAATGGAGTTCTGTCTTTCCACTCTTGGGGCCACACACAGACTTTCTTCCAAAATGACATTTATGCTGTCCAGATTACCTTCACTCTTTCTTAGTTACAGCAACTTTGTAAAAAGTTTCAGAGTAAGGAGTAGTTGAAGGTGAGAGCATATAGAATACAATGATCATTTAAAATAGCTAGAATTAGAATCACATAATCATAAGGATCCTCAGTGAACATTCAGAATTATAGCAGGAAAGTTTAAAGGAGTTTCAGAGGCCTTCTGGTTCCTCCCTTGTATTTTATAAATGCAGAAACTGAAGACTAGCCATAATCAGTAACTTGATCAATGTCACCCAGGCAAGTTATGGACCCAGCTACCCTCACTCCAGAATTAATTCACTTTTGAGTGTATACATCTTCTCAAAGCAAACTTGACAAGTGGTCATTCAGTCCTTACTGAAAAACAAGGGCTCATTGTGCTTTTAGATAGTTCTAATTATAAGAAATGTTTTTTTTTCCCTTAACTCTAGTCTACACTTAATATAATGCCTGCCTGAATGACATTATTTCATTTTGCATAGATAAGAGAAAAAATGCAAGTAATTATTTGGAAATACTATCTTTCAATCTGCCAGTCATTATTTCTAGTTCTGATTTGCGGGACAAAGTTGAACAAATCAAACACCGTTTCAATTTGACAGCCTTCAAACACTTAAATATAGTGATCATTTCCTGCTCCCCCCCCCCAAAAAAAACCTTCTTTCTCAAAGAAAAATATTCCCATTTCTTTCAAATAATCTTCTCATAACAGGATCTCAAAGCTTTTCACTACCCCAGTTGCTCTTCTCTGAAAGAATTTCAAAAACATTATTTAAAAGTTCAGTGAAATAATCATAGGGCAAAAAAGCTAAAGTAATAAACCAAGTTCATCACTAATGACTCCCCATGTGAAAGGCATTTTCCTCCTAAGGGTACTAAAATATTTCACAAACATTTCTAAAATGAATATAAAATCATTATACTACATATGTAAATAATTACATTAAGTTCTGTAAAAAATGGAACTTTGTCCTTCTTAGGAACATAAAATATCTTGAGCTATTCAGTCCCCCCTAGGTTTATTCCCAATAAAGGTGACCTGGTTACATTACTTAACACTCATCTATAATGCTTCTATAGATGGTATAGTTCATCACGTTGTATTGGCTTTTATTTTTTTACTTCTATGTCCTAGGTATTTAATAAGCACTTCCTTGTGGAGGAAAAAATGAGGTCACATTTTCAGTAAGACTAAAGTGGTTACTTCTCTCGAGGCCCTCTTCTTTTGCCTTCCACTTCAAAGACAGCTCTGAGTAGGAATTATGAAAAATAAGCTTGTGGATAATGAGTCATAAGTATATGCTTGTAATTTAATTGTATTATTGTGAAAATACATTTTTGCTAAAGAATAATTTAAACATTTTCAGAGTTTAGACATCAATTGTAAATACATATATGCATTCAATATACTAAATCATAATTACAAATATAATGCAATAAAATGCAGATTATTTGTGTATAAATTCAGATGACACAGTGTCTGACTGACTTATTGTACTACATTTGTGGGTAGATAAGAGCAAAATGTAACTAATTATTTAGCATTTCAAAGTTTAGAATTCCAAATTGGCAAAAAGTTATCAGATTTATTGTCTCAGATGATGCCAGTGGGATGCCACTAAATACAAGGACTGTAAGTAGATTCAATCACAGAAACATGTTTTCCCTTGAGTAGGCATTTATTTTCTCTAAAACATACAACCACAATCTTGTTCAGGGTCTTGATAGATAGAATAAGAATGTTAATATGTTGCTATGGATAGTGCTTATGCCACAACAGTTAGCTCTTGATTCTGTGTAAATTACACAAAAAAGAATCTCATCTTATTTTAAGAACAATATTTTCTAGTCTTTTCATTTGGGTGTTGAGGGCATGGAAACTGGGTGATGTAATCCACATAGGTGGAAAACACATGTTCACTTCCTTATGCAAATAGATTTGACATACTGAAGTCAGGCAAATGATGCCTTTGGAAAAAAATGTTGTTGGTTTTTTTTCAAATAACTTCAATCCATATAGTATAATTACAAAGTAAAGATTTGCATAAGGTTCAGGCTGAAAACACATTTCCATGTCACATGGCAGGTGACTTCATAATATGAGCATCCAAGGACTCTAGTGATAACCTTCAACCACACAAACATAAAAGAGAGTATACTGACTGGGTGTATTTTTCTCTCCAGTTCATTACTCCTTGGCTTACATTAAAGCTTTACATATATAGTCTTCAAAAAAAAAAAACGAATATGGAATGGAATCCATGGTATCTGAATATTAATCTTAACCTTCAAGTTAATGCTGCAATATGAAGTTTATGTAGGTGAGAAGAATATATGTCAGGACAACACAATAAAGAAAAGTTCCGGCTTGTATCAACTCAACTGAAAGAACTAGAGAGCCCCCCATCCATTTTTTTGCCAACAAGGAAGCAATCAAGAGTGTGACAAGGCAAGAGATTTTTTTCTGCGCTGCGTTTGTGTGAGTATAAAAAGAGATTTAAGGCATGTAATATAAATGAATTTGCTACAAAGATTCAACATGATGACATCTGAAATATAAAAAGCCAAATATTATAACCAATTCATCAAACCCTCCACGACTGGAAGAGTTACCTACATCATAAAAAAGAAAACTTCTGCTGCCTATACACTTGAGAAGATTTGCAGAAAGTAATATATTGTCAAACGATGTCAGAATTCTGACACTCTTCCAAGTAGTCTCTGATACGACATTGTAAAATATTAAGATTAACCAAAAAATCCTTTTTTCCTTCATGAAATAAAGGATATAGAGGCATAAAATAAAAAAAAAAACAATTGAGCTAATAGGGTTTTAGAAATGAGTTCACTGAATCTTATCTTTTTAAAATGATGAGAAAATGGAGGTCAAGAAATGTTGAGACATACCTAAATCACATTCTTAAAATTCTAAGATTGGAAGATGTATTAGCATCAGCTATAATATTTAATTTTATGTGTTTATTGT
>CM053584.1:72299980-72321568 GCA_028627135.1 Pseudochirops cupreus
GAGAAGTGGTCAAGCATGAGATGGAAAGGAGGTGAAAACAACAAGATTCGGCAACTGATTAGACATCTAGGGTGATGAAGAAAAAGGACAATGCCATGGTTACAAACCTGGGAGACTGGAAGGATTGTACTGTCTTTGACAAAAATAGGAAAGTTTGGAAGATTGGAGAGTTTTAAAAGAAAGAAGATGTGTTCAGTTTTGAATATGTTAAGTTTATGTTGTCTCTGGAATATTCAGAGGGATATATTTAACAGGTAATTGGTGATGTGGGACTGAAGCTCAGGGGAGAAACTAGGGTTGTGGGGGGGGGGGGGTATGAGTCTGTAATTTAACAGTGTAGCAATGACAATTAAACCTATGGGACCTGTGATATTATGGAGAGAGGGAGTGAGAGCGAATAAGAAAGAACCGTGGGCATAATAAGCCAGCAAAGGGATCTGAGAAGAAATCAGGTTGGAGACCAGAAAAAACCAGGAGAGTTTGATGGGAAAAAAATCCAAAGAGGAGAAGTTATCCAGAAGAAAAGTGTAGACAATAGTGTCAAATGCATGAACTTGCTTGAGAAAGATGAGAATTTAGAAAATTCCACTAATTTTGTCAATTAAGAGTTTATTGGTAATTTTAGAGAGAGTAGTTTCATTTCAGTAATCGGGCTGAAACCAGATTACACAATTAGGGAGTAAGAGGAAAGAAAAGTGAAGTCAATGAATGTAGTCATTCATCTGAGAAAGGGGAGAGAAATATAGGATAACTTGAGGGATAGGTTAATCTAGTGAATCTTTTTTTTTTTTTTGGAATGTGGCATTTTACACATGTTTGAAGGTAGAAGGAGTAAGGAAAAAATAAATACAGAAGATTTGTAGGTTAATGGCAAAAAGGAAATTATTAAAGATGTGATCTTCTGTAGAAGATGAGAGGGGATGGAATCAAGTATACATGTATAGGTGTTAGCCTATGTAAAGAAGAGCCATGTCTGTCAGAGACTGAGTGAAAGGAACAGAACATACAAAATGACAAAGGAGTTTTGATTCCAGCAATTATTTCCTCTTTTTTTAAAGAAACATCCTCAGTACAGCAGTCCTGCTCACTGCTTTTTATACAGATTAGTATCAAATTATCAATAAGGTAACTAAAATTATTGACTGTCACCTCTGGTTTTTACAGAAACAATGGATTCTAGATAATTGAAATGATCCATTTATATTACGAAATGCTTATGTACCAGATTTCTCATGTGTCTCCAACTTCAACTATTTATTCTTTTCAAAGAGGTGGCTTTTTTATTCTTACAGCTTTTAATTTATATTTCTTACTCCATGAATGGCAATCCATATGATTTCTTGATTTTCTGTTCAAAAGAAAGTATATTTTTAAGTCCTAAATTTACAGAAAGTGAAATGGGCACTTCCATATACATGGTATAAGAGAAGAAGACTGTGCATGGAGTTGCAGATCTCTATTATATACAGCTTACTTCACTTTTAAATACTTAATAAATTCAATAAGTGATTCTGAAGCTGCCTGTTTATGTTTTAGTACGATCTTCCTTCTGTTCTTTTCTATTCATTCTTAAAAATAAGTTTTATTGAAATCCTTCTTTACTACCTCACCAGAATTTCTACCAGTTTTTCTCCCCCCATTCCCTCCCAGAAATTCATCCCAGAAAATAATGTGTATTTAAATAGAGAGAAAAAGAGAGAGATGAAGAGAAAAATCAACAAAATTCATCTATACATCAAAAAATCTATATATATATGCATTTTACCTAGACCAGTAGAACCCCCATCTTGGCAAAGGAATGGGGTAGAGGAAGGTGTTATCTCCTACCTCTTCTAGAACCATACTTATTCTTTGTAATTTTAAAGTATTCGCTTTTGATTTTTTTGTGTGTGGTTATTTTACTTTCTTTGTGTATATTGTTCTTTTGGATCTGCAGTACATTCTGCATCATATCGTGTAAATCTTGTCATGACTCTTCATCTTCTTTAGATTTGTTACTGACATGCTTTCTAGTATAGTTCCTGTGTTTTGTGTCAATATAGCCTCTTATTATACATTATGCAATACATAGTATATAACACTTGACACCTAAGCCATCTTTTCAAAGAAATTATACATTTCCAGGGGCATATTCTAGTCATATACTTTATTCTATTAAGTTTTAGTGTGATTTATGAGGTCAAATTTCCTCTTCATTAATATATCTAGATCACTTTCTTTGTTTTCCACATACTGTATATTTGTATGTAGATACCTAAGGCTATAAATTTCCTTGCTTTCATTTCCCCTCATGGGTGTCATCATCTGTGTATTTCTCGGAATCTCTACTATTATTCCTTCTATTCTATAGTTACAGTTTGTGTCATCTAGCTTGGTGAATGTTTTACTGTTGTGGTTATTATTTTTGAGTAATTTTTCAGTTGTGTATGACTCTCTTGGCAGAGATACTGGAGTAATTTGCCATTTCCTCCTCAAGTTTATTTTACAGATGAGAAACTGAGGCAGACAGCATTAAGTGACTTGCCCAGGTCCTACAGACTCTAAGTGCCTGAGACCATATTTCAGTTCAGGAAATTGACTCTTCCTCATTCAAGTCCCAGCACTCTCTCCACTCTACCACCTACCTGCCTTTTTGGTGAATGTACATGAACATTTCCCCCCTTTCCTTTATTTTGAGTTTAAATCCCTTTTGATTAGAGTTGCAAAACTCCAGAAAAATGCTATACATTCCTAAAATCCTTTGTTAGTTACTCTCCATTCTTCCTCAGTGGACTGCCATTTTTATATTTTAAGCCATGGTCACTGAACCCAAATCCTATTCACAGATACCATCTTCTTAAAAAAAGTTGTCCATGTCTCAAATTTGCGTTCCTTTTTCTGAAGCCATTACTTTCAAGAGATAGCATTTATGAAAACAGTCCCTTCATTGTTAAAGTCTTTAGTATTTTTTTTGCCCAAAGCATAATAAACTTTCCCCCTGAGTTCAAAAACAAAAATATGTCTAATTCTGTTCTCTCAATAGTTCTATCTGTACTTGAAGATAAGTGTCACATCTTCTTGAAGTTTTTTGCTCTTTAAGATAAATATAGTTAATGCTTTCTATTGCTTCTTGTACAAAATAGTTATCAGTCTCTTCAGCAAACATTCCACTCTCAGTACCCTAGGATATAGTTTGTGAAGGCCTGGTAACTTGATGAGCAATAGTTGTTTTGTTTTTTTTTTAATGTCCTTCCTAAAATGTGGCTCTCCTCACCTGAACATGATGTCCATAAAATCTAACCACTCAAACTTCTCTCATTTTGAACATGAGGTTTCTTTTAATGAAGCCTAAAAATACATTCACTTTCTTAACTGGGTCATACTTTTGATGCAGAGTGAGATTGTAATCCTTGGAAACCTTCAGGTTTTTTGCTCATTAAACGTTGTCTAGTTATATTTCTCTCTAATCCTATATTGTACAATTTTTTAACCTGTGAGGAGCTTTATTTATAATTAAAATATATCCTATTAGAGTCAACAAATTATTTTAGCCTTTAGAGACATTTTTGCAAGCCTATTTTCTCTTGTAGTTATTCCTTTATCCAATTCATCTGATAAGATTTTTAAAAGAAGTTTAGCAAGTTACCACTTTGGAAGGCAGAGAAAGCCTGATTCTAAAGAATTACATAGTATTTGGGGCAAATGGAGGAGTGAGACTTTAGCACAGAGATAAGGGTCTTTCAGTCCTTTAAAATTTATTAAGTATTTCTCACAACATATTTCTCAGGGAATGATATATTCCATATATTCCAATAATATATTCCAATACATTCCACTTATATATTAACAATATTTTATAGTTAATTCCTCACAATAACCCTATGAGGTTGATTATTTAGGTATTATTCCCATTTTGCAGACCTGATTCTAGAGCCAGGACATGATCCATTACACCTTAATGTTAAGTCAAGTCAATAAGCATTTATTAAGACTCCTCTCTTTGCCAGACCCTGCTGGGTTCACTGGTGATACAAAGAAAGGCAGAATAAAAAGTCCCTATCCTCAAGGAGCTCACAGTCTAATGGGGAAGGAAAGATGCAAACAACTACATACAAATCAGATATATACAGGCTTACTCAGGAATGTCCTCAAAGAGAAGGCCTCAAGATTAAGGAAAACCAAGGTTTTATGCAGAAGAGGAGATAGCAGCTGAGAGGTGAAGGAAGCCAGGGTAGTCACAGGATGGAGAGTAGCAGGGAGAACAATCCAGGCATGGCAAAGAGTCAGAGAAAATGCTCAGATTTGGGAGATGGCATGAAGTATGTGAAGAATATCAAGGAGGCCAGCCTTTCTGTATGACGTTATATGAAGAAGAGTAAAGTATAAGAAGACTTGAAAAGTAGGAGAGGGTCAGATTAGGAAAGGATTTAAAAGCCAAAGAGGGTATTTTGTATTTGATCCTAGAGGATTGAACTTGATTGAAGATGTGAATGACATGGTAAAATTTACAATTTGGGAAGATTATTTTGACAGCAGAGTCCATTTGAACTGGTTTGAGGAGAGAGGGGAGTCCAAATAGGTTATTGTAATAGTTTAGGTACGAGGTGATAAAGAGCTGTTCCAGGGTGATAACAGAATCAAAAGAATAAAGAGGGTATATGTAAGAGATACTACAAAGGCAAAAACAGCAAGACTTGGAAATTATTTGGATAGGGAACATTAATGAGTTGGGACTCAAAGATTAGGTAACTGGGTTGCAAGTCTAAGTTAGGTTATTTTAGGGAAAGGTAAGTTTAATTTTGGACATGGTGAATCTTAAATGTCTATAGGACATCAATTTGTGATGACTAAGGAGCTGGAGAAACCACTGGAGTTCAGCAGAAAGGTGAGAGCTAGACAAATAAATTTGAGAATCACCAGCACAAAATGACAATTGAATCCATGGGAGATGGTTATATGAGCAACAACATATAAATTTGCAGTCTATGGCTTTGAAAGGAAAATGCTTTTATAATAGACACTATTGTTGTGATTCTAAAGTATCCAATTAAATATCATAGGATCACAGATAGAGAGCTGGAAAGGAACACAGAGGTCACCACATCCATTCCCTCCTTCATTTTACAGATAAGAAAACTAAAGCACACAGAGTTTAAATGACTTACCCAGTGTAAAAATACGGATGGGTTTTGAACTCAGGTCCTGTGACTATATATTCAGAGTAACATTATAATATATACATATATGTGTATCTGTGTATGTATGTGTGTATACACACATATATATGTGTATGTGCATGTGTGTGTGTGTGTATATATATACTCTAACTTTTTGCATTGCTAAATTTATGAAATAAAAATTCTAATCTTTGAATTATAATGCTTTGGCTCAGCATCTCTAAAATAATTATATTAAAGTTAATGAATAAAAAGCATATCAATATTCAAACCAAGAAATTGTCTTATCCTACTGACTATAGATACCTATTATTTAACTCTATTTCCTAAGAAGCTAAATATCTTAACATTATTTTAAAAGATGAAAGCACAATGCACCTTGACTTTTTTAAAAGAAACTATGGCTCATTATAACTGTCCATCACCTAATGGAAGTACTGATAGAATTACCTCTTCTATTCTTGAGAATACAAAATGAACTAATTTATAATTAGTGTTGTTATGACAAGTGCCTAATAAACTCATAATGATTTGATGCTAGGGCTGCATTTTTATCAGAAATGGTAGAAAGTTATGTGAACAGAGGCTTTTGTAATCCCCAGGCACAGTGATGAAAATCTAGCCCATAATAAGAAGTCATCCTTATCCTTGTTGTTTTCTAATTACAACTTTGGGCACTGAGCATTAAAAAAACACTGTTGACACTTTATAATAAAAAGCAGATCCTTATTACTTTCATCTTTATTCACTGTAATGCCGTTACTCATAATGAGCTGTGGGTGTCTTCATATACAATATGAATATCTATGCAAATTAGAGGATGGAAGGTTGAAAAAGGTTTAATTGGACCAGGGCATTCCCTTTCCTTCCAGATTACAAATATACAAACACCCAACAAGAACCACACTAAGACAAGTTTGACCTTTAGAATAAAATATTTTCTGGTTTTTTTTTCCTTCTTCCCTTTTATTTTCTAAGTTTCTCTAACCTTTATTTTCTAAGTTTCCCTTACACATATGGAAACATTTTAAGGATCTGTGACTATTGCTACTGGGCTAATTCCCTTGGGTAGAGAGGATAATAACACTTCCATTATTTTCCAGATTAGGTACAAGGGAGCTGAGAGGCAGAGAGGTAAAGATAACTTACCCTGGGTGACCTTAAAGTCACAGAATGGATTTGAACCCAGGTCTTGTTGCTTCTAAACCTAGAATTTTGTCCACCATACCATGCTACATTGGGTAATGCATCATTATTATTGAGAATAAGAGAAGTAACTCCAAAGAAAGAGACAAGAATAACACTGTAGTAAGGAGTTCCTTTGTAGGGTCCAATTTGTCCTTGTGCCTTCCTTTTTTTAACCTATAATATTCCTCAACTGGGAAATGTGCATAATAGTCACTGAAAATTTTATAGATGTTCCTTATGATATTTTGAACTCATAAAATAAGTATACAGGAGGTAGAAAGAAAGTTGTATAATCTAACATCTTGCCTTTGACAGATGTCAAATATTGGTGTTTTAGAAGACAGCGGTAATTAGAATATTCCCTAATGTTCCTAAGCATGTGAAGAGGGAGAAAAGTATTCTTTTGATATACCCTTAGCAGAAATGTTTGCATCTCAAAATATGGTATTTAATTACTCACGCTTAGAAATATATAGGGAATATTGATAGTCTTTCAAAAATGTAAATTCATTTAATTTAACTATAATAGTAAAGGTAGTTCAAAAGTGTATTAATTATAGGAATATGCACAACTGTCACTAAACAGACTCATCTTTCTCAGTCCTTCTCTTTCTCTCTCTCTCTCTCCCTCTCTCTCTCTCTTTCTCTCTCTCTCTCTCACTTACTCTCGAAAAAAATATATATAGTCCAAGTTCTAAAGTTCTACACAAAGGATTTACATGTGAACTTTCTCCCTCTCTCCCCTCAGAGTGACTTCTGTAAAATGCAGGCTTGTACATATTACCCACTACTCAATAAACTCCAATAATTTTTAACTGGCCCCAGGATCAGGATCAAATATAAAGCCCTTTGTTTAACACAACACTTTTAGCAACCTGGTCCCCTCATAACCTTTCTATCTCTTATATGACTCCTCTCTTGAGGGTAACAGAGTGATGGCCTCTGGCTCTAACTTGCTATTTCCCCTCCTAGCATGAATTAAAGTCTCCCCTGGAGAGGGGTTGAGGGAGAAGAGACTAGAGATTTCTCTTCTACCTTCTTTCAAGTCATACAATGACAGCTCTCTTTTCCCTACTTATGGGTCTCACTACACATGGAAGCTCCTCTTGTTACACAAGGGGTCCTTTCCTTACATTTTGGGGCTCATGCAATCTCTATACTACATCTCCAGGATCAGATTTGGTAAAAAATAATAATAATAATAATTCCACATGTAAATTCTTTGTTTAGAGCTTGGACCATATTTTTTTCTATTAAAATAGGAGAGAGTGAGACAGAGACAGAGAGTGAAACAGAGACAGAGAGTGAGATAGAGACAAGGAGAGAGACAGAGACAGGGAGAGGAAGAGAGAGAGGGAGAGGGACAGAGAGAGAGAGAGAGAGATTGAGATTTATGACAAACCATAAAGACTTCCTTTACAATACTTTGATGACTAGTACAGTATTATCCTTCAACTAAGTTGCGAGGTAAGATCTGAATTCTACCTCCCTGTTACTCAGTTTCCTCATCTGTAAAGAGGGGTATTGGCCTAGACGACCTCCAATGTCTCTTCCACTTCTAAATCTATGATCCATTTAAATCTAAATCTTTAAAATGGTAGAAATCTCATAAATCATTTAGTTGAACATGCTCATCTTACACAATACTCATATGAATCTATGATTTCATCAACCTGGAATTTCACTCCATAGATGTGAGCTATCCATGCCTACCTAACCTAGTCAACTCTCATCAATTGCAGAAACTTATCCTATACTATATAGAATTTATATGTAACCATAGACTATTTGATTACTCATCCCAAATATCCAGTCAGTTGATAAATCTTGCTAATCTATAAAATCTCTCCTATGTGTCCCTTACTCTCACATCCACTGCCCTAGTTCAGGCCCTCCAATTCTTTTCTCTCCATTCTACTTCATCTTCAGTTTCCTCATCTATCAAATGAAAAGGTGGGAACACATGACCTCTAAAGTTTATATAATCAATAAGCCCAGGTGTGACCAAGTTGCTCCTTTCCTTATAAATCAGTAGGGGTTCCTTGCTGTCCCTAGAATAAAATAAAAACCACTCTGTCATTTAAATCTGACTTCTGCATATGTCTGCATACAATTATTTAAATATCATCTCTTCCATTAGATTGTGAGCTCCGTGAGGACAGGGATTGTCTTCTTTCTCTGTACCTTTAATGCTTAGCACAGGGTCTGGCACACAGTATATGCTTAATCCTAAATGCTTGTTGATTTGACTGACACTGAAAAATCTTTTACTTCCTTCCATGGCTTAGTTCAATAAAACTTTCTCTAATTTCCCTAATTGTTATTTTGTTAGATTCTCTCTCTCTCTCTCTCTCTCTTTCTACTTCTTCTTCTTCTTCTCTCTCTCCATTACTCCACATGTATTTGTATTTTTACACATTGTATCACTTAGAAGAATGTAAGCTCCTTGTTGATATGCTTTTTTCATAAAATCAAAAATGGTTTTTCATGGGACTACAGATTTAAAGCTGTAAGTACTATCAGAGGTCAGTCAAGCTGATCTTTTTATAGGGATCATAAAATCACAGATTTAAAGTTGAAAGGGCCCCAAGAGGTCATATAGTCCAACCTTGTTACTTCATAGATTAGATTAGAAAATGGAGAGAGTTTAGTGACTTGCCCAATGCTGTATAAATAGCAAAGAAAAAAACCAATGCTAGAATCCAGATACTTTTCATTTTTATCTGTTTACCCAGTGCTGATCCCTTAGGCACTGTTGCTGTTGCTGTTCTAGATTGATTACTCCATTGGTACTAAGATACAAACCCTCTTTACCACTGAAAATCGATATCTAACTATCACAATCTTAGAGAGCTCCTTAGAGCACTTAGAGGTTGTGACTTGTCTATGGTCATATAGCTAACAGGAATCAGAGGAAGACTTGAAACCAGGTCTTAATGATTTACCAAGGTCAGCCTTCTAACCATTATACCACAGACTATATAGATGTTTCAAATACTAAAAATATATGTCTAAGCTCAATTATAAAATAGGAGGAGTAAAAGTAACATAAAGGCAGAATAAAACTTATGAATGGGCATTCCCCTCTTCCCCCAAAAAAGATCACATGTAAATCCTTTGTTTACAACTCAGACCATATTTTTTTTCTATTAAAATGATATTATATACATTGGTCACATTGCCAAGGCAATGTCAAAAATCTTTTTAATTTATAATGCACTTGGAATAGAATAGTAAAGCAATTAAGCTATACACTCAAATACATATGTGTTTCTACATGGAAATATAGAAAGCATTTCATATTGGATCTTCTCTCTCAACTACCATCCATATCACAGGGGGAAGAAAAGTTTCTTCTTCCTTCACTCTCTCTGCCTGAAAGTAGAGATGGCCCTCTGGGTTCATACTACTGATGAAGTTGCTGAGGCAGGAACTCTAATAGGTTTGGAATATATATTGAGAATATGGTTGAGGCCAGGATAAAGGACAAAGATGAATACTCTGGGATAGAGATTCCATGGCCATTGAAGAGAAGCGAAAAATGTGGGGAAGATAAGACCTAAATATTTTGTGTGTGTGTGTGTGTGTCTGTGTGTGTGTCTGTGTCTGTGTCTGTGTAATATTTTATTTTCCCCTATCTTCCCTGTTTTTACAGAGGTGTTCTAGTCTCTTCATATAAAAAGGATGAAAATGAGATTATCTACATTTTTCAGGAAGTGCAGCCACAGGCTGTCCTAGGTATTTTTCATTAGTAGGATCTCAGAAATAGCAGAGGAAGTTGAGAGCTCTAGAAAGAAAAAGGAGGGTAGATTGTCTTTGAAGGCCTCACAGGGTGCGTTTTGATATCTTTTAAATCTGGGGAATAGCATAAAAATACACTGCTTTAGAGATACTGCAATTTAAGTGTATGACTCACATTGAGTATATTCTGTGGGTGAACGGACCCCCCACACACATTTAGGGCCTATAATTTATCCACTGTCCTGTGAAGGTTATAGCTACACATCTAGATCAGTTTGTTTTATGTCAGTGTGAAGGAAGACTTTATAAAGTGGATGTGTAAAAAAGTTGAATTCACTGAAATAACCATGATTTGGGGTCCTCATTCTGCAATAAAATTGACTGCAAATTTTTACCTGTTAGCTAGTTGTCTAGTTGTCCTAGAGGCACAGCACCAAAGATTAAATTAGTTCATACAAAATTTAAACAAAAAAGAACAGATTTTTTTAAAGGCCAAAATGTGAAATCAATAAGAATCAATTGCCTTCTATGATAAAATATTTTTAGTATTATCCTCAATTACTCACTTTCACCCCACATTTCTACTCTGTTGTCTAATTTTATCATTTTTAAATCCATAGCATGTCTCCCATAATTCTCTTCTTCCCATTCACATAGTCACCCTCTTTGTTTGGTCTCTCATCACTTCTTGTATTATTGTGATAGCTTTCAATTTGATTCTCTCTCTCAAGCCTCTCCCACTCCAATCAATCCCCTATATGGCTGCTAAAGTGGTTTTCCTAAAGAACATCTCTGATCATACATCCTACTCCTCAAATAACTCCAGGGTATCCACAGCAGCTCTAAAAATCAACTCCCCTGTTAAGAATTGAAAGTTCTGTACAATCTGGCCCCTTCCTCTTTTTCCAGTATTCTTACACATGACTCTCCTCCACAAAGTCTATGCTCTAGTCATACTACTTTGTTTGCTGTTTCTCCTATATGATGCTGTATCTCTCATATTAAGAGTCAATCCCATGAGAGAATTAAATACAAGAATGGAGGATCCAGTGTCTCTTATCTCGGTATTTCATAACCCTAATATCATCAAATCCTTTAAAAGAAATCCTTCTAGGTAGATAAAAAACAACTCTCTAAATTTAATATTGTTCCATCCAATAAACCTTGAAGTTTTTATCTATTTTTCATTCCTAAAGATCCTAAATTCATTCATGATTAACTATTTCTGAAGATAAACATTTTAAACTATATATCCTTAATAGTGTCAGAGAATCAACAAAGACAGCTCATTTTAGTTGGTTATCATTAGATTAATGATCCTTGTGTACAGCAGTCTCTGCTCACATTCTGCCTTAAACTAGGTTGACAGCACCCATGGATATTAATAAATGTAGAATGTACTTAAGAAATTTTCTCACGAGGACATTGTTCTCTTCAGCTTAATGTTTGGTCTACACTGGGATCTATTCCCACCCCCCTTTTTAAGACTTCTCTTAATGATAGATCTATTTCATCACAGGACAAGTCTATTAGCTGTATGAATTAACAGAGATTGAATGCTACAGTGGTTATAAAATTGAACTTGGAGTCAAGAATTTGTGTTGTGCCTAATATGTGCCAAGCATTGTACTAAGAGTTTTATAATAATCTTGGTTTATCTTCACAATGGCCCTGGAAGGTAAGTTCTATTATTATCCTCATTTTGCTGATGGGGAATCTGAGGCAGAAAAAGTCTAAGTGATTTGACCAGGGTCACAAAAATAATAAGTATATAAGGCTGGATTTGAACCCAGGACTTCCTAACTCCAGACCCAGCATTCTTATTGACTGTACCACCCAGCTGACTAGAGAAGAACTGAGTTATAAAACTTTGCAAAACTGTTTGATACTGGCAGGTATAAACTCTGGCTCATATAATTAGGGTGGTCCAGACTCCAACACTTTTTACTGTCCAAACTACCATGATCTTTTATTTTGCTCCCCCTAGTTGATGTGAGAGCCCCCAAATCTATCCTAGAATCAAGGTAGTATGTGCGCCAAAATCCAGTCAAAGTTATGGTTCATGAATCATCATTGCTTATTTTGATGAGGCCAGAAAACATATTCTTTTTCAAAGTAAAAGACATTTAATCAAATAGTATAGCAAATTCAGTGACAAGTCCATCCCATCCATGTATACGCACATAGGCTCTTCAATGGATTACTAAAGCACTAGCAAAGGATGTCAAACATATATAAAATATCTGTGATAAGGGAACACAAATCTAGGACATCACTCATATAAAGAACACATATGGCCAAGGAACACATGAATAGAACACACACCAGGAACACGTGGTCAGGACAAGTAAATATAAGTCATATCCACAAAGAAACACATGTCTACAGCTCACTTGTGGTCATGGAATCTCAAACTCTAGAGATGCTATCCTCTAGTGATGAGGTTCTGCACTTCATTGGCAGGTGTGTCATTGCTGGGTGTCATGACATTTCTGTTATGTAAGCTTTGCGACTCTCCCCCATTCATTGACCTGCACTGGATTTCTGAACTGTCCTCATATACCATCTGACAGTCTCTTCATTGTGATTTTCTCTCTGATATCACTTCCTGGTGTAGAGAAACTTAGAAGCCTCTCCCTGGTAAGGGAAAGATAAAGGTCTTTTACTGAATAGCCTTTGTTTATAAGCCACCAAAGGAAGTAGAAGCACCATGTAAAAATTAAGTCTATTATTTTGACCAGCTTTTCTGCTATTCTTATTCAAATTCCTCAGTCCTAGACAAGTTCTGACTGGAGATTTGCAAATGATTTCTACTCCTTTCTAATTTATTATTGTTTATCTTAATTCTCTTAAACAATTTTGTGGATTCACCTAGGGGAAATCCTATAAAAGACATTGGTGGATGAGAATAAAGATCCCCTCAGCTCCCAAAAAGGTCCTTGACTGGTATATAAATCAATCTGGAGGAAAAAAAAAAAGGTTAAATGAAGTTGGCATTGTTCTCCTAGTCTGTCTTTGTTATATATCCTTGCCAGCAACAAAATATCTGGCCTTGTTTATCATTGTGTTTGGCAAAATACTGCTGGTCTCTCTGAACAATTGTAGTTTTAAAACTTTTGCTATAACACCATATAGAGATGCAGAAGGAAATGACAAAACACTTCAGTATCTTTGCCAATAAAACTCCAAATGGAGCAGCAAAGAGTTGAACACATTTGAAATGACTGAGCACAATATATAGAGAATAACTGAAGTCACCCACTTTTGAACATCTGTCTGTTGTTGAAGAATTTTTAAAAATGAATAAATGGCATTTCTTTGCAATACAGTGAGAGAGAATAAATATACCAGTGTCAAGTATTGTAAAGAGTCCTTCTTGAAATTCAGAAGGGTCTGGATATGAATCTGATTGCCACTACTTTCTATCCTTGTCACCTTCAGCAAATTGCATTATCTCTTTAGACTTCTGTTTCTTCATCTGTTAAGCTAGATCTCTGCATTCCCATCTAGTTCTCAGGAAGTCCCTATGTAAAAAAGATAAGGAAGCACTTCGCTGAAATCTATGAGACTGACTTACAATCTACACCCTGTCCCCACCCTTTTCTTCTCTTCACCCTTTGCCCTAGCAATCTACTACTTTAGTATACTTCAATACTGCTCATGGTATTCTAGTAATGTGGAAAAGGACAGTATTTCTTCATAGGCCCGGCAATTGATACTTCAAAATTTCATAAGATTCAGGTACCACAGCCAAAATTTGGGTTTGGGGGATAAGTGTACTGACCACACTATCTGGGAACAACCTGAGTAGTTATATACTGGACTAAAGATTGGAAATGTGCTGCATGTACAAGAAAGAATTGGACAGCCAGGTAATAGAGAGAACCCTGGGCAGAAAGACCTAAGAATGAATTTGGCATCACATTTTTATGAATTGTGTGATCCTGAGCAAATTGCTTAGTCTCTTTCAGTTTCATTTTACTCATTTGCAAAACAGGGATAATAATAGCACCTGCCTGGCAGAGTTGTTGTATCAAATGAGATGACATATACAAAGCACTTTGCAAATCTTAAAAGTATATATACAAGCCACTTATAAATGCTATGTATTATAATAAAGCCAGGTTTATAGTCAGCCCTTGAGTTACTGAAAAATATTTTAAATGAATAACAGAGAGACTCAGTTAATGTTTTGTAGATGGAAAGACCAGTGTTAATCATCCAGCAAAGAAACAAGTATATAAACTAAAGGTGTGTTGGGCTTGTTTTTGTTTCTTATCTCATTTTTGCTGGCCATCAGAAAAGTCTTGTAAACACTCACTTTGATAGAGATTTAGACAAAAATGAACCTTAAATATTTTTTCTAAATTATAGGCAACATGAACTCTACTTATATGCAAAGCTAAAAGTAATTTTCAGACTTCTCGGAGGAAAAGGCATAATATTTGATTCTATGGTAGCAGATCAAGGTTTGAATTAATTGCATACACTAGAAATGGTGACTGAATTCATGAGATATATAACATTATACTATGAAGTCTTATTACAGAGGTAACCTCTACTCGTGTCTATCTGCTCTCATAAATGAAGAAGAATGTATTTGGCCAGCCACCTTATGAAAACTGGAATCTGTAATGCCTGACTGAAGGCAGATCCCTGCGTTCTGTATTACACTGTGAACAATGTTATCTCCAAGTTATGAAAACATCAGCTGAAGCAGAAAATTCCAATTTATTACTTATATTACAAAAGAGAACATTCTAAAATAAAAAAGACATGCAAGATGGAGGGTTGGTGAGTGAAATCAACTTAATATGCTCTATGAATTTCAAATAACCCTTTGAGTGGTCAACAGTGGTATACACTTGATGAAAAGATTAATTCAATATGAAAGCATTTTGCATCAAGAGCAAAAAGACAGTTTTCTTAAAGCAAAAAATAAATAGTTATAAAAATAAAATAATGATGCCTTAATTCACTTCAAGAAACTTCCCTTAAATTCCTAATCTGGCAGAGGATGGAGGACAGATAAAGATACAAAGATGAACAAGTCACAGTTCTACCATGATGAGACTTGCAACTTAGTGGAAAATATAACACCTTCCTTTAATATTTTGGGGGAGAGTGACAGGATGGAAATAACAAAGAAGTTGTTTGTATAAAGTCACATAAAGTGACTTTATACAAAAATTCTCTGTTCTTCGAACCCCACTGTCCAAAATCAGAATCAGAGAGTTTTATTGATAGGAAATAGTTCTTCTTATAGTCATTAACCCCATTATTTTATACATAGGAAACTAAGAACCAAAGTTGTTAAATGATTTGTCTGGCCATTGTTACACATCTATAAGATAGAATAATCAGGACTCCTAAGTCTCCTGACTCAAAGCCCAGTGTTTTTTCTATTAGATACTGCATTGGCATTTTTAAAAGAATACCTATTGAATATATGGAATGCCTTGGTTTTCTACTGAAACATTCACTCCTTATCTCATTACCTTAAACACTTGTGATTTCCACTCTGTCCTTCACTGACAAAAAAGTGGGATAAATCAAGAGACAATGAAGAGTTCCACAGAGGAGGTGACTCTTGAAAAAGGCTTTTAAGGAAATGAGGGATTTCAGTAGATAAGGGTGAATAGAAAAGAGTCCATTCTAGGTAGGAAGGAGACTCTTCTTCTCTGACTGCAATCCTTTTTGACTATATTGGACACTATGTTACTCAGTTCATATTCCAACCAAACTGGACTACTCGTTCTATTTCCCTCCTGTAATAAGCATGGGCCTCTGTGTACAGCTCATCCCAGCATCTCCATTTAGCAAAATTCCAAAAGGGGACCTGTCAGCTGTATAAATATGCTATAGCAATTGAATCTATGGGATCCAATAGATTAGCTAAAAGATTAACTTTTATTATAATATACACTATCTTCACAGTGTTGATATTTAAAGTCATGGGAATAGATAATATTCCAAACAAAAGAATACAGAAAAAAGAGAAGTTTAAAGAGAACTTTGAGAGGTGTCCAGACTAAGGAGAAAAAGTAAAGAGAAGCAGGAATCAGGAAATCAGTCTATAAACAGTACTATATGCCAGAATTGCGCAAAGTGCTGGGGTTGAACAGAAAGGCAAAAGACAGTATCTACTCTCAAGGAGCTCATAATCTAATGGGGGAAACAGCAAACAAACAATTATATATAAGCAAGATACAAACATACATAATAAATAAAAAAATAAATGGAGGGAAGGCACGAGAATTAAGAGGAATAGGGAAAGGCAAAGGAGATGTGAAAAATGTAAGCACGTCATTAGGAGAACCAGGAGAGTTTTATGTCATAAAATCCCAAAATGGGAAAAGAATGTTGCTGAAAGTTTAATGAGAATATGAAAATTGGGCCAGATTCGGAGTTACACTACCTGGTACAAATCCCATTTCTGATCACTGTGTGAACTTGGGACAGTCACTTGACTCATCTTGGCTTAAGTTTCCTTATCTGAAAAATGAAGAGAGAACCAGAAGGCCTCTAAAGTCTTTTATAGCTCAATATTTATGATGCTATGATCCTAGGACTGAAAAATGACCTTTAGACTTTGCAAAAGGTCATTAGTTACCTTGAAAGAGCAGTTTTTGTTAAATAAGAATGGAATCCAAAATGTAAACCACTTTTTTTTTGGAAATTTGTTAATGAATTAAGAAGAGAGAAAAAGCAAGAGTTGGGTTAGGGGAACAGCAGAAATGTAAGCTCTCCTTTGCCCCACCTATGCTTACTTCATGTAACATTCAAGAAGGACCCTACCCTAGAAGATAAAACAAGCTGGGAACATGCTGGCTTTTCTTTTAAAGTAATTCTCACTCAGATTTACTATTACAGAAATAAAGTTGGGTTATAAAGCCAATTTATTGCTTTATTTTTAAAAGGGGTATCTCAAAAACTCTTTCTGATTATATATTTATTATTACATCTTGATCTTCAAATAGCATCATATATTAAGTGGGGCCTGTTCACCATGGTTGCTAGTAAGAAGGCATGGTTTATCCTATTATCTTTGATCTTATGAAGTATATTGCCAAAATACTTTTAATGCTGGACTCGTTTTATCACCCTGGGTGACCTTACTTCAGAGGCTTTCCAGTATAATTCTCTATTTTTCTCAGTAACTTATTGAAAAAATACTTGCAAAACTCTTAACATGAAGTACCGTATTTTCTTTGGTGTTTAAAAGCATATAACTAAAATGTACAATAGTTTAATTGTAGCTTTGATTTTCATCACATAAATATCTATCTGGTTGACCCTATTCATTCATTTATTCAACAAATAATCATTAACCATTTAGTAATGTTCTCAGCACTACGCTAGTAGTGTAGAGAATACAAAAATGTATAAGATATAGTGCAATCTCCCTAGGAGACCTATGACATAGTATAAAAAATGATACACATAAAAGCAACTAAAATTACAATGCAGTCTATGACATATAATGCAAAACAAAAGTGCTACCTGAGTCTGGATGTGGGGGAGGTCACTTCTATCTTGGTAATCATGGAAAGCTTCTTAAAAGAGAAAAATATGAGCCAGGCATCAGAAGATAGGAAAAATTTTCAAAGATGGAAATGGGGCGGGAAAAAGGCCTTCAGGTTGATGACATGTACGTAAAGAGACAAAACCAGAAAATACTAAATGCTCAGGAAGTGGCAATTAATCTAGCTTGACAAAATCATAGTTAATTAATAGAAAGGGAGGAGGAAGACTGAGTATATAAGTTGGAATGATTTTATGAAAGGCCTTGAAGGTCTGCAGTCAACTTAGGTGGCAGAGTGAATAAAGTATTGGATATAGAGTCAGGAAGATCTGAGTTCAAACCCAGTCTCAGACATTTACTAGCTGTATGAACCTGGAAATGTCACTTAACCTTGTTTGCCTCAGTTTACTCATCTGTAAAATGAGCTGGAGAAGGAAATAACAGACTACTTCAATATCTCAGCCAAGAAAACCCCAAATGGGATCACAAAGAGTTGGGCACAACCGAAAACAACTTAACAATGACAATGACAATAACCTGAATGTCAGGCTAAGGATTTATTATTTGATTCAATAGGCAACAACCAATGAAAAATACTGAGCTTTGGTTTGTTTTGTTTTGGGGTTTTCTTGGCAGGGGTTGGAGCAGAGAGAGAGAAGGAAACAAAGCAAAGATTCAGGGACTTATTTTCCAAATTTCTAAAATGTATTTAACACTTTCCCTTGAAAAATACATAGATTATCCAAAAGTTAACTGACCAAAAGCTCCTGTAAATGACATTTCAGCTCAGAAGACAGGTTTGAGCATCACTAATCACAATATTAAAGAGTGAAAGTGGTCAAAACTGACAAATTTCAGGAATGTGTTGTTGCCAAATTCACTAGAGCATTCATATTTGATGACTTCCAGTTTCTTTCAAAATATAGAAAAAGAAAGTTCTATCAGCAGTAACTGACAAATGAAGAGAAATTCATTCACACTGCCAAAAAAATTAGATGTGCGATTATTTCTAGGTAGCTAGCCAAATCTGGAATACAAACTGGTAAGGATAACTAGATATATTTTAAAATTTCTCTTTCCCACTTCCCAGCCTATACAGCTAATATTTCATAAGTTTAAAAAATAAAGCTAAATGATATGGAAAATGAAGTATTTTCAAGTCTTTACTCCTAAAAAACATTTATCCTTCCCAACCAGCCAATACCAAGTACTTATTTAGCTCCTGCTATGTGCCTGGCAATATTTTAGATGCTGCAGGAGATACAAGAGAAGAACAAGACAGAGTCATGCCCTCCAAGACTTGTAATCTGATTGGGCTCAGAAGATTTATGTGTCAGAATTAGAAAGCAATACAAGGTGGTATAAAACCAAATGTGGTACACACATGCATTAGAGGATTTGAGATAAAGGAGCTATAGAGAGCAGGGAAAGTTAATGTGGAGATGGGATCTGAGCTATATTTTAATGGAGAGAAGATATGTGTATATTGTAAAGAAAGAGAATAAAATAAACAAAGGCACAGATCAAAGAATAAAGATGACATTTGTAGGTAAAACAAAGAAACTGGCCTAGGGAAAAAACACTGTTGGGGGAAAAGATAAAATAAGATCAAATTTGTTCAATTTGTCTCCAATTATCTCCAGTTTGGATTTTGTGAAGAGTTTTCAAGATAGAAATATAAATGTGTAAACATGCAAAATAGCATAGATTACAAAAGTGATTGTGGTGCCAGAAATGCCATATAATGAATACAATTTGGCCACCTCTTATAAAATAGAAAAAGAATGCTGGATGTTATTATAGGAACTCATCTTTAATATAGATAATAAACATATTTTAACATAAAATTTCTTTTGGCAAACAATTCTTTTAAAATCCTTATTATTTGGTTTTTTTTGTTTTTTTGTTTTGTTTTTATTGTTCCCTTCCCCTACTACTCTTCTTCTCCTTTAACATCAGGTGTTTGCATATGTGTGTGTGTGTGTGAGAGAGAGAGAGGGAAAGAGAGAAAGAGAGAGAGAGAGAAATGAAGAGGGGCAGAGAGAGCAAGGGTATGTGAGTAAGTGGAATATCTTACACTTAAAACAAGAGAGTTTTAAGTCGTTTTGGTAGGGAGTGAGTGGGGAGTGTTACAAAGGGTTTGCCTATAAATGCTGAAGTACTCTTAAAATTGGACAAATTTTGTCACTAAAAAGAATACTGGATTTGAAGTCTCAGTGTTGAAAGCTTGATTCTACCACTGTACCTGTATAACTGAGCAGCTAGGTGGGACGGTAGATAGAGAGCCTGCCCTGGACTCAGGAGGATCTGAGTTTGAATTCGACCTCAGACACTTACCAGCTGTGTGACCCTGGGCAAGTCACTTAACCCTCTTTGCCTCCATTCCTTATTGGTAAAATGGAAAATCTAGGATATGAAACTCAAGACCACAAATAGAATACAGGGTGTTCCAAAAGTCTTAGTGCAGTTCTAAGCTATTAAAGCTAATGAACTAGGATTTTTGAGAAACCCTGTATGTAGGCATTAGAGGGGGAGGAAATGAATTTATTAACGTCTAGCCAAATTTTCAAGGAATGGATCCACAATGCTTTATTTTACAAAACAATTTTAATTGAACAACATAACATCTGTTGTCTGTCAAACCGAGGTTGTAAGTGGATATGGAGGATAAATATAGTCTTTCCTTTTCTTAAAAGCTTTGATTGTTTTAGTTGATTAGAAGGAGGTCTAAATCAGTGACTTTATCAGGTTAAAAAGGTTACTGGTGAGGAAACTCACTTAGCAATGGGAACAGGCAACAGACCAGCAACCTGGAGACTTAGATAGCTGCCTGGGACACTGAAATTTTAAATAATTTGCCCAGGAGCGCACAGAATCACATACAGATATATATATATATATATATTTTATATATGCCTATCTGTCTGAATATCTATCTATAAAAGATAATTGCTCTTGATCCCACCATCTCTTGGCTTCTCTAGGAGTTCTCCCCTTCAATAATCCTTCCCATTTGTTCTTCTTCAATCTCTCCTCATCTCCTCCTTCTTTTCTTGCAGCCTACAACATGCCCAAGTCTCTCTCTCATCCTTTAAACACAATAAAAACAAGCCAAGAATAACAACAACAAACTTGTGCTTTATCCTTCCACCTTATCAAATTATCATCTCATTGTACTGCACCAAGTCAGGAAAACCCGAGTTCAAATCTTACCTCAGGAACTCATTAGTGGTGTGACTTTTGACAATTCTGAGTGAGTTTCCTCATCAAAAAAAAAAAAATGGGGATAGGAGCAGCTAGGTAGCACAGTGAATAGAATACCAGCCCTGGAATCAAGAGAGCCTGATTTCTAATCTGCCCTCAGACATCTGACACACTTACTAGCTGTGTGACCTTGGGCAAGTCACTTAACCTCAATTGCCTCCTAAAAAAGAAAAGAAAATGGGGATAATAATAGCCCCACATCCCAAGTTTGTCATAAGAATGAATATTTATATATAATTTTGCAAACTTAAGGTACTACATAAAGTTATCATCACCATCCTCAATACCAAATATTTATATTTAATTCTGGGCTCCCCTTTGAATACCTCTACTATAGGTCTTAAAGTTGCTGCAAGTTACATGAGGATCTCAATCTCAAAATTTCTAAAATTAAAGTTATTTTGGTTCCTAATACCAACCCAAACCATACCACCTCCAAACTCCCCTATTTCTATTAAAAGTATCATCATGGGGTGGCTAGGTGGTACACTGAGTAGAGCCCTGGAGTCAAGAGGACTTGAGTTCAAATCCAGCCTCAGACACTTAACACTTATTAGCCATGTGATCTTGGGCAAGTCACTTAACCCCAATTGCCCTGCATTCCCCCCTCCAAAAAACAAAAAAGAAAAAAGTATCATCACCTTTTAAGTCACCCAGATTTGCAAGCTCAGAGACACCATAGACTCTTCATTCTCACCCCTCATAATCAGTCAG
>CM053584.1:72322068-72359684 GCA_028627135.1 Pseudochirops cupreus
ACTTGAGTTCAAATCCAGCCTCAGACACTTAACACTTATTAGCCATGTGATCTTGGGCAAGTCACTTAACCCCAATTGCCCTGCATTCCCCCCTCCAAAAAACAAAAAAGAAAAAAGTATCATCACCTTTTAAGTCACCCAGATTTGCAAGCTCAGAGACACCATAGACTCTTCATTCTCACCCCTCATAATCAGTCAGCGGCCAAGTCTGGTCTAACTATGCATCTACATCTCTTCCATCCATCCCATTCTCTTCATTCCCATGGTGCCATCCAATTAAGGTCATCATCAACTCATACATGTACTATTACAAAAGCCTCCTAAGTGGACTCCTAGCTCCCAGATGTCTCCTTTCTCTTTCTCCACACAGTTGGCAAATAATCACGGTTAATCACAGGTCTAATTCTGATTTCCTGCTTGAGAAGCTTCCTTATACCTGGAATGCACTGCATCTCTGTCTTGTACAATTTCTAGCTTCATTCAAAGCTCAACTCAAGCATACCTTCTAAGGCATGCATTCTCAGTATTATTTTTGTCATGGACCCCTTTTGCATCTGATGAAGCCAATGTATACTTCTCAGAATCTGTGTATGTGTGCATATTTGTATATGTGTAGACACATACATACATATATATATATGTATGTGTGTATACAGGTGTGTATATATACAATATTTTAAATTCATAACCAAAGAAATGCTTAAAACCATTTTCTTGAGGTTCCGTGGATCCCAAACTAAGAAGCCCTGTGCTAAGGGAAGCCTTTCTTTATTTCCCTATTAGTGTTAGCCCTCTTTCCACTCTCATATTATTCACTTACCTGTGTAAAGGTTGCAAATGTTGAGAATGCAATATAAGCCCCTTAAGGCCAGACACTGTTGTTTTTCCCATTTTTGTCTTTGTGACACTAGACTCTTGTGGTGTGCTTATTACACAGCAGGTACTTGCTAAATTGAATTAAACTGCTTATTTTCCCATTGCATTACATGTCTATATAGTACATACAGGTCATATTTCTATTTTATTAGATTAATGAGTTACTAACTTGTTGATATGCATAGACTATGAGTTCAGGACTTATATATGCAAGACCACAGCAGACTCTGGTACTCAGAAGCTATGCTTAGTTCATTGAAACAGCAATATATTAAGTAGTAATTCTATTATCTGTATTTTTCAAAGTTGGGATATCCTTAAAATATATACTAATCATTTTCAGAAGATTTGCTAAGCACTGGAAAATTTCACTAATTGAGATGGCCATCAAATACCATTTCCATCCCTTTCCTTTGTTCAAGAAAAAGACAAACAGGGCTCTCCAAAGGAACTGGGGATGCTTAGCCCAGTGGATAAAAAGGCACAGGGGCTAAGGATATACATGATTGTTGTCTTCAAAATTTTCAAAGACTGGACAATGAAAGAATATCAGATTTATTCTAGATTCCTCCAGAGAACAGAATCAAAACAAGTGAAGGGTAAGGGTACGGAACAGGTAGGTAGATTTGGGCTTAATAAAAGAAATTTCAAAGAGTTAAGGCCATTTGAAAACAAAATGGACTTCCTTATTACATAATGAGTTTTCCATTCACTGAAGGAGAGGAATTATATCACTGGATTGTTTTAAAGTTAAAAGATTTAGTTGAATACAAAGGTTAGACTTGTTAAATCCAAAGATCCCTCTGAGTTCTGATCTTCCATGATTCTATAATTCAAATATGGAAGGAAATAATGACTTATTTTCTGGGGTCAATGTATTAAGTGCTTTGCATTGAAATAACCATAATGTCTCAATAAGAACCTCACCTTTCTGAAAATGCTTCATTTTTCACTCAGTTATCCTTGTTACTAGATTCATATTAATTGTTTTGACAGAGAAATTGTGAAAAGAAGAGACAAAAAAAGTCTGATAATATGTAAATACACGATTATTTCCATGAAAATATATGTACAGAGTTTTCAAAGTAAAAAGCCCACTACTACATGTGAAAACATGTACATATGTATACATATATGTATATATTATGTATATACATATATAATACTTTAAGTAAATGTAGTTAGTTTAAGCATAAGTTGATAGAAAACACTGGTCCTCTGACTTTGAAAATCCAAAGGAAAACAAAAAAGATCTTAAGAGTCCTACAAACATAAGTATGAAAACCAAGCTACGAATATTAAAACTCCAAATGTGACTTGCTGTGTTGATGTGACTTCACGTGAAACCATGTATTCAATACAACCGTATTACTGGAACATATTTAAATTGTGTCTTAGAACTCACAGAACTACCCTGTTTGATTACATTGTTATTCCGGTACTCAGGAAGTTTAAACATGTTAACCAATAAAATAATAGTCTGTTGAACCTTCTCAAATTTAAACTGAAACATAATAGAAAAGTGTGATTTAAACAATGTTAATTTATAACCCAATGACCAGGTATTTGCATACTAATTGTCATGTTCCTGCTGTCACGTTACCTTCAGCCTGAAGATCAGTCGGAAAGAGACATTCTGCATCATCTGTGACAGTCAGACAGTGAAACGAAAAATGCCAGTGAAGTGAGTTGTTTAAAATTATTTTTATTCTTAGATTATGCAGAGAATGAAACGCTTGACTTTTGGATGAGTTTGGGGGGACGTTTGCTTTTTTCCTTGCTTATGACAAATACGTTCATTATTGCCATTTCTCTGATTTTTTCTTCCATGCTTTCTCCTCTTTCTGAAAACATGCCGACATTCTTGGGCTTGCTCTTACTCTTGCTCTTACTTACATGAACAAATCTGGAACCAGATACTTAACCTTATCATTTCAGCTATGTTTTTGGGTTTTTTTTTACCCACTGATTTTATGCTAAACAAAAATTATAGAACACATTACATGCATTAGTTATTCTGTGATAGGAACACATTTCTAAATTGTGGTATGTGTTTTTTATTTCTGGATTTTAAAATAAGCATTACCCATTCAAAAAGGAAGGAATGGTGTCCTCCTTAAACACAAGTTCTCTTGTACTGACACCTGTATTGGATTTTTCATTCCTTAATACACAGTGAAATGACAAAAGTTGTTAGATATCACATTTTAACATACAAGCAATCTAGCTTCTATAGTTAGTAAAATAAAACTATAATAATATAAATATGTAATTTGTGGTACAATATATTACACGGCATACGTATTTGTAAATCAATGTATAATATTAAATACAAAACTGAACAGCAAGCAAGGCAGGGATTTGTCATAACAGCATTTCTATTTGAACTCTATTGAAAAAGATGAGGAGAGTAAACACAGTAATATTTACAAAACACTTAACATGCATTACATCACCTTATCCTCACATCAGTTCCTGTGAGGTAAATATTAGTATGACCCCCATTTCACAGACGAGGAAATTGACTCACAAAATGGTTAAACAACTTGCCCAGTCATACGCGTATTGAGAAACATCAGGTGTGATTCTTTACTGGACACAAAAATGGGAATACTGATGGTCTTCATGGAATTTTTTAAATTAAGAAAACTGAAAGGAAATTAATCATGTACCTGTGACATTTCTGGTAGGTATTTGACTCCAGATACACACCTGAATACAACGTAAACATGAAATATTTTACTTGCCTAAGTCATTTGACAGGAAATAAGGAAATGCACCACAAATCCTCTATCTAAGGCATATTTGGAATAATATAAGGGAGGAGGTAGCTAGCAGCTGGGAAATAGGTATATATGCTACTCACCCAGAGAGATTTTAACCCTCAGAGCACTTTGAAAATCATTGACACCTATTTTTCCAAATTCAGATACATGCACGTTTTATCAATATATTTGTTGTAGAGGTAGTGAAGGAGTTAAGCTTCAAAACCAAGTCCTCTGATCTCAAAGCTCACACTCTCCCCTACTCTCACACTACATTATGGTATATATTGATTCTATCTGAAATGATGAATTCCTTAACCTATTTTTACTTAAACATCAACTGACAAAAACATGATTGTTTATCAATGAGTTGAGAAAAAAAATCATGGCCAAAATTAGAAACCAAGAATTATTTAGGAATTAATAAATAAAATTTATTTCAACAGAATGTAAAAATTAAATAACTATATAACTAAGTTATAGGAGTGTTGAACACTTATCAGTGGAAGGAGAATATACCAAAGAGATTACCGATTCTATTGAAATGTTGATAATAATTAAATGTCTTATGTTTTTCCCTACGTTTGAATTGTTAAAGGAGTTTTCTCAGAAACAGAAAATAGTATAGGTTTAAAATAACTACAAGTCAAGGTAATGCATAGAAACATATCAAACTTATCTAGGATGACAGAAATCCTAATATTTATCCTGACCTCTGAGTGACCCTGCATTCTCAAGACTATGAAAACAGATCCTAACATCTGTAAGGCTGCATCACTCTATATAGATTTTAAAGACAAGTGAAGTTTGCTTTCTGAGGGCCAGAGTGTCTAAGTACAGAGAAAGAACAGTCTGGACATTTGATGAGGAATTTCTCAAACAAAGAAAACTATAAAAATGACAATCAATCCAATGTATTCACTTTTCACCTAGCTCCCTTCTTCCTCTGAATGCTCTATAGAGCCAATATGCTCACACAAAAATTGAATTTTTATAATATAATACACCCTTCAAATATTTTTCCTTTCCTTGAGCAAGACAACTCTCTAAGACTCTAAATTACAAAATGGTTGTTGATCTGTCTTTGGTGTCTCCACATCAAAGAGAGAAGTGGTATCACATTTTACCATACTCCAATGAAATCATAGGTCTGAACAATGCCCTCCCCTTTTTAAAAACCTATCACTGTCCCTTAATGATTATCTCCCCAATGAATCCTCCCTCATAAGAAAGAAACCCATTTAACTAAAACTTAAAAAAAATGTATGGTATTATATATTACATTGTCAACTCTCTACCAAAAGGATGAAATGCCCACATGGAAGAAATTCAGGTTTCCTGAGTAAGCCATAAAACTGAAAAATAAGCAAATGGAAAGTAGGAAGAGATAGTAGCTAAGTGGATCATCAGAAATGTTGCCCTTGTTAATTAATTATGAGAGGTACGGGCATCATTGCTGCTGGGGTGGGGAAGAATTAATTTAATACCATTTAATTGCATAAATATATTACTAAACCAGAAGACAGAAAGGAAAAAAAGAAAACTTAAAATCACATAATACAGCCTCAGAAGTTAATTTAAGATGGTTCTGTGGGAATAGTACTAATATAAGTTAATCTCATTTAAAAGCATCTTCCAAATTTTCAAGATCTCATTTTAAAAGTTTAAATTGTACACTACCATTACTTTTCAAAACAAAGTCATCCTGCCAAACAAAGCAGTACATTTCTTCCTTGAGGCATGTGCTTTCTGTTGAAGAAGATTGGGAATTTTGGTTTTTGTTGAATGAAAAATGCATGAAAAAGCCCATATCTCAAAAATTTGTTTATCTTACAACTGATTTACTATCACTTCAAGCTTTTCTCTAAAAGGATACTCCTTCAGAAGGCTGAGGGTAAAATAAAATTGTGTGTGTGTGTGTGTGTGTGTGTGTTTGGAAAAGCTCACATTCTTATGACAGACCATTTAGATGACTGATACAAATTAGCCCAGAATTTGGTGCATACTAACTCATCGCATACCAATCTTGTCTTAGGGTTGGGGTCCTGAAGAAGAGTAGGCAGGGATTTTCAGCATACTGGGAAACAGACAAGCATTTTCAAGACTATTACTTACTCGAAACTCTTAATCAAAACCTCATTGAGAAGAAGAATTGTGAAGCGAGTCAATTTTTATCCTCAAAAATATCGGAAAATAGTCCATTTATCACTATTGCTATCATGAAAAGCCTCTGGATATTTTTTTTCTGGGACAGAGTAGAAGAGTGTCACATAAATTAATGGTTAATCCATTCATAGTTAAGAAGTAATTCAGTACCCCCCTACAGAACAATGAATAATATCTCTCTTGTGCCTCTGTTACAGTTGGACCAATTGCAAACATTATTGCTGCTGTCTGCTAGATTAATAAAGAACTCGGACCAGTGCCAAATTACATATTTTTAGGCTCTCTGAGGTTAGATTCGCACTGGAAAAGAATGGTTATCTAATCTGTATTGGCCTTTCACTACTGCATGCATACTGAAATGCTAAAAGTTATTAATCAACAGCTCATTAAAGCCGCCTTTATAAAGAGCATGAAGATGACTATAGCTTATAAAGGCAAAAGATCACAATGCTATTTTCAAGGGTAGATGTTGTTTCCACAGGTCTACACCCACAAACCCAACGGCGTGGTCAGAGTCCATGGATACACTGCTAGCCAACAAAGGTAAGACCAAGCTGCTGATGCACGGTTTTATTGAAATAGAAATTTAAGCACATATAAGCACAAAGGCTGCTTTCTGAGTTGTGATTATAGCCACGGAGCTATGAAATCAACACCACGGTTACCTCATCACGTGCAAATTCCCATCAATAAAGCAGATCCTATCCCCAATTTCATTCTTCTATCAAAGCAAATCAAAACTGTCTGTGGTTGAGTAGATGAGGCCTAGAAAAGTATCTGAAATCACAAAGAGCCTGATTTTTCCAAGGTCACACATCTAGTAATTATCAAAAGGAAAGATTTGAACCTAGGTCTTTGTTAAGCCCAGCTCTCCATATACTATAACATATTGCCTCTTCTGGGCATATTATAGATTTATAGATAGATAGATAGATAGATAGATAGATAGATAGATAGTTAGACAGACAAATATACAAAATGTAGACACATACACACATGTATGCACACACACATATGCATAAATAATGTGTGGCTGTATGTGTGTGTGTGTGTGTGTGTGTGTGTGTGTGTGTGTGTATCATGGACTTCTTTGATATTCTGGTGCAGCATATACATCCCTTTTCAGAATAAAGTTGTTGTTTTTTAAATACATAAAAGATAAGATATTTTAAAAGTAGCCATTGAAGTATAACTATCACAATGGTTTTCAAAAAAACAAGTTTGTGAACAATAGAATAAGGACAATATTCAACTAACCAATACTCTGTGCTCGAATTAAACTGTGTGTGTATACATATATATATTTGCATAGAAGAAAAACCTGAAAAAATAGGCTGAAAGAAATGATTCAGTTGAGAATTAAAATAGTAATAAAAAAGAAACAGCTCTGAATTAGTAGCATAACAACTTTTCAGGTTACTTAAGTCTATTGACATAAAGGCACAACCTAATCCTGACTTTGGTACTATTATCTTTAAAAACAGCAATAAGTTTAATCTGTAACTACATGAAAACAACCAGATTAAAGTGAAAATTTTAGTCAAATTATTATGTATGATACAGAGCAAATATTTTGCATTTTATTACATAGGACATACATGGGACATATATGTAAATATGTATGTATATATGTATACATACAGATATATATTGTATATATGTATATGCAGGTGTATATATGTGTGAGTGTGGTGTGTGTGTGTGTGTGTGTGTGTGTGTAGGCACTTGCTTTGGAGTCAGAAGAGAGAAGATGGATTCAAATTCTTGCTTCACCACTTACTAGCCATGCCATGTGATAAAGCAGTCCTTGATTCACTATTTCATTCTCCACTGCTGTTCCCTCCTCAAACCTTCCATACCTTCCTTTCTCCCTTCTCTCATATGAGAACCTTGTCTTTTACTGTATTGAGAAAATTAAGGCCATTATAATTAAGCTCTCTCTCCTGTTCTTTTCATATTAAAACCCTTTGACATCTTCTCTGACTCTTTTCTCCTTTCCTCAAGTCTCTGACAATGAGCTAGTCTTTCTTACTGAAACTAGTCCCTGAGCACCTGATTCTGTTCTTTCCTTCTTTCTCCATCATATTGCATCTTCAACCATTCTCTCTCTCAAACCTTCCTATCAATTGTTTCTTTTCCTACTGCCTTCAAATACACTCAAATCTCCCTATCTAAAATAAATCTTCACTAGATCCCACCACCCCTTCAATCCAGCATGGTTTATCTCTCCTCTCTCAGGAAAATTACTTGGAAAAGCTATCTTCCATTACCACCTCCACTACATCTCGTCTCACTCTTAAACCCTTTTCATAGTCTGGCGTCTGGCTTCTGACTTCATAACTCAACTCAAACTGTGCACACATGTGGGGGTGTATATCCAGTCATTGTCTCCACTAGCCTTCAAGTCCACATCACCAATTGCCTATTGCACATTTCAAATTGGATGCACTAGAGACAGTTTAAAGTCAACATACCCATAATTAAACTCATGAACTTTCCTCTCCACCCCATTTCCTCTCTTCCAACTTTCCTATTTCCCTCAAAGGCATTCTCATCTTTCCAACTTCCAAGGTTGCCAAATACTGCCATTTCTAATTTCACACTTTCTCTTGCATCTGATTCCTTTTCTCTATCCATGCAGTACAAGCTCCCATTTTGGGCTTGATGTTTGTTTAGATTATTATAATAGCCTCCCAATTTGTCCCCCTACCTCAAGTTTCTCATAATTCCTGGCCATCCTATACAAAAGTGCCGAAGTCATTTTTTTTAAGTGTAAACTGGCCATGTGACTTCACTACACTATCAAATCCAATGATTTACCTATTGCCTCTGGGATAAAATACAAACAACCCTGTTTAGGTTAGACATCACTTTCCCTCTCACATTCTGTGATCCAGAAAAACTGGCCTTCCCTTTGTTCGTTACACACAATGCTCTGTCCAGTGTCTCCACATTTTACACAATTTGAAATGCATCCCCTCTTTGCCTTGGCCTCGTAGAATAAGAATCCCTCTCTTCATTTAAGGTACAACTGAGCCATCGTCTTCTGCATGAAGCTTTTCTTGATCATTCTGACTGCTAATTTCCTCCCTTCCAAATTACCTTTAATACACTTACATTGCATATGTTTGTATTTATTAACCTGATACTTATGCTTGCATCTTGATATAGTAATAAAAGCATCTAGCGTTTCTATAATACCTTAAGATTTACAAAGTATGGGGTGGCTAGGGGGCACAGTGAATAGAGCACTAGCCCTGGAGTCCAGAGGACCTGAGTTCAAATCCAGCCTCAGATACTTAACACTTACTAGCCGTGTGACCTTGGGCAAGTCACTTAACCCCAATTGCCCTGCCTTCCCCCTTCCAAAAAGCAAAAAAAAAAAAGATTTACAAAGTACCCTGCAAACATTATCTCATTTTATCTTCACAAAAACTCTGGAGGTAGGTGCTATTTTTATTATTTTATACAGGAAGAAACTGAGGCAAAAGTCAAGAAATATGTCTGGAATCACACAGCTACTAAGTGTCTGAGGCCAGATTTGAACTTAGCTCTTCCTTATCCCTCTGTATATTGTGTCCTTGTCTTCTAGATTAGAATATAAACTCCTTGCACGTGGGAATTGTTTCATATTTTTGTACTTATAGCCTTAGTGCCCACCACAGTGGCTGAAACATAGTAAGCATTTACCAAATACTTGGTTGATTGACGAATAGTAACTCAGAGATATTGTGAGGATCAAATGAATAATATGCATAACGTGCTTTATAAAACTTAAAGCATTATACAACTAAAAACCCTTGTTATATTACACATTCTATGCATAATTATTATATAATATTCCTACTCCTTTTGCCCTTTCCCTATGTTGCCCTTATTCTCTGTCTTGTACCCTTCAGCTTAACGTTTGATGGTACCTTTCTTGCAACCTTTCCTCATTTCTTATTTTCTTCTTTTCCCCACTGGTTTCCTCTTCCTTTTCTCTGATTATTTTTCAACTTCTTGGTTCTATTTCCAACTGATTTTGAAAATTAAAAATGTGACACTCTAAGGGCATAGATAGTTTATATATATACTAACTAGATAGGATTAGAAGAATGTCCTCCAGGAGGAATAATTAATCCATAGTTAAATCTGTTGTCTTTCATGGAAGACACTGGGAAGAGGTATAATTTGTGAAATATAATGAGGTAGCATTAGGGTGCTGCCTTCATCTGATAACACAAAGGGAAACCACCCAAATATCTATACCTTGCTGTCCAATTGAATCATGATGAGGAACCACCTTAAGCAAGACATTCAATATATAAGTCCCTTCAACTACAAAACGAGAGTTGAACTAGATTGAATACAAGGTCCTTTATAGCACTAGACCTAAGATATCCTGTAATCTACCCTTTGAGTGGTCATCATTATCCATTAATAACAATACCTTAACCCTACATAGGTTAGTTATAGAGAAGACTGTCACAAGACCTATGTATTTTCAAGATGTGATAAGGATGCTCGGTTTCCTCAAATTCATCATAGGATTAGCATTCTCTCTCTCAAAAGCCCTTAAGATATTAGTTGCCTCTTTCTATCTTGTGATCCAAAGAATGCCAGAAGGTTTCAATTTGGGATAGGATTCATTAGAGTCTGAACTAGGTCACACTTATAACGTTCAAGTATTACAAAATAGGATTTTAGATCAGCAATAAATAAATGATGGGGATCCTTAAAGAATGAATTAATGAAAGTAGCTTCGGTTTGGATGGTTTGGGTGGGGTTTGGTCTGGGCCTTGGATTTCTTTAGTATAGGAAATTCCCACAAAGAAAATTTCCTCTGCCAATGCAGATCAGAAACTCATTTGTGTAGTTTCAGGGAGTTACCTCTGTATGCCACTTCATAAGGGATTTGGCTATGTGGACCCAGCTTGTGTGTGTCAGAGACAGGACCTGAACTCAGGTCATACTGGTTCTATGACCAGTTCTTTTATTCATTATGCAATATGTACCTATCTAAGTGTTAAGTACGCATATTTATCATTAATTATTTAAATATGATCTACAAGGGAAAGAAATGGGAAATTTTCAAATACTTATATTTAGAGAAAAGGATAAATATTTATTACATAACACACATTTGGCAATATTACTTTATAGCTTTTATAATGTTTTTTTTCTTATTTTATTTTTCATAGCTGGTCTAGATGCCTTTAGAACATTTCTGAAGTCAGAATTTAGTGAAGAGAATGTTGAGTTCTGGCTGGCCTGTGAAGATTACAAGAAAACTGAATCTGCAGAAAAAATTGCTTCTAAAGCCAGAATGATTTATTCTGAATTCATCCAAGCTGATGCTCCCAAAGAGGTAAAAATAAAAGTGTAGTGAACAATCTTAGTTCCACTACATGTAGCAAAAAAATATGATCAACTTAAAGCATTTTCAGTCCATCTGAGAGAAAGCCTCTATGAACCCATATTCATTAAATGGCCATTGTATATTTTTTTAAGTCTGTAAAAGCAAACAGATAAGAACTAGGGAGCAGTTATTAAGAAAAACTGATACTTCAGTCATCTCCCGGTGTGAATGCACATAGATTGGAAATGATTGCTTAATGATCAGCAAATAAATAACGATAGTATAAATAAATAATAGTCTTCTCAGATAAGGAAGATAAGGGTGATCACTAAATAGGAAGACTGGGTGGTTTAATTTTTAGTGACATTGCTGATTTGCTCATGGACAACTAGATTAAACTCTACTTAAATTGACACATTTTTAAAAAAGAGAGATAATATTCACCCATCCCACCCCAAAATTGTTGAGCCAATTCAATTTTAATAAAAATAACCTCGGTAGTTAGCATTTCATGGCACTTTAAGGTTCACAAAGTAGTTTACAAATGTTCTCATTTTGTCCATGCTACAACCCTGAGAGGCAGGGCCTATTATTATCTATATTTCATAAATGAGGAAACTGAGGCAGAACCAGGTGAAATAACTTTTCCAGAGTCACAGACAGATAGTAAATGTCTGAGGACAGACTTGAACTCTGGTCTTCCTAATTCTAGATCTAGCTTTCTCTCCACTGCAGCACCAAAGCCTAAGACTTAAGGCCCTTACTGATAAAGGATCATTGATCTTAAAATTGGGAAGGGCTTAGAAGGTCATCTAGTTCAATATCCTTGTGGCACCAACACAATATTCACAGTGCCAATGGCGATTGTATAGAGACAGACACCAGAACACCAAATCCTAACACCAGAAAGTCAAATCCATCATAGCAGCAAAGAAGTTAACACACCATAGCACAACATGAAGGTACACCCATCTTTTAACCTTCCCACAAACCAACACTCACAAGCTGAGCTGTGTTCCTGGACGCATCCTTTCTCTCCCATGTTTAGTTGTTCGGACTCCCAGCTTCCTGTGGGCTCTGCTCCACTCTTCAAACTCCTCCCACCACAAGCTCCATGTGACTGCATTCAGCCTATCAGGGGGCAGAGTTTATCTTCAAAGTGAAGAAGCTTCCTGTGGACTCTGCTCCACCCTTCAAACTCCTCCCACCACAAGCTCCATGTGACTGCATTCAGCCTATCAGGGGGCAGAGTTTATCTTCAAAGTGAGGAAGCTTCCTGTGGGCTCTGCTCCACCCTTCAAACTCATACCACCACAGGCTCCATGTGATTACATTCAGCCTATTAGGAGGCAGAGAAAATCTAAAAATCAGAGGTCTTCAAATTCCCTTAAGCTTATTAAGGGGGAGGGAAGATCTTCAAATGACTGTTACCATTACCACCCTCTGTTCACAAATAAGGAAATCGAAGGCTAGAGAAGTTTTAAAAAATAAATAAATAAAACCAGCTCGAATTTGAAGACAGTGTTGGGATTCGAATTCAGTCACCTGATTCTAGCTTCAGTGATCTATCTATACAGCAACATGATGCCTCCCTTATGTTCATCATACCAAAAAAAAAGGCATCAGTATGTTTAGATTAAAATCCCGAACCTCAGAAATTAACAGGAAATCCCAAAAGACTGTAGGACATTACTGTAATGTGATCTCAACAAGTCTCATTAAGAGCTGGTCTACTGGTAGTTATCCTCACTAGTTTTAAGATTCCAGGTTTCCAGTGTCTTTATATTTCTAAGTGTTTCTAGTATATTTTAGTTCTGAATTGGACATGACTGTGACAAGAGTGGTAAAGAGGAAAACAAGAGGAAAACTTTCTTTTCTTGCATTTTAATACCTATTTTCCAGTCCTCATCTAAGAATAAATGAATGTCTGGGAAAATGAAAATATAATTACCAAAAAAATTTTAGAGTTGATTAGCATTTCACCCACTAAATAGTTTTGAAATCAATTGTATAGACATCCTACTTATAATATGGTTATAAAAACAAAAATTTCTCATTCTTTATAAAGTTCATTCTAGTTAACTGACCTTAATTTCCATATTGTTGAATAGAATGTATGAAAAAGTCTATTACTATGTGAAAAAAGCTATTTCTTTTCAAAAGGGTAAGTGATGTGTTTTTTTTAATTCTATTAGAGGTCAGAGTTATGATATCTAACAGTATGTGATTTTATTCTTCCAAAAATAGATTTTTATTTTATTTTAAAACCCAAATTATAAATATCACAATATTTTCCCAAAATGCTTAATTATGTCTTAGAAAATGAACGAAATATATCTTTTTACAGTTTGTCAACTTAATTAAATGCATATATATGAAAAATAATTTGTTTAAGCAATTAAGTATTCCATACTAAATACCATACTACATCCTAGGTGTACAAATACAAAAATGAGATTATCCTTGCCCTCAAGGAGCGTGCTTTCTAATAGGATTAGACAGCATATATAGGGGAGTTGTGTCTAAGGATAGGTGTTTTGGTCTGTAAAGTCACAAATGTGGTAAATAGAGTCATATGGCAATTGCATGATCATTTGCCAAGAATGGTAATGTCTATTTCCTTACTGTTCCAAGAGAAAAAAGGTGGAAGGGGGTAAGGAATGTATATGCCTTACATAACATGGCAGGAATGTGGGTAGACTGAATTGGGGCAAGTCTGGGGCACCTGGATATAAAAAATTCTCACCAAACAGGAGCTAGGGTCCCAGGCCTAGGACAAAAATACAGGGTCTAAGGTGCCAAGTAGAGCACAGCAGTATGGCAGAAACACAACCAAGATTTCATTTTTGTTGTTACTTGGTTATAATTTATTTTATGACTTGCATCCAAGATAATTGATTGTAATGTCTTTTTGGAATGATGTCAGAAACAAAATTGTTATTTCTTGGGATGTGCTAAATTTCAACAAAACCAAAGAACTATGTGTATTTGAAATAATCATACTTTGCTTCTTCTTGAATTGTTATAGATTTTTCTAAGTTGAATTACTAGATAACACATATGTAATATTTCATGGGAATTTGAGGATTTTAAGATGTATTTACCTGCCCTCTCTCTTTGTAGTCTATCAGATATTTTCCTCCAAACATAAACCAAACTAGCAATTCCCTCCACTGACAACTCTCTGGAGTTTATTAAAAGCTTATAGAGAGAGAAAAGCAACCCAGTCAAAACTGACATAAGGCTATGATCTTTTTTCTTATGTTCAATTCAGTTAGGTAACTGACCTCATATTGACCAAGGGTCTTAAGCCAGCCAGTTTCACAAATTTGTTTCAAGAATTATTTTGAATCAAAGTTGCGGTAGATTAAATTAGAAGAAAGTCCTATGATAATAATGTGGTAGAAATGGTCGAATTATCCTGAACTATATTAAGCTTATGGCAACATTGTGAGCCTGTTTCAGAGTTTTTCAAGGTTTTGTGCCCATTTTCCCCATCTATAAAATTAAGAGCAAGGCATCATTTGTTTAGTGATGCGTGTCTGGCACATAGACAAGGAGTAAACTACTTAAACTAAAACACCACTGACTATAAATGATCATTATTTGGAATAGTTCCTTATCCGATTGACAAAACATATACACACACACACACACGTGCACACACATATACACAAACATACACAAATGAGATCAGCTCTCACGTCACACATTCATTTCAATATGGAATGAAAAATATAACAATTTCATGCAGATTGGGTAAAGTGTTTCCATTGTGCTCAAGTGTCTCTGACATTCCTTCCAGGCATGCTTATGTTAAATTATAATGGAAATATTTCTAGGCCAATAAAAATAGAATTAATAATACCAATGACAGGATTAATAACTCACATATAGAATACACTAAATCTTACAAAAAATTGTCCTTGCGATAACTCAGCTACCTAATATAAATGTTATCATTACTATTTGGAGGAAAGGAGAAATGAATAAGCGTTTTTATATTGCCTATTATCTTTCAAGCACAAAGTTCCTACTATGTGCCAGGTAGGTCCTATTAATTATCTTCATTTTGCAAATGAGGAAACTGAGGCAAACAGCTTGTCATTTGCCCAGGGTCATATAGGTCAGTGTAGGAGAACAAATTTGAACTCAGATCTTCCTGACTTACACCCTGGAGTTCTATCTACTGTGTCTCCTAGCTATCCCATAAATATTACATAAAATATGATATATAATTTTGATATAATATATGATATACAGAAAATTGAAGCACAGCATTTTAAACAACCTATTCAGGGGCATGCGGCTACTAACTAGCAGAGCTAGGATTATAACTTGAATTTCTATGCATGAGTATAGATGCTGGTTATATGACAATATTAGATAGAGATATGAAATAGCATTATAATGTAATTATTTTAAACAAAGAAACAAGGACTTCTGCGTTCAAAGTGACAGACAGCCTTTCAAAATCATCATCTTTGGGTAATTCTTATCACAATCATACTGCATATACTCAAAACACCCTAAAAATTGAGCAACCTGGTAGGGTATAATGGAGTTGTATATAGAGCTCCAGTTAAAAGGGACCTCATAGATCAGCTAATCCAGTCTCATCATTTTACATATCAGTGGAACAGGGACCATTGCCAGGCCTGTGGTACAAAAGACCTGAATTCAAATCTAGCCTCAGACACTTCCTAGGCATGAGACCCTGGACAAGTCACTTAGCCTCTGTTTGCCTCAATTTTTTCATCTGTAAAATGAGAATAATAACAGCACCTACCTCCCAAGGTTGCTGTGAGGATCAAGTGAGATAATAAGTACTATAACAATGTTAAGTGTATTGTTGTTGTTATCATAGAAGAAAAAATAGAAGCCCAGTGAAGAAGTGACTTCCCCAATCTGAAATGTTTGGAAGTTGCAGAGACCGGAAACCAGATCATCTAACTCTAAATCTGAGTACCATGAGTTTGAATCCCTAAATGAGCAATCACTTTAGGAATGAAAACAAAGGAAATAGTATGAGTATAAAGATGACAATGCATGAGGGGATACAAAGGTACTCTATAAATTGTAAAGTTCTTCTGGGATCCATTTTACATCTACCAAATCTTTTAAAAACCATTTGTAATAATCATAAGCTCTTTGATAGCATGGTTTCTATTCTTTTTACAGAGAATTAATCTTTTAACAAATAGGTGTAATAAAGCTGCCTTTTAAACAGGCATACCAGAGTTTAAATATCCAAATGGGAGTCAACTGTTTTCAAAGTAGTTACTTTGGGACAGTATGTACTTCAAATGATGCTGTCACTTTTCAAAGCACTCTTGGAATTTCTCTTTGGGAATGACCTCCAAAGCGTTTGTCACATTCTTCTGAATATCCTCAGTGGTAGCAACTCCTTGGTCCTCCGAGACTGGATTTGATTTGTGAAAAGAGCCGAAAGTAATTTAGTACCTAGTCTATTGAATTAGATAAGGGGTCATGAGACATAATAAATAGCATGTGGCTCCAAAATGAGATTTGACTATAAAATAATGAAACTAAGTGTTTGCACATGTCTGTGTATTGGTGTGTAACTTGTAAACTGATTCCAAAAGCATTTCTGAAAAATAGAATTTTTAAAATTATTTGAGCACAATGTCAGAAACAGTTGAAAAATTGCAGCGCCCACTAAGAACACTTTGAAAAATAACGGTGACTTTATGACATAGCTGGGTTTTGGTGGGGTGTTATTTGTTTGGTTGGTTTGAGGTCTCATTGTGTTATAAACATGTCTTACCTAACCATGTATGGTGCTTGATATCCCAAGAAATAGACTCAATAAGTAGAAAGAAGGATAGAGAGAGCAATTAGGAAAGGACTAAATGGAGGAGGAGAGGGTGAGTCTGAAGTAAATTTTTCAAAGGGACAATAGAGGAAAAATGTGGAAGTCATTCAAGGAAAGATAAATGATCAGTGAGAAAGAAAAAACATAAACAGAATTCAGACAAGAAAAGAAACATATTTTTAAAAGATTGAGGCAACTAAATAAACTGGTGAGAGTGGAGTAAATTAAAGATCACAGCTAGGACATTAAATTTTACTAAAGGTACAATTAGTAATCCCGGCACGTTCTGCAAGAAACCTTTCCCAGTCTTCCTCAGTCTTAGTACAATCCCTCTGAAACTACCATATCATTATTTAGCCACCTATAGAGAAGAAAGCCATCAAGGTCAGAAGGTAGATTGTGGATTGTGACCAGATTTGTGACTATTGGGACAAAGATACAATTAACATGTTTCAAAATTGAAATAGTTTTGTAACAGATTAGATGTGAGAAGCAAAATTAAAAGTGTTTTCCACTTCAGTCTTTTCATTTGATTTGAAAAAAAAACATCAGAGGAAGTAAAATCATTGAGACTATTTTTTTTTTTTTTTGCTTCTGAACAACTTTTAGGATAATTTCTTCACATTTTGCTGGGGGGGGGGGAAATATTGATTGATACATTGAAAATTATTTTAAACTATTAATCTATCAGGCCAAAAAGAAAAGTGATCATCATCATAGAGAAGAAAAAAATTGATTGCTATACGATGCTTAAAGAATAGCTGTCATATCACAGGTAGAAATTATCAAACCCCACATGAACCAAGATATAAATGATTTCCAGTGAAGGAACAGATGAATTGGCAGTCATGTAAAAATACAAGTAACTCATAGAAAGCTAGTATAAAGTAATCTAACTTTAAAATTTTCTTATTCCGTATGAGAAAACCAAAATTCATATAGTACAGGAGGATCTACAGAATTAGAAAGTAAAAATCATAACAAGGGACAAGTCTTGACTACTAGCAACAAACTACTACTGATAAAATCTATTATTCTTGTAGCTTTTTTCCAAGAAGTATTGTCTTATTCAGTCATTTATTTAGCAAATATTCTCAAGCCTACCTACACAGCCATAACCAGAATGGGGCAGTGAATGCTTTGCCCCATAGTGAATAATTTAGAGCATCCTGGGGTTTCCTTCCTGTAGCTGCTTTCTGCTGCCATATCTCTGGTCTGATGCACCCATACCCTTCTCTTTCTTACCTCCATGCCCAACTCTGGCCTCAAGATTTTGGATCTTTATTTCCCTGCCTGCTCTATTGACTGCCTTATCCCAGAGGATCCCTTTTCAAGCTCTACCTCAAAAAATAGCAAATTGATTTTTTTTTACTCCCCTTCCTAGCTCTGGTTTTCACATCAGTGGCACACGCTCTGCCCTGACTTTGTTGCTGTCCCCTTTTTTAGCTCCATCAGAGGTATCTACCATTAACCCATCATAGTATCAAGCTGGAAACCTCCAGGTAATACAGACACTGTTTCACACATCTATGCCACACTCCAAAATTACTGCCCAGACTAGCTTTGCCCCAAATAAAAAGCTTGCTGGTTATGGCTTATGACTATAAACATGACTATAACTATGAAAATAAGTACAAGCAAAAAGTCTTACTCCTAGAGAACTTTCTGTTTGTTTGGATAGAAAAAAATGCACATGATCGATCAAGTTTTTCAAAGCACCTACTATGTGCTAGGCACTTTGCCAGGTGAGGATATAAGTAAAAAACAAATGAAATGACGATCAATATCTACTCATGGGGATATTAAATTCTGATGAGGGAGATAAGTACGTATCTCTATCTATATATGTGTATATATAATAAATGAAAAATGAATTAATGTAAACAAAGACAAAGTAGTTAAATATAACCCCTCCTAGATCATTTCCCTCTTGTGCCAGAGGGGTTCATATAGCTCAATGAAACTATGAGCTATGCCATGCAGGATTACCAAAAATGGACAGGTCATAGTGAAGAATTCTGAGAAAAGATGATCCACTGGAGAAGGAAATTGAAAACCATTCCAGTATCTTTGCCAAGAAAACCCCATGGACAGCCTTAAACCCATGGATGGTATTAAAATGACAAAAGCAATGACACCAAAAAATAAATCCCTTGGGCCAGAAATGTCCCACATGTTACTGGGGAAGAGCAGAGGACAACTACAAGAACCCCCAGAAAGAAGGAAGTAATTAGGCCAAAATGAAAAGGAAGATCTGCTGTGGATGTGTCTGGTGACAAAAGGAAAGTCCAGCAGTGTAAAGATCAATATTGCATAGGAACCTGACATGTAAAATCTATGAACAAAGGCAAGTTGGATGTGGTCAAACAGGAGATGGAAAGATTAAACATTGACATCTGAAATGGATGAGAATGAGTGAATTTTGTTCAAGTGATCCTTATACATACTACTGTGGACAAGAATCCCTTAGAAGAAATGGAATAGCCTTCATGGTCCTTAAAGAGGGAAGAAAAGCAGTACTGGTATATTAATCTCAAAAATGACATAAAGATTTCTATCCAAATCCAAGGCAAATCATTCAACATCATAATACTATATATCTGTGCTCCAACCACTGATACTTATGAGACCAAAGTTGTTCAGTTCTGTGAATATCTACCACTTCTAGAAATAACATCAAAAAAAAAAGATGTCAAAATCATCATACGTGATTCGAATGCTAAAGTAGGAAAACAAAAGATAATTTGAATAACAAGCAAGTTTGGCCTTGGAGTACAATGTGAAACAAGGAAGGGACTAATTGAGTTTTGTCAAGATAACTCACTGGTTATAGCAAACACTCATTCACCAACGCAAAAGGTGACTCTACACATGAATATCACCAGATGTTTAATATTGAAATCAGATAGATTATATACTTTGCAGCCAAAAATGGAGAAACTCTATGCATGTAGTCAGGTAAAACAAGTTCTAGAGCTGACTGTGGCTCAGTTCATGAGCTTCTTATCACAAAATTTGGACTTAAATTGAAGAAAGTATGGAAAAACCATAAAACTCTATGACTTAAATGACGTCCCTGATGAATATTAATTGGAAGTGATGAATAGATTTAAGGGATTGAATCTGATAGAGTGCCTGAAGAACTACAGATAGAGCTTCACAATATTGTATAGGAAGCAGCAATGAAAAATATCCCAAAGAAAAAGAACAAGAAGGCAAAATTGCTGTCTAATACAGCTTTATCAATAGCTAAGGAAAGAAAGAAAGCAAAAGGAGAAAAGGAAAGATATGCCCAACTAAATGCAGAATTTCATAAATTGAAAGGAGACATAAAAAGGTTTTCTTAAATGAGCAATGCAAAGAAATAGAAGGAAAAAATAGAATGGGAAACACAAGAGTTCTCTTCAAGAAAATTAGAGATATCAAGGGAATTGATACATTGATGTTTCATGTGAAAACAGACAAGGCAAAAGACAAAAAAGTGGTAAAAAAAAAGTGGCAAAGACTTAAGAGAATGGGGAGCAGAGCCGTGATGGCAGCATAGAAGCAGGAAAACTCAGTGAGCTCCTCCCATAACCACCTCAAATACCTATAAAATATGACTCTAAACACATATTAGAGCTACAGAACCCACAAAGTGAGCAGCCCAGCAGGAAGACAGGAAGAGTCCAACACAGCTTGCTGGGAGCCAAGCCCAACCCCATGAAAGCCCACAGTTGTAGCCCCAGAGCAGCCACAATCAGACCCATCTGGAGTGGACTTCAGGAGAGTGGATAACCAACGGCTATGGCAGTTTCTAGAATTGTCAATCCATAAATGCCAAAGACAAAGTAAAAGATCAGCGTGGACTCTGTGAGAACAGGGGGACTGAGAGCACAGTCGGCCACAGCCCCCGGGGTAAGAAGGCAAGAAGTAGTGGAGGTGCTGTGGCTGTGCAGCCACCTTCTCATGGCTGCTTCAGAGCTTCTGGCCTGTGGATTGTAGGAAGACCAGGCAACCAGTGAGAGGATAATAGATCTGACTTTGACCTGCTTAGACCTGGATCACTGTCTTAGGTGGAGGTCCTAGAGTAGGTGACCAGTGAGCCACAGCATGTGGGGGCTGTAGAGAGGGCACCCAACTAATAGCTCTGGCAGCTGTGAAAACCCCAGCAATTTGGGACAATGCTGTCCTCTCTGGAAGCAGAGTTCTAGTGTGGCAAAGCTCTCAAAAATCAAGTGAGTGGCAACATGAGCAAGCAAAGGAAGCAACGCAAGCACGGCAACCAAACCTTAGATTCTTTTTTTGGGGGACAAAAAGGATCAAATCATGGAATGGGAAGAAACAGAGAAGTCAGGACTCTTGCATCAAAAGCTTCCAAGAAAAATATGAACTAGTTACAGGCCATGGAGGACCTCAAGAAGGATTTTGAAAACCAAGTAAGAGAAGTGGAGGAAAAATTGGAAAGAGAAATGAGAATGATGCAAGAAAATCATGAAAAGAGAGTCAACAACCTGACTGAAGAAAATAATACCTTAAAAAATAGACTAACACAAAAAAACAGTGAGGAGAAGAATGCCTTAAAAATTCAAATTTGCCAGATGGAAAAAGAATTTCAAAAGCTCACTGAAGAGAATAATTCCTTCAGAACTGGATTGGAACAAATGGAAGTGAATCACTTTGTGAGAAATCAAGACACTATTAAATAGATCCAAACAAATGAAAAACTACAAGGCAATGTGAAATATCTCATTGGAAAAACCACTGACTTGGAAAATAGATGCAGGAGAGATAATTTAAAAATTATTGGACTACCTGAAAGCCATGGGCAAAAAAAGAACCTAGAAAGCATCCTTCAAGAAATTCTCAAGGAAAATTGCCTTGATTTTTTAGAACCAGAAGGCAAAATAGAAATTAACAGAATTCACCGATCACATCTTTAAAAAGATCCCCAAAAGAAAACTCCTAGGAATATTATAGCCAGGTTCTAGAGTTCCCAGGGCAAGGAGAAAATGCTGCAAGCAGTCAGGAAGAAACAATTTGCATACTGTGGAAACACAATCAGGATAACACAAAATCTAGCAGCTTCTACATTAAAGGATCGAAGGTCTTGGAATATGATATTCCAGAGGTCAAAGGAGCTCAGATTAAAACCAAGAATCACCTACTCAGCAAAACTGAGTATAATTTTTCAGGGGAAAATATGATCATTCAATGAAATAGAGGACTTCCAAGCATTCTTGATGAAAAAACAGAATTGAATAGAAAATTTGATATTCAAATACAAGAAGCAAGAGAAGCATGAGAAGGCAAACAGGGAAAAGAAATCATAAGGAACTATTAAAGTTGAACTATTTACATTCCTACATGGAAAAACAACAATTTTCAGTTATGAAACTTTCCTTAGTATAAGGATAGTTGAAGGGAATATAAATGAGTATTATATATCTATGTGGGTGTGTGGGTGTGTATGTGTGTGTACATATATATGTCTATATAGGAGGGTATATGTGCAAATGAATGCATGTGTGAATATGTGCATATATGTGTACAGGTATACGTAGACAGAAAGCACTGGATAAATTGAATAGGAAGGGATGATATTTTAAAAATAAAATTAAGCAGTGAGAGAGGAATATAATGAGAGACAGGGAGAGACAGAATATGGTAAATTATCTCATATAAAAGAGGCAAGGGAAAACTGATACAATGGAGGGGAAGAACAGGAAGGCAAAAGGGAATGGGTCAATCTTACTCTCATTGAATTTGGCTTAAGGAGGGTACACATTAAATTGGGTATCTTACCCTACAGGAAAGTAGGGAGGGGGAAGAGAATAAGAGGGGAGATGATAAAAGGGAGGGCAGATTAGGGGGAAGGGTAATTAGAAGCACACACTTTTGAAAAGGAACAGGGTCGAAGTAGAAAACAGTATAAGTGTGGGGTGGGATAGGATGAAGGGAAATATAGTCAGTCTTTCACAATATATCCACTATGGAAATGTTTTGCGTAACTATACGTGTACAACCTATTTATCTTCCCAGTAAAGGTGGATGACAATGGAAGAAGGGGAAGAATCTGGAATTCAAAGTTTTAAAACCAAATGTTTTTTTAAAATTATCATTATTATTATTATTTACATGCAGCTGGCAAATAAGATATACAGGCACTGGGATATGGAGATTCATCTTGCCCTACTGGAAAGTCGGAGAGGTTATAGGGGATGATATAGGAGAGAACAGATTGCAGGAGGGTGTATTCAATGGGATCACTGTTTTGGGGTGGTGGGTAGGAGACAGATGGGGAGAAAATTTGTTAACTCAAAATCTTGTGAAAATGAATGTTGTAAACAAAAAATAAACATAAAATTTATTTTAAAAAACTAGTTAACAGAAGTAGAAGAGATTAAGAAGAAGTGGCAAAAATACACAAAAGACCTATACAAGAATGATCTTAATATCACTGATAACCATGATGGTATGGTTACTGATCTAGAAATAGACATCCTGGAGAATGATGTCAAAAGGGCATTAGGAAGCATTGCTAACAATAAGACTAGTGGAATTCTACTTGAGTTATTTAAAATCCTAAAAGATGATTCTGTAAAAGTGTTACACTCAAAAAGCCAGCAAATTTGGAAACCTCAACAATGGCTACCAGATTGGAGAAGACCAATTTATGTTTCAATCCTAAAAGGGGGCAATGCCAAGGAATGTTCAAATTACCAAACAACCGTGCTAATATCACAAGCCAGAAAGGTTATCCTTAAGATTATACAAGCTTGGCTTCAGGAATATATGAAATAATCATGGGATTATGGAAAAATCAAGAGTTCCAGAAAAAAATCTACTTCTGCTCCTTTGGCTACGCTAAAACCTTTGAGTGTATGGATCACAGCAAAATGTGGTAAGTCCTCTAAGAAATGAGATTACCAGATTTTTTAAAGCATGCTTTCTTTTTTTGCCTTTATTTTTTTTTTACATTTGATAGTATTTTATGTTTTTTTATTACATGTAAAGATAGTTTTCAACATTCATTTTTGTAAGATTTTTGAGAAGGAACTTTTTTTTTCCCTCCCTTTCCTACCCTCTCCCAAAAACATCAAGGAAATCTGATATAGGTTATACATGTACAATCATATTGAACATATCCACATTATTCATGTTGTTAAAGAAGAATCAGAACAAAAAGGAGAAAACCATGAGGAAGAAAAAACAAAAAATGTGAAAATAGTATGCTTTGATGTGCATTCAGACTCCATAGATTTTTCTTAACATGTGGATAGAATTTTCCATCATGAGTTTTTAGAATTGTCTTGGATCATTCTATTGCTGAGAAGGGCTAAGTATATCATAGTTGATTATCACACAATGTTGCTATTACTCTGTACAATGTCATCCAGGTCTTGCTCACATCACTCAGAATCAGTTCATGTGAATCTTTCCAGGTTTTTCTGAACCTCCTACTTATCTTTTTTTTTATAGCACAGTAGTATTCCTTTACATTAATATACCACAACTTGTTCAGCCATTCATCAATTGATGAACATCCCTTTAATTTCCAATTCTTTGCTACCACAAAAAGAGCTGCTATAAATATTTTTATACATGTGGGTTTTTCCCCTTTTTATGATCTCTTTGGGACATACACCTAGTAATTGTATTACTGCGTCAAAAGATATGCGTAGTTTGATTGCCCTTTGGGCATAGTTCCAAATTGTTCTCTAAAATGGTTGCATCAGTTCACAATTCCAACAATGGTGCATTATGGTGTGAATTTTCATGTGTCTTCTCCAACATTTATCATTTTCCTTTTCTGTAATATTAGCCAATCCAGTAGTTGCAAGGTAGCACCTCAGAGCTGTTGTAATTTTCATTTCTCTAATCAATCATTATTTAGAGCATTTATTCATATCGCTGTAGCTAGCTTTAATTTCTTAATCTGAAAACTGCCTGTTCATATCCTTTAACCATTTATTAATTGGGGGAATGACTTGTATTCTTTAAAATTTGACTCAGTTCTCTATATATTTAAGAAATTAGTTCTTTATCAGTCCAATAATTCTTAAATCACCTTTCCTAAATCTATTTTCTAGGTCAGTTATTTTTCTAGTGAAGCAATTTTCTTCTCTATTTTTTCATTCTTTTGATTTTGTTTGACTGATTCTTGATGTTTTATAGAGTCATTTGCTTTCACTTCCCCAATTCTAATTTTTAAGTAATTTTTTTTTTCAATTAGCTTTTGTACCTCCTTTTCCATTTGGCCAATTCTACTTCTACAGTTGTTTTCTTCAGTGGATTTGTTTTCTCATTTAGCCAATTCTATTTTGAAAGGAATTGTTTTCTTCAATAGATTTCTTTTTTTTTTTCATTTGGTCAATACTATTTTTTAAGGAGTTGTATTCTTCAGTCAATTTTTCTGTTTGCTTTTTCAAGCTATTGACTCTTTTTTCATAATTCTCCTTCATAACTCATTTCTTTTACCAATTTTTTCTACCTCTCTTATTTGACTAATCCTTTTTGAGCTGTTCCAAGAGGACTTTTGGTGGTTTAGTCCAATTCACATTCTTCTGTGAGATGTCACAAGTAGGCACTGTGACATTGTTGTCATCTCCTGAGTTTGTGTCTTACACCATAGTAGCTTTCTATGGTCTGGGTTCTTTTTGGTTTTTTGCTCTCATTTACAAGATGAGGAAGAAAGGGCCTGGCTTGTCATATGGGGCCATTGGGTCATGAAGGGTTGGACATGACTAAAGGAATGAACAATAACAAGTTAAATATATGGTAATTTGGGAGTAAGGACACAAGCAATTGGAGGGATCTTAAAAATGCCCCATATAGAAGGTTATGCTTAAGTTGCATGTTAAATGAAGAGGGAGACTTGGTGAAGCTGAAGTAAGATGAGAGCCTCTTCTGGATATGCATGAGGAATAAAGGTCAGGTTTTTTTTTTCCTAAATTGCAGAGTGGGAGGGATCGGTTATATGGATGGGCGTGGGGCAGAGCTTTGATAATTCAGGACTAGATCATTTAAGGCTTTAAAAATAAAAGATAATATGTCTTTATCCTCAAGGCAACAGAAAATCATTGGACTTGACTGAATAGGGAATTCACTGTCAGCTATGTGCTTAAGAAAAGTTATTATACCAGCAGTTTGTAGGAAGGAGGAGTTAGAATGCTGTTTCAATAATCTAGACAAGAGGTAATGAGTGTTTAAAATAAAATGATGATGTATGAGTGGAAAAAATATGTAAGATATGAGAAGTAATGTAAAGAAAGAAATGGCATGATTTATCAATTAACTGAATGTGTAAGATGATATATGATAACGAGTCAACAATAATATCAAGGTTATGAACCTGGAATTTTGGAAGTAGGGTGATGCCTCTGAAATTTTTTTAAAAAGTTTGGAAAATGGGAGATTTGGGAGGGAGAGAAGATGAGGTTAATTTTGGACATGCTGAGCTTGAGATATATCTAAAATATAGCTGGTGATACAGGACTGGAGTGCAATTTAAAAAAAAAGAGAAATGGGTGTGTGGGTGTGTGTGTGTGTGTGAGAGAGAGAGAGAGAGAGAGAGAGAGAGAGAGAGACAGACAGACAGAAAGGGGAGGGTGGTAGTAGAAAACAGCCCATTTTCTGAATATGTAGGATATGCACATACTCATACATAAGTACATATGTAAACACACATATATAAATGTATGCATACACATGAGCATGGATACATGTGCAAAACGCTTACATGCATTTGTCTATGTATGCACATGATGTGCAAGTTCATAAATGTGTGTACATATATGAATATGAGCCATCTATAAAGAGATTAATGAAGGAATAATTTATAATGCAAGACAATGCATGAACAAGTGCAAGAAGTATAAGAAATAAAACTGTTTACATTATTCTTCAAGAGGTATGAAGAATTTACCAGAGTAGAGCAGACAGGAAAATTTATCATAGAAGGTGTTCAGAGTTAAGTTTTTGAAAAGGGTAATTCTGTCCATTCTAACTCTTCTCTAAATTAAATATCTAAGTTTCTTCAACATAGAATGATCCTGAAGTCTCTCATCATTCTGATTCTCTTCCCTTGAGACCTTCCACCTTATCAGTGTTGTTTTTAACATATGAAACTCGGAACTGAATAAATATGCCACTGCTCATTCTGAAAACTGTTCTCTCTTAATGCAGCCTGAGATCCTATTAACTTTCTTAATTATCATATCACACTTGACTCATGCTGAGTTATTAGTACATTAAAATACTCAGATTTTTTTTCCCAGAAAAATGATGCTGGACATTCTCCCCTTGTCTTATAATTGCCAAGATGATTTTCTTGAGTCTAAGTGTAACACTTTATATCCAAGTTTATTAAATTTCATTTTACTAGTATTATCCCAACAATCTAGCTTATTGAGATCTTTTGGGATTCTGATTCTGTCATCCAGAGAGTTTGCTATCCTTAGCTTTGTTACAACTGAAAATTGTTAACCTACAACCTATACCTTTATCTGTGTCTTGGATAAAAGTGTCAAATTGCATTTGACCAAGCATGGATGCCAGTGGCCCTCCACCGGGGACCTCATTTCAAGGTCACATTGAAATAATGTATACTCATCGAGGCTGGACCTTTCATCAATTTTGAATCTGTCTGATTATACTGTTATCTAGCTCATGTCTCTGTCTTTTCCACAAGGATACAATGAGATACTTTATCAAAGGTTTTGCTAAATTCTAAGTGAATTAGGGGATTTGTTTTGCCTGACTATGCATGTTTCTTTTTTTTTTTAACAAGGAATTTGTTTTTCTTCTTTTCCCCTATGGGGCAAGGGGTGGAAAGAAAAGAATGTAGATTTCTGTTAACTATATACATATATTATAAATCTATATACACATATGCACACATATAAATCATATATATACACATATGTATGCATGAGTGTATATATGTATATGTATACACACACATATATATAAAATATAGTGAGCTTTGTGGGCTACAGATATGGTTTGTTGCATGTACTTTCAAACAAGGTCCCTATACTGTTAGTTTTGTTTAATTGCTTTACTTTATAACAAGACAGCTCTCCCAGGAAGGGAAAATCTGGAAATGTTTTTAATGTAAAAATAAAGGATTTTTATAAAATAAAGAAAAAAATAAAAACCTAGGTAAACTATGTTTATAGTATTCCTCTGATTCACCAATCTAGTAGCCCTGTCAAAAAGGGAATTAATTAGTCTGGAATAGTATATTCTTTATGAAGCTATGATGGATCTTTAGGACCACTGCTTCCTTTTCTAGATTTTAAGTAACCACTTTTAAACATTCTCTAGAATTTTGCTGAGAAATTATTTCAAGTTCTTTGGTCCATAGTTTACACACTCTTGTTGATATTTTTATGATCACTGTTGTTATTACGAGTAGTAGTAGTAGTAGTACTAAGACATTTTTCCTTCTCTAGTCCTATTGTGTTTTCCCTAATCTCAACAGTCTTTCAAAGATCACTGACAGTGACTCAACGATTTAACCTGCCATTTCTTTATCCTGAGGTATAGTTCATCTGGACCTAAAGACTTGAAATCTTCAAGGGCTGCCATTGATTCTCATTATCTCTTTAATTCTCTATTGATCATTGTTTTGTTTTGTGCCTTTCAGTCTCAAATTGATTTTTTTTTGTAGAGAAAATACAAGCAAAATAAAAGTTAAATAGTTCTACCATCTTTCCATCAAATATATCATCCTTTCCACATGAAGTTAGCAGTGATTCATGGCTCTCTCACCCAATATAGCTTCTTTTAAAAAAAACCCAGCTTTTTGTTTGTTTTCCTTGGTTTTTTTTCTCACCATCTTGAGCTCATTTTGAGCCTCAGTACTCAACATGATTTCCTTACAGGACTATGCCAACTCATTGCTTCAACTATATTTCTAAGAATCTGCTCAATTTTGTTACATCTTCCTTAATTTACAGAAGCTAAAAGTAGTTATAGCACCTTATATGGACCTTCAGATATGGAGAACCCCTATAACTATGCTGGCAGAATGCTACAATGAAAGAGCAGTAACTTGGGAGTCTCAGCCTCACTTCAAATCTTTGCACTGCCTTCTATTGCATTTTGTCAATTTAGTAAATTCGAGACCCCTCAATTATGAAATCAGGGGGTTGAGGCTAGATGGCTTCTAACTTCCCTTCTTGTTCTAAAGCTATGATATCTAGTATATTGAAATATCATTTAAGGTTTTTTTTTTAATATTACTGACATTTGTTTGCCAAGTAATCAGTTTGGGAATTAACCAGGATAGTTCTTCCTGCTTTTTTGACATAGTTCTATACATTAGTCCTGCGAGGATAGACAAAGAAAATACAAGAAGAAGCTACTTAAAACAATTTATTTAACCTTTTCATTAACAACTATGGCAAATAGTACATTTTGATGAGCTTTTTGTTAATGCTTTTCTAAAAATATAGGGTTTTCTCAGGGGAAACAGAGAGAGACAGAGACAGAGACAGAGAGAGACAGAGAGACAGAGAGAGACAAAGAAAGAGAAAGAGAGAGAAAGAGAGAAACAGAGACAGACAGAGAGAGAATTCATATGTATATGTATATCCGTGTAGATGTAGATGTGTATTTATGTATAATATACAAATAATATACATATATATTCTCTATTATTAGAAATAATTGAAGTTTGTGTGTCTCTATTCAATTTCGTCTTCCTGACTTCTCCAGTCAGTCTATTGCTATGCTCTAATGCAAAGTGTTAACAACCTCTCATAACTTGATGTCACTTATTTCCATCTCAGAATTCTGTGATGACAAAAAGAATAATATTATGGTCCAGGATGTTTTTAGAAAGGCAATCCCAATTTTCATGTTCTTAATTCGAATGCCTGTCCTTATGAAAATATTTCAGCATGTAAATCTATCAGTAACGGTGCCAAAGGTTAGCAACATTAAGAGTGGGAACTACTATTAAATAAAATGTGTGTTCATATATGTACATATGTATATAAGTATGTATGTATATACACACATATAGATAGTCACAGGTAATTTTCATTAATACGCCTTTTAGGGGAACTATCATAAAAGAAGTTGAAGATTCTGTGTACTCATTTCAGTGAAATCTTTTGCATATGCATGCCCATATCCACTTTGCATAATGAAAAGTCCTTCCTTAGATACATGCTAACTTTTATATGAGAGCAGCTTGGCTAATTTGAATCTGAAAGCACTATTGCTTGCTTCATTCAAATTATGCAAAAAAAATTTAAGGAACTATTTTAGGGTTAAAGGTAGTCAACAGGTTTACTTGAAAATTAGTGCTTACCACTACAATAACTTCCCAATTGAAAAAAAAAAAAGAGAAAGAAAACTAAAAAAAAAAAAGCTAAAAGAATTAAGAACTGCTGGTGTAGAGAAAAGGGATTCTGTTAGCATATTTTCCCTGTTAAGAGAAGCATATGAATATTGCAAAGGGTACTCATCTCAGAAGATGCCAAAGAGGATAAACCACCAAGGAATATGCACTCAAAGTTAAGCTTGTTTTTGAACATATGCCATAAACAGACTTTAGTTTTCAAAATGTTTTAAATCAGTGATATTTGAATATAATGCGGCGAGTTAAATCATACCAAGCTGTAACAATACTGATTTAGAACCTGACAAGATTTTAAAACTTCATAAGAGGAAGCAGTGGTTAGCTCTTGATGGTCTTTCTGCATTGTGTAGTGGGAAGAGTAATGATTCTAGAGGCAGAGAACCTGGGTTCAAATCTTGCCTCTGACAATTACTACCTGTGGCAGATCATATCCTCATTGACACCTTCTCTTCTCCATGCTAACCATGCCTAGTAATCAAAGGCCATTTACCATTTTACTTACTCCCCTCTACCTATTTTTTTAACTTTACTAGAGTCTTTCTTGAAATATGACACACAAACTGCCTTCATCACTACAGAGGTGATTTGATTCAGCTGTGTATAATGGCACCATCATTTCCTTCTTCCTTGCCAGGAGTAGAAACAATTGTGTCTTTCTTAATATGGACTAAAATCACATTTTGCTGACACAAAATTCCTTTCAATCATACTGAGCTTGCAGGCCACTTAATTTCCCAGATATTTTCCATACAAATCTATCTAGCCTTCTTTCTTCCATCCTGTATAGTAGGTAGAATTCTGCATCTCCAAGTGCCAAATTCCTCTCAAGATTTCTCCTCCAGATGTTTCTCCTCCTGGCATGTATAAACTGATTCTACTTGCTTTTCCTTAGAGAGGAACCAGGAAAGATGACTATATCTGGTTCTACTCATCCAAGGATATTCTGATCCAAATCAACAGAAGACAGGGGAATAGTAAATGGTAGCGATTACATATGGTTGTATCCTTAGAAGTGACAGTACGTCCCTGCACCAGACTCAAGTCAAATCAAGTCAGCAAGCATTTGTTAAGTGCTTATTTTGTGTAAGACATTTTGCTAAGATCTGGGGGTATAAATGCAAAAACAATCCCATTCCTGAAGAAGTTCACAATTTAATGGAGGAGATAAGATGCAAACAATTATGTATATACAAGATATATACAGTATAAATAGGAGGTACCCTAAAAGGGAAGGCACTGGCATTGAGAGAAAGCAGGAATGCTTCTTGCAAGTGTCAATTTAAGTCAAGACTTGAAAGAAGACAAGAGAGATATGAAGAGGGAGAACATTCTATACAAAGGGCACCACCAGAAAAAAAGGAACAGTCCATAGAGGCAATATCTTATGTGAGGATCAAAAAGGAGTTCAGTGTCACTGAACTGCAGAGATGTGGAGTCTGGATTCATGTAGACACTTAGGCTTCTTGCATCAGCAACTGATTTCTTTAGGATTTTCTAGTTTACTTACTTTCTAGTGGTCCTCCTACATTCTCAAAAGTTTGATACTGCCATTGCTTGAAACACTTGAAATTACTCCTTTGAAATTACCCTCAGAACACAATCTATTTTTAAAATATCTTCAATTTGATTTTATTTTTGGAAGCAAACAATCATTCAGAGATCAATCTGACAAGTAGAGTCAGTGATCATACTATTAGGCTATAAGCAGCATCAGAGGACAATGGCCTTATCAAAATCATTTTTTAAAACACATGTTCTAAGGTGGGTATAAATAAAAGATAATCAAAAGACATATCTTGCTGGATTTGAGGACCCTTGTGCAAAGTCAGTGGGAATTGAAGTTGGAAAGGTGGGATGAAGCTAGATTATGGATGGAGAGTCTTGAATGCTAGAATTGGAGACAACCTCAGGTCAGGTGGCTTGGATTCAATTTCTAGCTTAGCCACTAACTACATATATGACCAATATTTTTAATAGAAAGTTTGGTTAAAAAAATATTCCTTTGGGGCAACTATGTGGTGCAGTGAATAGAGCATGGGTCCTGGAATCAGGAGGACCTGAGCTCAAATGTGACCTCAGACACTTGACATACTTACTAGCTGTAAGACCTTGGGCAAATCACTTAACCTCAATTGTCTTGTGTCACCCCCTCGCAAAAAACAAAAATATTCTTCCTTTGCTTTTTTAAAATAGTATATTCTTCTTGATTCAATACAACAATTATTTGTTAAATGCTTCTGTGACCGTACTCAGCTCTTGGAAGGGATACAATAATGAATAAGATAGGGTCCCTGTCCTTCTCATATTCACTTTATTTACTAGGCTAGTCTCTAAAGGACTCATTTTTTTTTAAATCTACCTTCAAAAGATGATGACTCACCACCACTGATGATGTTCAAAAGAATGAATCACAGGCTCTGAAGGTAATTTTGAAGGAGGACTTCCATCCAACAGAACAACAAAAGATCTGTGTGGGACTGGGGTTATTTTGTTTTCCTCTCCCCCTCTCTCTCAGTGTTCCTACCATGCATCTAAATCCTGGTACAAGAAGAAAGGAATTAAGTGGGGTGTGTGTGTGTGTGTGTGTGTGTGTGTGTGTGTGTGTGTAGTTGACTCTTGACGCCTGCTGTCAGTATGTGTGAAGTGAGAATGAGGGGATTGAATCTGTGAGCTTTACAGTTTGTCCCTGTCAGCTCTAAATCTATGATCTCATCATGATAAAGATGGGGAGCCAATGAGGATTTTTAATCTAAAGTCAACATGGTAAAAGTGTTTCATAGACATGTTTCTAGAAGTAATGCATAGGTAAGGACATAGTAAAGATACAATGGAAGAAAGAAGATAATTTAGGAGGTCAATATGAGCTTATAAAGAACCATGAATACCATACCAAAGATTTTATTTTTATTTTATTTTATTTTTGCTTTTTGGAGGGCAATTGGGGTTAAGTGACTTGCCCAAAGTCACATGGCTTAGTAAGTGTGTCAAGTTTCTGAGGCCAGATTTGAACTCAGGTCCTCCTGACTCCAGGGTTGGTCCTCTATTCACTGTACCACCTACCCACCCCCATACCAAAGATTTTACACTCTGTTCACTTGAAATTATCTGAAGTCTGAAACTATCTGAGCATGAGAATGAAACATTCATAATATGGGAAAATAAAATCTGCAATGTTTCCAAGACAGACAAAGGAGAAATATTTAGAATCCAGGCAACTTATTTAGGAAATGAGATAATAATGACCTGAATTACAATAATCTCAGTGGGAATAGAAAATAAGGCAGAAATCCTAGACACTGGGAAGGAAAGATTTTATGACAAGGGACATCATAGTGTAGAACAGAGATGTCAAACAAATGACTTCTAGCCAGAGAACTCTCAAGTAGACTCAAATCAGATGGAAATGAAATTCAGAAGTATTTTTCAAAATAAAGATACAAAAATGAATAATTTTAACATGTTTCCTAAGTCAATGTGTACATGCAGGGGTCCTTAAGCATGGCTTAATCATCATTTGGTTAGTGATTAGTGGCTATTTGATTTTGACACCACTGGTACAGAACCAGCACAAGACTGAAAGATAGGAGATCTGGGTTCTAATTCTAGTTCTCTCATTTATTTGCTATGTGTCAAGTATTTTAACGTCACTGCAACTTAGTGTTGCTCTTTTATAAATAAAAAAGGTGGACTAGATTATTAAGGTCCTTTGTTCAAAAATTATAGTTTTATTCTTCTTTGATTGGATATGAGGGATAAGGAAAACAAAGAATGTAAAGATGAGTCCAAGGTTTGGGGCTTAGACGACTAGGCAAAGGATGATTTAGCTAATAGAAATTTAAAAAAACTTAATAGAAGGTATAGGTTTGTAGGGATGAATTATGAATCTACTCTTAAAATTTCTTAAATTTGAAGTGTTGTTTGAGATGTTGAATTTGAAATGAAATAAAACAGCTATAAATATAGAATGGAATGAAGTTCGTGTGAATAGTAAAGGTGATATGGCTACATAGCATTACTTGCTGAAAAAAAGTGTGGAGGTTTTAGGGTACTCCAAATTAAACATATCAGTAGTATGATTTCTGGTTAAAAAAATATGACCTTGTGCTGCTCTTTGTGAATATAGGGGTTAGGCCTCTGATTTCATGGGTTTAGGGAACTCTTGGGTATGAAATTTTCTCCTAACAAAGCAGGGCATATCCTTCTCTATAACTTCTAGTCTTAGAGAACTAACTAGACTCAACCTTCCTAATGCCGTGACTCTTTAATACTCGTATGTGAGCATATCTGCATGTAGGCGGACCCGCCTGGAGACAGATAAAGGAGTGGGTCTCAGTTCCTAAGACCATTGGAAATATGTGTTTTCTGATGGTCTTAGGCGACCCCCAAAGGGGTCACGACCCACAGGTTGAGAACCGCTGGACTAGAACAATTAAGGGTTAAATGACTCGCTAGAGCTCATACAGTCAGTATGTTTCAGAGAAAGAATTTGAACCAGGTGTTCCTGGCCAGCTCTTAATTTATTATGCCATAATTCCTCTCTTTATGTGAAGAACAGTATATACCTTATATTATTATCCTATGCCCTTATCAGACCAATCTGGTGTATTATGTTTAATTTTGAACACCTGATTTTAGGAAAAACTGATAAGGAGGAGATCGTGCAAAGGACAGTGATCACTAGGGTGCATGGGCCTCAGGATTATGCCATTTGAGAATCCATTGATGTAAGTGAATATGTTTAATATAGGGGACAGAAAATCTACAGAAGATAATAGGTAGCAATCTTCAATTATTTGAAAATAAGTGCTATGACAAAGTAGGAAAGATTGCCTCACAAAGTAGCAGACCCTTAAGTAAAAACCAGATGACCAATTGGTAGGTATGTTGTAGATGGAATCTTCAGTTGGGAAAAGATTGAACTAGATGATCTCTGAGACACCTTCTAATGCCAAGGATTTATGATAATACGACAATGTCAAGGATGGAAGTATAAATTTGTGAGTCTTCGATAAGGCATTAAATACATAGAAGTACATATTGTTTTCAAAAAGAGAATGAACATAGAATAGAAAAGAGATATTTTTCAGGTAACGAGATAGGAATAGAAGTGGAGGCTTTGAGTTGAAGGAAAGGAAAAATTAAAGTAATCCTGTTAGTGCCAATTTAGTAGACCATTTGGTAGAAAGATGTCCACTGAAAGTCAAGAAATTGGAGAACTAGAAAGATTGTAGGTTTAGAGTCTTAAAGACTAAGAAAAAATACTATGGGGATTAGGATAATGCAAGAGAGGTTAATTAAAGAAATAAAAAGGAAACAGAAAATACAAGTACCTTTTGACAAGTGCTGCTTCCCTATTTGTGTTATCTGACTACCTTAAGACATTTCAAACTTATTCAGAACTCATACAGAAGCACCAAAGCATTGTAAATCAACCTTGGCTTCCTGCTAGGTACTTTACTCAGGCTTTCATTGGTATTAGAAGGCCTCAAGCTACTTTGGACTGGAGAATCCTCTGGATTTCTTGACCTAACAGGTCTTTATTTTAAAAAAAAAACTCTGCAGATTACCTTACTGCTCTTCTTCTCCCCTCAGGCATCATACCTAATTAGAGGCTTACTCTAACACTGCAGCTAACACCCACACTCTGGGACTACATTTATCAGAGGAGTCCTTGCCTGACTTTCCACGTTGCCCTGCCCACCTTTAGGTCACAGTTTTCTTTCTTGCCTATTTCCAAATGAATTAAAACCTCCAAAGAAAGAAAAGAGCTACAGTGAAAGCCTCCTTCTAATGATAATTCTTTCCCCAATCACAAATAACCTAACAAACATCTCCTTAGTCCTTAATTCATTCCTAGAGCATACTGAAATTAACTAATAATAAGTCTCGCTTCTACTCAACCTTGATTATCAGTATTTTTATAGTTTGGAATATTTTGCTGACATAACTTTTAAAGGGGACATACCCTACCTCCCATTATGAGAATCTTAAATTTTTATATTTATATACTGTGTACATACATATACATGTATGTATACATATATGTGCATACATGTGCATATATCCATTTTGAGGGTAGACATCAGCCAGATCTATAATTTTATCTATATAAGCAGCTCTGGGTTGACAACATTCTCTTTGCCAGCTCAGATCAGGCTGTTCAGCTCCTTAGAGCACTACAGTGTTGTCTGGAGTAATGAGAGTTTAATTTACTTGCTCATGATCACAAAACCCACATGTGTCATGACAGGACTTGAAAAAATATTTTCCTGACACTAAGGCCAGCCTTCTAGTCATTAAGATGGACTATCCCTCAAGATAGATGTGCAGAATAAAATAGCCAAGCTTCTTTTTTTAATTAGAAATATTTCCTCATAGGAAAACATGGAGCAGGGGGAAGGGAATGAAACTGAGATTTAAGATGGAGATTGGTCTTTTGTCATATCTGTCCAGAATCAAAACTAACATTTCTTGTTTCATTCGGTTGAGCTACTCATTCTTCATTGTACTCTATTTTCAAATTTCAAATGGACAAAGAATTTCATCAAGAATCCCATGTCCTTATTAAAGTGCCAACTACCTCAGTAGCAGAATGAACCTAATGTTCTACCAGGCATTTGTGGCCTAGACCCACTTCTTTGTTATTTGGTCAGCCTGTCTTCTCTGCCCCCAGATCCTTCTTCTTCAATCCTGGACTGGAAAGATTCTCCAGGGATAAATATTATATTTCACAAACAGTGCTGGATTCCATATTCAGTTCAGCTTTACTAAGCTCCTATTATATTCTAGGTATTGTGCTAAATTCTGATGATATTTTTTTTAAAAAAGCAAAAGCACAATTCTTGTCCTCAAGTATGTCATATTCTAAAGGGGGAGACAACACATAAATAAATGTCTTCATATAAGATATATACAAAGTAGGTGGGAGATCATCTTAGAAGGAAGGGACTAGTAGGTGGGTGGGGAAGTTGGGGGCTGTAAAAGTATCCTACAGAAGGTAAGATTTTACCGGAGTCTTTAAAAAGCCAGGAAAGCTAGAAGTCAGAGGTAAGGCATGGGAGCTGGTCGATAAAAAGGCAAGAATCTTAGAGTCTCCTGGGCAATGTAGTTGTATCCTAAAGCATAGGGTAAAGTAAAACTGGAAAGGTAGAAAGGGAACAGATTGTAAAGCATTAAAAAAGAGAGAGAGAGAAAGGACTAATTCCTAGGGACACTAGAGAACCAAGAGCTTATTGGGTGAAGAAATCTAGTTAGACTTGATCTTTAGGAAAATCT
>CM053584.1:72360184-72378976 GCA_028627135.1 Pseudochirops cupreus
AACCCCAACTGCCATGCCTTCCACCCTCCAAAAAGAAAAAAAAAACATAGAAGGAAATTTGATCTCCTATGATGCCACATTCTAGTCTGCTAACCATAGAAGGGTAATTTCCTGGCCAGTGTAAGACTTCATAGATGCTGTATGGATGATGCTGTGTTCCATTGTTTCCCAAGTTGGAGAATTCATCAACTAGTCTAGGAGAAAAGATTTCAAAGAACTTCCTTCTTGGAAAAAGAAAAGAATCATCAACTTGGGCCCCTGTATGGGAAAGCAGCAAAATGGGCCTCTGACTTAAGCAGTGAAAAGAAATGGATCTTGCCATGCTCCATTATTATAGTGAGTAATTCAGTCAGTGGGGTCAAGAAGGAAGGGATATCACCTGTGCAGCAGCTCCAAAATACATGATTCCCATGATTTCATTATAAGGAAAGTTTATGAGCTATTTCAATGCCTTATATATTTTCTGCATCTGTTTCCTGACTCCCACAAATCCTTTGTATTGCATATATTTTCTATGGTGTAAAAAAATGTGGTCTTTTGCCCAATATACATTTATTGTCTTGAATTCTTTATAAGAACTGAGTTCCCTGTTAATTACATTTGGGTATAACTACACATTTATTATCTACCATGTTTATTATCTACCATGTAATCTGAATCCATGGTGCGAGAGAAAGGTCATGGCTTCTTACCCCAGGCCCTGGTCATAGAGAGGGATTGTCAAATGTATCAATAATGCAGTATTCACAATGCCTACAGTAACTATAAATATGCTGATACAGTTATTAAACACAAAATATAACAGGCTTTCTACATGGGGAACAAAGCTAGAACATTTATTCAAATACCAGGACCCTGAGTCCCCAAACTAGAAAGTCCAAGGCATCACAGCAGCTATGGAGTTGGCACATGTAGTTAATGCAATAAACACCCACATTGTCAAGCCTTCAAGACAGAACAGGCTACCTCAGGCAAATATCTCCTCTCCTCACATACAGCAACTGCTCAGCATCCATGCAGCTGGCTCCCTGCAGTTCCCACTGCTGGCAGTCCTCAGCAGGAGTCCTTAGCAGAAAATCTGGCAGGCTGAAAAAAAAGGAGTTTGGACCACTGCCCCACTGCCAGTCACCATGCTGGCTCCAGCTCCTGCGCCACTCCTTTCTGCTTCATCAGTAAGTTCAAGGGGCATGGAAGATCTTCAAATTCCATAACCATTACCTCAGTGAATTTCTAGAGACTTGGGTCTTAAATAGACATACTCGTTACAACTGAGTCAGCACCTTAAACACCAAATTATTCTTCTCTTCCTAGGTTTCCTCCTTGAAATTTCTTAAGGGAAACACCTAAAAGAGAACAGAATAGTTTATCTTGAGAAAAGATCTGGAAGGAATGTTTGGTGAATGGGGCCTAACTCAAAAGCAAGGGGAATCTTTAACCTACTGAGGTCTGTAGCTATCCTTCTCTAGCAATCTAGCTTATTGTGGGTTGTTTGTTTGTTTTTTTTCTTGTAGATTTAAGCTGTTACCATGGTAGAAACTAAAGCACTCATTGACAAGTCTGAATATGCAATACCAAATTCTGATCAGTTTCTAAAAATAAATGTAGAAAAGAGTTTGTGAATACAATCTTTTGTGAACCAGAACTGATTTACTGTATTTATTATTGGTTTGAAATTATCTATTAATTCTATAGCATAGGAACAGGTAAAAGAGGAAATCAAGAGGAAACCAAGCAGGTCAGAAATAAACACCCTTGAAATGATCGGTGGAATATAATATACTGCCATAATACTGACCTATACATTTGAACTATCTCCTAACTGACGCTCCTGCCTCCAGTCTCTTTTCCCTTCAATCAACACTACAGATCACTCAAGATTAATCTTCCTAAAATATAGGGTGTTCCAAAAGACTTAATGCCAATTTGTCCTATTAAAACTTAATATAATCCCTAAGGCCTTTAAAACCCTATTGCTCCCCTGCTCAAAACAAAAACAACTTTCAGTGTATTCCATTGTCTGCCCCAGAAAATAAATAAATACAAAATCTTTAAATTGAACCCAACTCTCAAGATTTATGTCTTAATATTTTCTATCCTATAGTCAACCTGGTCTACTCGGTGGTCTCTAAATCTTCTCTTAACTTCCCCCCCTCATATAACCTTTACTCATAAAGTTTGTTCCATTGGGAATGACTTTTTTTCTCTCATTCCCACCTGTGAAAATACTAGCTATCAGTAAAAGCCCAGCTCAAGTACCACCTCCTTCACCAAACACTCTAGCTTGAAGTAAGCTTATCCTCCTATTTGTTCTCATTGCACTTTGTGCATCTCCTAGAACACTTATCAAAATCTGCCTTTGATTACAATCATTTCTGCCCACTGCTTCATCCCTCTCACAGGATCGTGCACTTCTCAAAAGCAGGGACAATACCTTTTTCTTATGTGCATAGCCTGAATTATCCACACAACCCCCATCAACATAGCACTAGATCAGCTACATCCAGTTTCAAAATACGGTTGTAGCGTCTTTCCATTCAAATTCATAGTTCTGAGTTCTCTAAAATGCACATCTTTATAAAAGACCAAGCCAGATAACTCAGTTATTAACTCAAAGTAAACACATCATACTAAAAATAGAACATTCTTGAATTAAAGAGAAATGGATTGAATCAGGTATTAAATATTTTTGTGCCATTCACGAATAGCTACCATCTCCATAAGTCTTCTGAAAGCTTCATTTGACTTCCCACTGTAGTCCATTCAGTTCATTCCCGGAAAAAATAAGGGAAATTAATCATATTGGCAGTGTTTGGAGCACTAATCTCATTTTTTTTGCATTATAATCTGGTATGTGCTGACCTCTTTTGCACTTCATTCTCTTTTGCTGCTTACATTAGTCCGTGGTAAAGGGGTGGCTTCCCTTTTTTTTTCTTATATCTCTCAGTTCTCTCATTACAATCTGTCTCACATAAATCTGCAGTCTTTAAACTTGCAAATATGTCTAACTAATCAAAATACAAGATGATATGACCACACTGCAGAGCCCATGCACACATTGCTGAGAGATATACAACTAACTAGGTCCTGAGTAGTACAATGACTCCCATGAAGTGAAGTGGTCGCTTTATTCAAATCCATGTCGCATATTTCCATTGGGCTGAAGTTATTTGCCGTATTTTACATAATAATAGTACAAATTCAAACATATGGAACTACTTCATGGGAATTAGTTGTTTGCACTAATAGGGAACCAGTTAATTTTGTCCAGTGATCAATATTTTCTTGTTCTGAAGCATTGTGAGGAAATGAGGTCCATTTAAGTCATTCCCCACATGTAAATCTACCATAATGCACATCACAACACCCTTGACATAGTAGACAAGATGAATTAAAGATTGGTTACTTTGCCAAAGTTCTGATGCCTTTTGATATTCTTTTCCTTTACATGATTGCAGTTATTGTATAAATTATTTTCTGGATTATAACTACTTTGCTTTGCATCAATTCCTACAAGCCTTGCATATTTCCCTAAATTATTCATTTTTTGTTATTATGGCAAGGCAACAGGCCATTACATTCAAATGCCCCAATTTCTTCAGCCACTACCCAACCAAAGGGAACCCACTGTGCATACAACTGTTTGTTATTCATTCATCAAATATTATGTACCTATTATGTGCCAGATCTGATGCTGAATCCTGGTTCCTGGGTATGTGACATAAAGACAAAAATGAAACAGTCTTTGCCCTCAGGGGTTTTATATCCTATTGGTGAGTGGGAGAAGCAACATTTACATAGCACATTAAATTTAAACTCTCATACAATAAAATTCCCAGGGAACACTAGTAACTGGAAAAATCAGAACAGGCTTCATGCAGTAAGGAGCATTCGAGCTGAAGTCAGAATTCTCTGAAGCAGAAGTGAGAAAGATGTGTATTCTAAAGATGCTAGATGGTGTGTACAAAGGCAGATGGGACATTGACTATCATGAACAGATATTATCAAGTATGAGTTTAGTTAAAACAGTGAGTGAATCAGGACAGTAAGGTGTGACAAACCTAAAGGAGTAGACTAGAGACACTTTATGAAGAGTTGTAATCTCTTCTATTAACAAGATTTTAGGAATATCGATTTGACCAGATTGTGGAGAACAGAAACTAAGAGACAAATTAAGAGGCCAGTGTAAGAGAGGGCAGGGATAATGGTCTGGACTAAGGAGTTAGCTGTGTGAGTTGTGAGATAAGCTGTGGCAATAGAATTGATAAGACTTGGCAACTGATTGGGTATGAGGAGTAAAGAACTGTAAAATACAATTATAAAAGTTTTGTACATATGCCTTTAACCTTGATCTCCTTGAGATATATGGCCAGTAACATTATCATGGGGTCAAGGGAATGTAGAGGCTTTTCTGATATAGTTCCAAAATGTTTTCTAGAATGGTTAGATTAATTCACATCTTCATCGACTGTGAATTAGTACGCCCCAACTTTCCAAAACCTATCCAAGAATTATCACACGCATCTTTTATCAACTTTGCCAATAGCATGAGATGAAACTTTTCTCTTATAGTAGTGATTTCAAGTTTATTTCATATGGTTATTTAAAGTTTACATGTTTGCTTATTTTTTAAACCGGCTTGTTCATATCATTTGTCCACTTGCCTGGTAAATGGCTCTTAATCTTACATGTTGGTATCAATTCCCAGTATTTATTGGATACCAGAACTTTATCTATCAGTTAATTCCTGTGAAGATTGCTCACTCCTCATTGATTCTCTTTTGATTCTAAATATATTGATTTTTGTCTGTGCAAAAGATTTTCCTTTAAAGTTTTTTTTTAGAATCAAAGCTTTAAGTTGGAAATAGACATTACAGATGATCTTGTCTAATTCCTTCCTTTTAAATATAAAGAAACAGAAGTGTAAAGAGGTTAAGTAATTTGCAGAGGATTACATGAGTAATAATTAACAGAACCAGAATTTGTTCTCTGGTCCAGTGACCTCAAATCCATGACTCATTGTCTGGGATAAAATTCAAATAATACTCTCATTTGTATACTGCCTATTCCATATTCCAGAAAAAAAGATCTAATAAATAACTGATATTGAAATTTCACTACATGTACTTTGGGGAAGAAAGGCTTTCTTCACATGTCGAAAATGACATGATCCAATGTAGAAGTGTCTACTCCACCTAAACTTAAATGCAGATTATGATCCAGTTTCCTTCTGAATTAAAAAAAATAAAAATAAAAACAAAATACTGTTGTTCAATAAAAAGAAAGTTATTTGACAAATGACATCTATAAGTGCAATCTTATTACCTCTTGGTGTCAAAAGTTACATCCCCCCTTCCTCATAGGAATGAATCTCCAATTTTCTGATGGAAGTGAATGAGAAAGTGATTTAATTTACATAAATCCAGGTTACAACTGACTTTTCAGTAAAATATATATATCTTATAAGATAATATAGTCTTGGTCTATATTCACTGAATTGAAGGGAAGAATGAACAACAGTTCAGTGATATTCCTTTTTAAAGACATGTTATTTGTGAGACAAATCATTAACTAACAAAATATTGATAAAAAATAATTATTTAGATCTTTATCAAGAAGTATGAAATAATCCCCCAATCTCACAGATTTTAGAAGTGTTGGGAGGACAAGATATACATATATCAAGCAACTGAGAATAAGATAGTATATGATCAAATATCAAATTGTGTGGCACAAATAAAAATAGTTGGAATTCAGACGATCAAAGGATCAATATGTATATGATTATCAGGGAAAGACTGATGAAGCAGGTGGGATATGGAATGAACCTTTGAAGGACTATGAGATTTGGGCAGACAGAAAGGAGGAGAGTAAGAGTAAGCATTTATGTAGAAAATTGCACGGTGTTGCCGTACATTCTCCTTTTTTTCTGAGTTACCTCTCCTTCTACTCTTGGGTTGAATCCTACAGAATTGCCCCAGGTTTAAAGTAGTCTGGGTTCATACTCCTAAAACTATAGATCACAAGCTCCCACTGCTATGTTTACCTCAAATAGACATCTAGTTGACACAATTGGCTCAAGGCAAAGGATTTTACTGAAACGGCATAGCGTGGACAGTAGTAACAAATATCTCCTCAATAAACCTGAGGTGCACTCTCTCACAAAAACACAGCATGGATGAAAAGAAAGGGCGCATACAGAATGCCAGAGTGGAGAGGTACACAGGTAGGAAAGATATGTGATAAAGGCAGGTCATAACACGAATCTCCCTGAGTCTGCTTCTGTCTTCAATTCCATGTAATCCCACAGGTGGACTCTTTGGGATACTTCCCTAACAAGCTTACCTTCTATTGGGAAATCTGATCTGCTACAATGCATGATTAATTATGGCTTGTGGGTAGAGGATAGAAAAGTCCTTCCTTCCCTTACAGAATATGAGAAAAGGATCACACACACACACACACACAAAAGTAAAGAATGATTACCTCTCAAGACCTGGGTTCTCAGATTAGCTGCCAGACATGACTCTCTTGATCAAATTATATTGTTCCAATTGAAGTTTATAATCAGTCAAAATCATAAACTAGTACTAGTATAAGGCAGACAGATAATAAGTTATAGAAGAGCAAGGACAATTTGATCAATGACCAAATAGACTTACAGTAACATCCCAGGTAAAACTGGGGAACAATTATACATGTAAGTGTGACTCTGCACTCAATTTTCCACGATGAGGCTTGTTGCATTTTAAACAGAGTTTTAGTGTACTCCTGAGACAAGGAGGGGTGTCTCTTCTCAAATCCTAGTGGTTCAAACTCCTATTCTAGTGTGTTTTGTGTGTTTTATACACACACACACACACACACACACACGCACACACACACAGAGCCACTAGTGATTAATTAGCATGCCCATTCCATTGAACCAATTTACATCAATCAGCTTTGACAAAGGGACATTTACTAGGAATATACAGTCAAGGCAATAGTCATTTAATACATAACAAGAAGAGAAGTACAAACACGACAACCCAATGCTTGGGGCACATTGTCTCTTACTGTACTTTGGCCCCTGGGGAGAGTGTAAAACAATGTGATTTCTACATAGCATTTGCCCACAAGTTCATTTCTAAATGCAGCATGGCTCTCTGGGGAAGGTAAATCTTCATTTCTGCTACTGCTAGCCTGGACTGGGCTGGTCAAATTGCTCCAGAGTTTGCTCCTCATTATCTGGATCCTGGGAAATCCCAGCATGGACTCTAGCTTCCAGACTTCTGACAACTTGCTCTATTGACTTTTCAAAACTCACAAAGTTGAAGTCATAGGAATTTCCAACAATTTTCCTCCAAAAACAGGAAAGAATAGACATGACAGAAATAGAAATTACTGGGTTGGGAGGGGAGGGAGTGGAAGGAGGCGAGAATCAAGATGGCAGAGTAAAAGCAGGAACTTACTTGAGCTCATCCCCAATTACCTCAAACATCTGTAAAAAATTACTCTAAACAAATTTTAGAGCTACAGAACCCACAAAATGACAGAATGAAATATGTCTCCAGCTGAGGACATCCTGGCAAACTGACAGGAAGTAGTCTATTGCACCGGGCTGGGAGTGAAGCACAGTCTAGTGTGGGCCGTGGCAGCACAGATCAGCGGCACAGACTGGTCAGAGCAGACCTCAGGGGACTGAATCACTGGCAGCTGTGGCAGTTTCCAGACTTTTCAACCCATAAACACCAAAAAGAAAGCAAAAGGTCAGTGGGGAAACTGTGAACTGGGTGAGAGAAGAGCATGGTCTATGGCCTGTCCCTGGGGCAGCAGAGGTAGCAGTTGTTTCCAGAAATCCAGGTCCACAGATAGTGGGGGGGGGAGGGGGGGAACCAAGTGGCCAACCAGAGGGCATTTGCAAGAATCTCTCTGCTGGCACTGAGGAAGGATTCTCTTGCTTTGCTCTACTTGGATCTGGGTTGTGGTCTTGGGTAATCGTCTGAAGAGAGGAGCACTGGTGTGGCAGAGCTTGGTGAGGGTCTTGGGTAATCGTCTGAAGAGAGGAGCACTGGTGTGGCAGAGCTTGTTGAGGCTATGGAGAGGCAGACCTCCTCACAGTTCTGAGGCAGGTGCCTAGAAGAAACTTGGACAACAGCTGCACAAAACCCCAGAAATTTGAGACACAGCATTCTCCACTCTGAAAGCAGAGCTCTACCATGGCAAAGAGCTCAAAACTCAAGTATTTGCCTGGCAAGATGAGCAAACAGAGGAAGAGAAATCAGACCATAGAATTTTTTTTGGTGACAACGAAGATGAAAACATAGAACTAGAAGAAGACAACAAAGTCAAAAATCTTGCATCAAAAGTCTCCAAGAAAAATATGAATTGGCCATAGGCCATGGAGGAGCTCAAAAAGGATTTTTGAAAATCAACTAAGAGAAATAGAGGAAAAATTGGGAAGAGAAATGAGTGTTGCAAGAAAATCATGAAAAATGAGTCAACAGTTTGCTAAAGGAGACCCAAAAAATATACTGAAGAAAAAGAAATAGAAATAACGACCAAGCTAGGAGTTCATGGCTTTATTCAGGGTCTAGATAAGAGAAGCCCTCAGAAGCTCATTTTCCTGTTCTGATGCCAATCTGGTCAAAAAGAACCAGAGTCAAAAGACTTTCCCTCATTGAATAGTATCTTTTAAATACACTCCAATTCCAGTTCAACCATCCACCTAAAAGTTTCCTTTTTACCACTTGGTTAGAAGACCATTAGCACCAGAATATCTGCATGTGCCCCAATAGGGCAGCAGTACATTTCCATTGTACCTCATCAAGCCTCTACAGAATCAGACTTCCTAAGTTCTTCCACTTGGAGGTTTATATGAATCTCAATTAGTAAAATTAAACTATCTGGTCCATTGCTTGTAGACTATTTTCTTGCCATATTTTAAAAATCAGAACATTTGCCTTACTCAAATCCTATGATATCTCTTCCCTCTTCCACAGACTTTCAAAGAACACTGACAGTACCTTACAAGTTACGTCTGACAAATAGGGAATGCTGAAGAGCAAATGGGAAAACCTAGGTGGTGCAGTGGATAAAGCACTAGGCCTGGAGTCAGCAAGATCTAGGTTCAAGTGTGACCTCAGAAACTTGCTAGCAAATTACTTAACCTTTTTGCCTCAGTTTCCTGATCTGTAAAGTGAGCTGGAGAAGAAAATGGCTCCAAAACCACTCCAATATTTTTGCTAAGAAAACTTCAAATGGGGCCACGATGAGTCAGATACAACTGAACAATCACAAGAAAATCACATGTCAGATACAGCTACGATATAGAGACAGTTGTGATTTGACATTAGAGGACTTGCTCTCAAATCTAGCTCTGCTACTTTTTACCTGAATGATTTTGATCAAGTCACTTTATCTCTCTGAGCCTCATTTATCTAATCTGTACAGGGTAGCTGTTAGATTAGAAGTAACTAAAGTCTCTTCTGCTTGAAACACAAAGATACTCATAAAAAAGGAAACAGAATCCACATGTGCAAAAATATTTATAAGAGCTCTTTTTGTGGTGACAAAGAATTGGAAATTGAGGGGATGCCCATAAATTGGGGAATGGCTGAACAAGTTGTGGTATATGAAAGTCATGGAAAAACCTGGAAAGAGCTACATAAACTGATGCTGAGTGAAGAGAACAGAACTAAAAAAAACATTGTACACAGTAACAGCAACACTGTACAATGATCAACTCTGATAGACTTACCTCTTCTCAGCAGTGCAATGATCTAAGACAATTCCAAAAGACTCATGATGGAAAATGCTATCCATATTCAGAGAAAAAACTATGGAGTCTGAAAACAGAACAAAGCATACTATTTTCTCTTCTTTTTTTTTCTTTCTTATGTTTTTTTTCCCTTTTTGTTTTGATTCTTCTTTCCCAACATGACTGTGGAAATATGTTTAATATGACTGTACATAAATAGCCTATATCAGATTGTTCATTGTCTTGGGGAGGGGAAAGAAGGAGAAAATAATTGGAAGTCATAATCTTATAAAACTGAATGCTGAAAACTGTCTTCACATGTAATTGGAAAAAATAAAGTACTAAAAAAAACTATGATCCTAAAGTCAGGGGGGAAAAAAAAATTTAGAAGACTTAATAGAGTCAAGGCAAGCTTACACAACCTTAAGGCAAGAGGGAAGGTGACCAATGGAAAGGAAAAGCTTGAGGATACTTAAGAAAGGAGGGCTAAGTATAAAAACACATTTAATAGCAAAAAGTATATAAAAGCCTATGTCTTTAATCATAGGAGTTTGGACATTAGATAAAAGGCAAATGTCACAACAAAAAATCTTGTCCTTGATTGACCTTGGTCAGACTTTTTAGGTTAAATATAAAAAGACCTATTAGCCAAATTTTGGAAGAATCCAGGCATTGGAGCAAGTTGAAAAGGCAGACCTTCATGCCTATGAAAGGTCAACAATGAAGGTGAAAGGACGCTTATTGACCATGTTATAAGAGAGACTAGAACAACAGCAGAGAACACTTGCAGCAAGGAGAAGCAAACAAGGTACCAAGAACAAATAAGGACAAACTGAGACACAGTCAGATGAAAGAAGAAAAAAATTAGCCAGAAGAAGCAGCTTCAAGGAATGTCACCTCTTAAGAGGAAAAGAAGTGTCAGCTCCGGTCTCCTTAGAGGAATTGAAGTTAAGACCCCAGAGGAGAACTACACCTAAGGAAAACTCATGAGCCCTATACAAAGAAAAAAAATTCTTCCATGAATTAAGTTATGAGTAACCCTTTGATATACATTTCTCACTACATTTATACTTTTAAGTCTGAACCACTATCCCCAGGCACCTTGTTTGTACAAGGAAGAACATGTCATTGATTTGAGGGCAATGTTTTATAGAAATTCTTCTTTTTATACAACTTCACTAAATACCTTTTGTCAAATCAAATTGAAGCTACTGGCTGATAAGCACACTAGGGAGGACTCACAAACAATAGTAGTAGAAACACTGCCCTTTGTCATTATACCTAGAACTTCGAGATTAGTAATAGACCTCTGAGGAACCCAACCTGAATGTTAGACAGTAGTTAGGGATGGGATACTACACAATGATATTAAAAAACGTGAAACCTGTTTAAGGGAATAGTTTAGATTCATTAAGGGAACTGTATGATTTACTAAAACGATCATGTGCTCTTCCCTTTCTCCTGTTCAATTCTATTGCCAGCTCATTGACCATTCCCAGTGTCTGTCCCTGGGACATTTTATACCTGTTAAAATAACATTTAGAAAAGACTATGGCCCTGATAATAAGTACTAGTGTTACTAATGCCATAAATTAAATAAAATGCTAAATAGGGTTACCTATGCAGGACAACTAAAAATGGAAGATCTGTTTCTATAATTCCAAAGATCTTAAAATAGAAGCTCAGAACAGTCTATTTTTTACCCAAAAATCACAACTAAAAACACAAAAATGATCTTGGAATCCGAGAAGGTCAAATGTTGATTTAAGGTGATATTCTGCCCAAAAGTGTAGGCAGAGGGCCCAAAGAATCAACATATCCAACTTGATGGTGGGATCACTTTAAATCAGACCTTCACAACTTGGCAGAAGGCAGGGACCAAAATTCAAATAGGCTAAACTTCTTCTGGCCGCAGATAGGTTTTTAGCAGCACACTTTCATGTAAAGGTAATTAGAGACAGACTGAAGATAGTCAATTGCTGTGGATCATGTGACAAACAGGAGCGAGTGTCCAAAAACCTTTGGCAGACTGCGATTGGCTCAAAGGCTATATGTTGTTCAGGTCTACTTAAAAAATCAACAAACAATAAATACATTTAATTATTATCATTGTTATTAGCAGGAAATTAAAATGCAACTGAAAATCACTGAAGTGTCCTGTGTCTTTTCCTGTGCCCTTTTGAATTTTGAACAGATAAGATTACTTCCCCTTCAACATCTCGTTTTAGCTTTGTGCTCTTCAGTTCCCATATCACAGAAGAAAACATCATGTATCAGTGACTTCAGGATTCCACTCAATTACAAATCCTACCTCTGTGCTCTCAGAATGATTTTCAGCAAGACGCTTCAACACTTTTCAGATCTGAAGATTCTCAAAAGATATTCGATTCCCCTAATGGCACAATATCTATCTACCCCCTGTTAAGGTGGTTATTTTTCATTGTGCCCTTCAAAAAAAAAACCAAGAAAATTAGGATGTCAGAGAAAGAAATATATTTTAATGTGACAGAATAGTATAGCTATGCATGTCAGAACCATTATTTTTTTTCCCAGAGCCTTTCGAATTCCTACAGGACAGTTTTGACAGGGATTTAAACGTTGATGGCATAAACAATGTTTCTGCTCAATTCATTAAAATAGGTCTGAGAGAGAAGGGGAGAACATCTGCATGCCACTGAACCATTCAATGACTCTTTAGCACTATTCCCAAAACCTGGGCATTTTTATTTATTTCCTCTGTAGGTTATCAAGAAATATGAGAAATTCAAAAGCAAAACAACAAGGAATACTGATAGGGTGTTTTTTCTAAGTATGCTGGGTTTCTATGTGTGTGTATGTATGTGTGTATTCACATATATGATTAACTGAATTAGATTTTCTAGTAAAATCACTTAAATTCAAATTCTATTTGTTTAAAATTCTAATAATTTGGTTAGGAGCTGAACTGAAACTCACCTTTATAATACCAATGAAGAAAAGATTTTGCTCACAAATTAATAGCATAAACTTGGATTTAGGGAGAGGATATTTTAAATATGAAAGGAAGTAAACTTGTTAAATATCCTCCAAGGACTTGTGTTCATCTCTGGGTTCCATAATTAAGAGAAGCTTTTCAGGTCACACTTACGTGATCCTGTGTGACTGAACCTCTGTTAGCCTCCCTTTCCTCATCTACAAAATGAGGGCTGTTGTGAAGATCAAATGAGATATGTATGTATTTCTTTGCAAACCTTAGAGCATTATATAAAATCTGGTTGTTAATATTATTATTATTATGACTTTAGAGTGCCATGTAACTATCTGTTGTTATTGTGAAAGGCAAAGTGGCATGTTGGATAGAATTGGTCTTTAAGTCAAGAAAACCTGAGTGTAAATTTTGTCCCTGATGCTTCTTAAATGAGCAAAACTGCTTACTCCCTTAATAGATCAGCAGCTCTCTAAGGGTGTAAGTTAGAGACAGTTTCCAATCTTCATCAGGAAGAGTTTCCACATTGGAAGTTCTTCACAAGAATGAAATCATAGATCTGGGTTCTAAACCAAGGGTTCTTAACCTTTTGGTGTGTCAGGGAATCCCTTAGCCTATGATTCTCTTCTCAGAATATTCTAAATCACTAAAATAAAATGCTTAAGATTACAATGGAAGCCAGTATTATTCTAATATCATTATGAAAACATATTTTACCAAGCAAATTAATAGATCCCAAGTTAGGAATGCCTGCTCTAAACCTCCTATTATAGAGGCAACCTGGTGTAATGGGTAGAGAACTGCTTAGAATCAAGAAGATTTGAGTATAAGTCCTGCCTCAAACATTTAATTAACTCTGTGATGCTGGGCAAATAACTTCTCTTGGCCTCATTTTCTTCAACTACAAAATGAGGAATTAGATTAAATGGTTTCAAAAGTTCCTTCCAACTCTATGATCTTATCTATCTTTCTGAAGCCAGAGGCTAAGGAGATCAGCAGAACCACAGAGGACGACAAAGAGCAAATGGGGACCATCAGCAAAAGGATCGCATGCTAGAGCAGTGGTTCTCAACCTTCCTAATGCTGCGACCCCTTAATACTCGTATGTGGGCATATCTGCATGTGGGTGGACCCTCCTGGAGACAGATAGAGGAGCTGTGTCTTGGTTCCTAAGACCATCGATATGTGTTTTCTGATGGTCTTAGGCAACCCCTATGACCTCTGTGAAAGGGTCGTTTGAAGGGGTTGCAACCCACAGATTGACAACCGCTGTGCTAGAGACTGAAAAGAGTTACCAGATCTACAGGGTGTTGATAGATCAGAGGGAAGTACATTTACTATACAGAAGTCTGAATGATGGTTTTCACTAATGTCTTTAAAATATATATTTTTTTTCCATTTGACAACACTTATAATTAACAACACCTTCCAATCTGACTGTTCCTTCTCTGTCTGCTTTCCTCGATCCTCATCCAAATCATCCCCTCGACCATAAGCGTTCCTGCGGATTCTGTCCTGGGCCTTCTTCTCTTCTCTCTCTATACTATTTTACTTGATGATCTCAACTCCCATGGATTTAATTACTGTTTCTATGCTGATGATTCTCAAAACCACCTACCTACCCCTAGTCTCTCTGCTGACTTTCAATCTCAGATCTCCAACCACCTTCAGACATCTCCAACTGGATGTCCAATAGAAATCTTAAACTCAATATGTCCAAAGTGAAACTCATTATCTTTGCTCTCAACCTTTTCCCCTCAAGTCACTACCTTCCTTATTTCTGTCAAAGGTAATACCATCCTCCCAGTTACTCAGGCTCACAACCTACGAATCATCCTGGATTCCTTAACTATCTCTCATTTCTCATATTCAATCAATTGCCAAGGCCTGTCAATTTCTTCGCAGCATTTCTCCTATGTGCTCCCTTCTCTCTGACAATACAAAACTCTAGTGCGAGCCGTGTCAATTCATGCTGGTGTGTATTACCTGCCTCAAGTGTCTTCCCTACTCCAATCCATTCTCTATTCAGCTACTACTAAAGTGATTTTTCCAGAGCACAGGTTCAATCATGTTACTTCCACTATTCAATAAACTTTAGTGGCTCCCTATTACTTCTAGGATCAGATATAAAATGCTATGATTAACATTCAAAAGCCCTTCCATAACCCAGCCCCATCCTGTATCTCCAGTCTTCTTAGTGACACTGGCCTCATGGCTGTTCCACAAAAAAGATACTTAATTTCTTGGCTCCTGGCATTTTCTCTGGCTGTACCCTATGCCCAGAATGCTCTTCCTCTACTTTTCCAACTACTAACATCCCTGGTTTCATTTGAATCCCAACTAAAACGCTACCTTCTACATGAAAATTTCTTAACCATTCTTATTTCTGATATCTTCCCTGGACATTGCATGTTGTCTTCCCCATTGGATTGTACGCTCCTTGAGGGTGGAAATTGTCTTTTGCCTCTTTTTGCATTCTCAGCATTTAGCATGGTGCATGGCACATAGAAGGCACTCAATGAACATTTATTAATTGATTATTTTCTCTCTCTCTTGCATCCTCCTTCCCCTCACCAATAGGAGGCAGAAGATAAATAAAACTTTGTAATAAATGTGAAGTCAAATAAAATAAATTCCCACAGTGGCCATGTCCAAAAATGTATGCCTCTTTCTATCTTCTGAATTCATCACTTTTTCTTAATTTGTAAACGAGCTGTGTCTGTAAGCAGAGTTGGTGAATTGTACAAATGTCAGGTATGAAAATTTTCAGGTCACCTGGATTAAGGTTATGAGCAAGAGAAACTAGAGAGCCTCCAAAGTATAGCCAAAACCCTCATCAGAAGAAAATCTCTGATACATGAGTTATAGGACTTGTTATTTAAAGTCATTTAATGTTTTAACCTCATAATGATACTTTTAAATTTTGATAGTCTTTGTGGTCAGACCTTCAAATACATATTGTTGTAAGTTTGCCTGTATTCCTGTGAATTTCATTAAAGAACTCATACAAATGAGTTATGTGATTTTCCTCTACAGAAATCATGTTGTCTTCCCCTAAGGGTTGTTTTGAAGAATTAAGAAATTTTTCTCTCCATTTTACACTCTAATGATTCCCTATGGTCCATCTTCCAGAGAACTCCTTATTCACTATGCTGCTTTTGAAATGGGCTAGTCTTCTGGCATAGTAGTCATGTATAGTGAAAGCTTACACACTTTGGCTAGCAGTTCTCCAATTACATCCATGAGTTCCTTCAAAATGCTTGGGCCAATGCCATCCATTCTCTGCAATTTATCTACATTTATTGTGCCAATTTGGATTAGAGTTTCTAGGGTGTTGATCACTCTTTGATCCAATCCTTTCAACCTTTGAATTTTCTGGAAGAATTGTGGATAGAGAATATTCCTAATATCTACTTCTATACAGATGGAGACAATCAAGGTAATTTTGAATCTGCTTTGATTTGAATTTTAATCTTCCTAAGTAGATGCCCTACTTTTCATCCTGTCTAAAGGAATAAATTTGATCTCTTTTTCTGTCATCCAGATTTGAAAGGTCCAAGAGCACCAGGACTAGCAACAACATTCTTACAGAACACCACTCTCAAGATGAATACTAAATAGAAATAAGAGAATTAAAAACTTTCAGAATTGGAAAGAACCTCAGAGGTTATCTCCTGCAAACTATACCTGTACAGTAACCTGTCACCAAATAGCAGACTATCCATCCTCCACTGGAAAAGCTCCAGTAAGGGGAATATCACTACCTCCTATAAAATGACTCATTCAATCTCTCTTTTAGGAAGTTTATAGAGAAATAGAGACAGCACAATGGTTCTTAAACTGGGATCCATAAACCCCAGAGGTTCCCTGAGGCCCTTTCAGGAGGTCCATATGGTCAAAATCATTAGTAATAATACTGAGACATTATGTCTATTAAGATACTCCTCTCTTTTACAACTTTTACATAACCACGTGATGTCAGATTTTCTTCATGATACTTCAACCAAACAAAAAATTGCAAGAGATCGAACACAAAAGCAAATATGAGAATCCAGTTATCTTTTATCAGGCCATACATAAAAGAGACAAGGTCACTAATTATCTTGGGAGAAAGTATAGCTATTTTCATGAAACATAGTATTTGTGTTAAAGTATAATGGAATAATGTTATATTAAAATTAATTAGCAAACATTTTAATTCATCATTTTAAAATTTCTAATATAGTAAATAGATAGTATGGATATAACCAACATAAACAAAAGGTCTTTGGGCTCCTCAATAACTTTTTAAAGAGTAAAGAGGTTCTAAGACCAAAAGTTTGAGAAAAGTATAAATATAGAGATGATAGAAATAGATAGATAGATATGGGAAAAGAGAGAAAAACACACATAGAGATGGAAAGACAGAGATTTGATACCTTAAATGTGCCTGTCTATGACCTCCATACATTCCAACCATTGTTCCTAGCTTTGTTCTCTGGTGTAAAGAAGAAGTAAATTAATTGCTCTTCTATTGAATAGTATCTCAAATATATGGAGACAGGTATAATACCCACCCCTAACCAAGTCTTCAAGCTAACTCCAGGCTAAAAATCCTGTCTTGCAATCAATTCTCATAAGGCATGGCCTCCATTCCCCTCAATCAACAAGCCTACTTTGTGCCTGGAATTGCGTTAAGCCTTGGTAATACATAAAAAGGAAAAAAAAAATAGTTCCTGTCCTCCAGAAGCATGTATTGTAATGCTATGATTAGCATTCAAGCATAAAAACAACTAGGAATGTATAAGATATATAGCAAGAAATACCTTTTTTTTCCAGAAAATGGAATTTGAATTGGTTCTTGAAGGAATCCAGGGCAATTAGAGACAGAGGTAAAGGACTAGATCATTACAGAAAGGAGGAGCAGTCATTGCAAAGGCACAGAAAAAGGGAACTGTGTGTAATAATGCAAAGACCAGTGAGGGGGCCAGTAGGACTGAATCACAGAGTACACAGTGGGGAATAATAGGATGCAAGAATATTGGAAAGGTGGGAAAGGCACAGATTATAAAGAGATGTAAACTCCCAACAAAAAGCTTTGTATCTTACGCTGGAGGTAATAGGGAGTCACCAGATTTTACTGAACAGGAGATGACATGGTCAGATCTACACTTCAGGAAAATTGCTTTGGCAGCTGAGTGGAAGATGAATTGGACTGCATTAGGGACAGCTTGAGTCCAGGAAACTGATCAGAAAGCTATTGCTCAGGTCCAAGTGAGAGGTGACAAGGGTCTGCAGTAATGTCATGCTTTTTGCTGGGAGAGAAAAAGATATATGTGAGATGTTATAAGAGAACAAATAACAAGATTTGGCAATTTGTTGCATATACTGGAAGAGTGAAAGATAGAGGTACCTTCAACAGTAATAGGGAAGTTAAGAAGAGGGGTGGATTTTTCTCCAAATCCAGCTTGAAATATCTAATGGGCAGTTGGTGACACAGTGCTGAAAACTAAGGAGAGAGGGGGACTAGGTAAATAAATAGTGAAAGGAGATGTAATAGAGGGAACAGAGAAAGTTCAGGAAAAAGCCTGAGGAGGTGCTTGAGATTATTAGGCATTACAAAAATGAAGAACCAGCAAAGGAGACTGAAAAGGAATGGTTAGACAAGTAAAGGGGGAAAAAAGAGATATCAGAGTAAAAAAAACAACAACAAAACACAGGAGACAGTATCCAGGAGGAAAAGTTAGTCAATAGAGTTAAATGATAAGGCCAGATATGGTCAAAAATAGTCAAGAAGAATGAAGATCTAGAAGAGACCATTTATTAGCTTTGACAATTAAGAGATAATTTGTAACATTGGAGAAGCAGTTTCAGTTGAATTAAAGATTACACTAAATCTTAATAGGTGTCACACAGAACTGAACACAGTACTCTAGGTATGCTCTAGCCAAGGCAGAATACAGGAGGATGTAACAGCAAGCACCCTAGCATACCTAGGGCGGCTACTAGCACAGGTTCTTAGATCTGCTTTTCTAAAGGAAAGCAACTCAAAATGGGTTAACAATCTTACTTTAATTAATCAAATACCATTTACCTAGTTCAGGGGAAA
>CM053584.1:72379476-72400190 GCA_028627135.1 Pseudochirops cupreus
ACTAAGTTAGGTTATAAATTCCAGCACTATCTTTTGTAACTGGCCTCTTCTCCATGATGAGTCATGGGGAAGACCACCCTCTTCTCCCGGGGAAGAGAATAAAGTCCTGTTCTTATCCTAAGAGATCTCTGGGTTTATTTCTTTTCACCAAATTAAGGATGAAGGATATTTTTCATCCCAAACACTTCCTTCTTTGTTTCTTTTCTTCCTTTCTTCCTTCCTCCTTTCTGTCATTCCCTCCTTTGTGCTCTGCCTAAAGGAATATAAATTTCCATCACTGAAACCTTGCAAGATATCTTGGGGTTTACAGACTAGATTTCTTTTTTGAGGATCATGCCTTAAACTCCAATCACTAGGGCTATCATTGATTGACCAACAATAGGTCCCAGCCCAAGTCTCACTCAGTCATTGTTTAGGCTCTGATTCCTCAGAGAGAGTATTATTTCTGTTTTGGCCAGAAACCCTAAGAGTCTTCCCCTCCCAGATTGTTGTTTTTTTTTTGACTAGGTAAAAGAGGCTCTTCTTTGCCTCCTTTCTAACCTAGCCTTAATCACTGAATGGGTGTTGCCTCAGTCAAATTGAGACCTGGGAAAGACCTTAGTTTAAAAAGGCCAAGATCTCTCACTGTATCTGGAGCCATCTCTAGTTATCCCGATCTCTATCTTGCCACTGGACCCAGCTGGCTTTGGAGGAAAGAGTGAGGCTGGTGATTTTGCCCAGCCCAGCCTCACTTAAATCCAATTCACTTGCAAATCCTGACCTCACCTTCCTGTTGTCATGTTCCTCTTCAAGAACAAAGGACAAACAACAACAACAACCACTCCTTTATATAGTTTGTCCAGTTACCCCAAGGGAAGAAGTTAATATAAGAAAGAAAAAGAAGAGGAAAGATGATCCCATCCTTTGACCCAGAATGGAGGGACCTGGTTTGAATTTCTTCTTTAACATTTCAAACGATCCTCTTCATCTGTGTGGATCACCTTTAGTAGACTAGACTACTTCCTGGTTGAGCTCTATTAGGAGCTATACATCCCTCCCCTACTGCCTTCCTTAAGGAATTTGAAGGGAATGGGTGAGTTTACACATCTGTCTATTCCATGACATGTATGTGACCCATCAGCATTTAGTATATATATGTTCCTTCTCAAGGAATAAAAATAGTTGAGATGAGAAATAGTTAATTCTATTATCTATAGAAAACATTCTCTGTAATCCATTCATAATGCAGAGGAACCCATCCAGACATACTTCAACAGGCTTAGGTTGTTACCTAGGGTGTCTCTCTGAGTAGTTTATCAAAGAATCAGCTAGTTGTCTTCATGACCAGGCTAAGTTTCAGTCTCTGTCTGTCTCTGTCTCTTGGTCTCTCTCTCTCTCAAGCAAACTTCTATGTAAAACTATAAATTTAAAAGATAGACTAGTTGAGTTAGACAAGCATTTTCTAGTGCCATGTACTGCACAATACCAAGAAGAATATTTCTATAATTTGTACTGAAAAGAAGGGAGTATACTGAAGTCAAATAAATGGAACTGCCTAAACTCTCTTCCTCTTACTACAGAATACAATGAAATCCAAGTATCATGGGACATTCTGATGAAATAATATACAGGAAATATCCTGTTATACCTTTAGGGCATAGTTGTCTATATAATACCAATCACATTGGTTTTAATCTCCTCCACCACCCTAGATGTGTATGAATATAGTATGTTACAAAATTCATATATGTATGTATATATGTGCATGTATGCATGTATATACATTATTCATGTGCATCACTTTGCTTTTTGGGCAGCTAGGTGGTACAGTAGATAGTGGGCCTAAAGTCAGAAAGACCTGGGTTTAAACATAACCTCAGAGACTTCCTAAATGTAGGACTATGAGCAAATCACTTAAGCTCTGCCTACTTCAGTTTTATCATACACAAAATGGGAATGATAATAGAGCCTACATAGACAGATAGACAGACAGACAGATAGATAGATAGATAGATGTTACATACACATATAACACACACACACACACACACACACATATGTATTTAAGAATGAATGTAAAACACTGTGCTCCAGGAATACAATAAGAAAAGTAAGCCAGTCTCTGCTTTCAAGGAAGTCATATTCTAACATGGGGAAATAGCACATATGGGAAGTTTTAGCTGCAAGTTAGACAGAAAGGCTCTTTGGTTCTTGGACTGTAATGACAAAACTGATAAGACTGTATTTTCTTTAATGTTATTTTCATGGATAAAATGATACCCAGTTTTGATGTTGATCTATTTGAACCATATCAAGGGCTTGGGTGATGAATATTTCTTTCCCAGTCTTTGGGAACCATGGCTATTATGGGGTAAGGACTGTAGTCCCTGAAGAAGTGGATACCAGATTGTATATCCTCAAGGATTGATGCCCTGGATATAATGAGTGTGGCTACTGAGCTGGAAGCAGCTGCTTTTCCCAAGGTTCTCAGCTCAGGATCCTGAGCTATCTCCATTAGGGTGTGAGGGGACATAGTGGTTGAGGTAGCACCAGTGGTTTGACTTTCGTGGTACATGCCACTTCCTGTCTTTCTCAGCGTACCTTACTTCTTCAGTTAAATTGGTTTGCCTGAACTGTTGGTGGCAGCTGGTCAGCACTTTGTGGGATGGCAGCAGGGGGGTTGTGAGGCTCGAAGTAGATATTGGTTGTAAAAGACCTTGCAAAACTTAAAGTGTCATATAAATGCCAGTCATTATTATTCTTATCGCTATCAGCCTAAAGCAGGGAGGGGGAAACTGTGTCCTTTACCAAAGCATCATGCTTGAGGACCTAGTCCTAGAGGGTTATATGTGGCAGGTTCCTCACCCCTGGCCTAGAGTCACCAGACCTGCCTTCTGTTGATGACTTCATTCCCTGACCTTTCCGATATTCTTGAGCACTCTTACTAAGCTCAAGCAATGTTTATACAGTAATACTGGAGTGTGCTGGGTAAATGCTTAACAACTGACTTTTCAGAATAAAATGTATATAAATGAACTTTTAAGTTTAATCTTCAGTACTAATAGTTCCCCAAGTCGAAGCAATCAATAAAATAATAAATCAAGCCCAGATTTGTGGCAGTTGCTGATTTCTAAGGTGTAAATACTCATACCAAAAATTTAATGGCTGGCTCTCACTAGCAAGTTAGAGCTGACTCCATTACACTGCTGAATGGAGAATACATTCACTAGAGGGATTGCTTTCACAGCTCTTGACATCAGAAACTGGTATGGAAACAGGGCTTGGTGGTCTGGGGTGGTTGGGGGCACTGTGGTACCTACTGTGGTAGTGGGGGAGGGGAACTGCTATTCCTAAGACTCTTAGGTTTAACTGCCTGCTGACATCAATTTTTCATGATTGGTGCTGATGGGAAAGGAAGGAATGTCTTATATAACTTTTTTCTATGTAACACTTTACCAGAAAGAGTTAATAGCATGTTAAGGTTTTTAACATATTTGTGATGAAAAATAAAGCCATCCCTATTCTCACTTTGTACCAGAAGAAACTGATTCCTCTGTTTTAATTTTAAAGATGTTTGAATCCTGGCCCCTTCCTATATTTCCAGTATTCTTACACTTTACTACTGTCCACAAATTCTATGATCCAACAATACTGGCCTACTTTTATCCCCTTAAAGAAAATATGCTTTCCCCTATTTCTGTCCCTTTGCACTGGCTATGCCCCATTGCCTATAACTTTCCACCTCTTAGCTTCCTCAGTTTCCTTCAAGACTCAGTTCAAATATTGCTTTCTGCAGAAGATCTTTCTTGGCTCCCCATAGTTGCTAATGTCTTTCTCTGTCATATCATCTTCAGTTATTCTATCTATATCTTATATGTATGTAGTTATTCACTAAGGTACTGGTCTCCTGATTTTGCTTCTATCTGCAGCTGTTGGGAAATTTTGTCTAAAAAAAAAAGGTGAACTTGCATTATACTTGTTCTATTAAAATGTAAACTCCTTAAGAACAGAACCCTTTTTTATATTGTGTAAGTCAATTGTTCAAGTAGTAAATAAACCACTGACACCAACTTCATAAAATTAAATTGTAGAGATGGAATATGTCATCACACAGAAATGGTATATTATCAAAGAATGTCAGAAAATATGAATCTGACCTTGATCAGCATTACATTCAAGATATAAGCTCATTTTAAGAATTTCAAAAGAAATCAGTACACCTATTTTATAAACCTGTAGTTTCAAATACTGTAAGCTTGTGGTAAATGGAGAGTATCCTGAGAAAGATAAAGGAGCAGATTTGACATGATATTCTATGAAGTAAACCTGTTAAAGATTTAAAAGAACCCTTTTATATATTGTGCCATGCTTAGCAGAGTGTCTAGCACTTAGTATACACTTAACGAATGTTTACTGATTGGTCACTGTCAACCAATTACTTAGACTTCTACTTGTACCAAAAAAAGAGTGAGTAATAGGGAGAAAAAAAGAACCATCTGGTTGACTTCAAATCAGCAAGAAAAAGTATGGACCAAATAAAACTACTGATTTCATTCAGTCTTTGGAAAGCTTTTGTCTATGAAATATCCCTCACTACTTGCCAATAAGTCAGCTTCAAACACATTCCTGCCTTTTCTATTAGCATTATTTCTAGCTTAGTTTTAACAATTTAGAAAGGAGTAAAATGTGTAGGACAAATATTTAGAGTATATCCATACAACATCAAGAGTTTTGCTAAATCAGTTATTTACAATAAGGATTTGTTATTTTCAAATCATTACCTTTTTTTTTATCTTTTCCCTTTTTTGTTTTCATCAAACAAATGTGTGTATAGACAGTCTTAGAAACATTTAATCCATCTTTAGTACAAAGTACAAAGAAGTTGGTGAAGTTTATCATCACTTATGTCATTAGTCATTAAAACAGTCAAAGGAAGCACCTGCTCTTCTGGGCCTCTTTCTAACAGGCTCTTAGGGGCAGCAGTTCATACTTAGAGTGGTACAAGACCCAGTGAGGAAGACCCAGGCTCATACCATGACTCCAGTGTCTATTCTCTGTGTACCTATTGGCAACTCAACTAGCCTCTCTAAACCTCAATTTCCTTATCTATAAAATAGAAATAATAATTTATAATCTACTTCATGGTATTGCTGTGAGTCTCAAATGAGATAATGTCTGTATAGAGCCTTGCATACTTTAAAGTATTTCATAAGTGTAAGTTATCATTACTAAGTCTGTAACAGGTTTCCTTCATAGAATATCATGTCAAATCTGCTCCTTCATCTTTCTCAGGATACTCTCCATTTACCACAAGCTTACAGTATTTGAAACTATAGGTTTATAAAATAGATGTACTGATTTCTTTTGAAATTCTTAAAATGAGCTTATATCTTGAATGTAATGCTGATCAAGGTCAGATTCATATTTTCTGACATTCTTTGATAATATACCATTTCTGTGTGATGACATATTCCATCTGTACAATTTAATTTTAAGAAATCGGTGTCAGTGGTTTATTTACTACTTGATACGGTCTTATTGTAAAATTCAGTCACGACACAGGACAACCTGAGGACGAAAATCACATTCACGTAAATCCCACATGAATCACATTTTTTATTAGAACTACCAAAGTGTGGGGACAGAAATGAAAGAGCTACAGAAATGTAGCATCATGATCCTCTTTCATTTTTACACTAAAGATAGAAAAATAAAACAATGGAACAAGAAAATAGAATTTTTAAACTATTGTATGTTAATAATTGGCAATATATGGTGAAGATAGAAATGAAATTCATTTATATTTATTTCAACCAACATTTAATAAATGCCTACAGAGCATGGTCATAGGGAGCTATACAATTTCTACAACATATGGTCCCTCCCTTCATGGGCTTAACAGTCTAGTGTGGTAATGTGACACATACACAAATAACAACAGTACAAAATAATGTATAAGTGTATAAGACAGAGATACAAAATGCTATATGAAATACAAAAGAAAAAAATCAATATCACTTAAAGAGATTGATCAAAAAAATAATATTGTATTAAAGTCTTAGAAAGCAAACAATCTGTTATTTGAAGGATGGTTTAGGAATTCAAAAGGTTGAGAGAGGAAGCCAGAGTATCCTTGTATAGAGAAAAAGTTAAGTAACCAAAGAATAGAAGAAAAGCATGAGGAAGATTCAGAGAATGAATAATTCAGTTTGGTTGAGTGTAGTAAGAAATGAAGTTGGAAAGAAACAGTGATACCAGATTGCATAGAACCTTTAATCCCAGGATAAGAAGCAAATTTTACACAGCAGGCAATACTTTTGATTAAAGTAGATGACTGTATACAAGGAAAATTAGTCTGAAGGATAGATTGGAGTGATGCATAGCATAAGCTCAACGTAAATGTTAGCTATTATGGTGGGAAGATTTGTTCAGAGGCTATTGGCATAGTCTAGGCATAGGGACTGTGCTAGGGCAATGACAATGAGAATTAAAGGAGAGGATGAAGCTCTATTGCAGTGGTGCCAGGACTAGCTAGACAGTAACAAGGTTGCCATATAAGGTCCTAGAATAACTGAAAAGGTTATACATGTAGCCAGGTGATATCTATTGATGGGGTTCATACATCCTTTGTATTGCTTGAGATTGCTGTTTCTGTTGTACATCACACAACCACACAAAACTACACATGCAATACGTATTTGGGATTAGGGTCTGTGACTATGCCAAATTCAAATTATTACTTTGAATACCCAAGCACGTGACTATGGATTGCTGTTGTTTTTTTTTTTCCTGGGGGAAGGGGTAAGAAGGAATATGTAATAGAGGGTAGGGAGCTCTCCAGTTCAGCTTCAGGGAAAAAATAGAAGTAAAATTTCTAAGATATGGGACTTCTGAAGAGAGATAAAGACCCTTGGTATAGAATGCAAGGATTATGGCATTGGTACAAAGATGGAAAAGTAAAAGAAGTAGCAGATGGAGAGACAGAAAAGTTATTGGGCACAATATTTAGGGAGTCCTGGAGTCTTATTAATAAGCATCTGTGAACATACAATCAAATTTGGAGATGGAAGTAAGAAAAGGAAGGTAAGAGTCACTGTACCAAACAAGCCAAGATGGAGAGGCAAGAGAAGAAAAAGAAAAGGAGAGCCTGTGGAACAGCTCTTCAATGATGTTCCCAAACCTAGGCATAGCAATAAAAATTCTTATGACCTGAGTGTCTTCAATAGATTCTTTTCTGCCCTGAGGGTTTAGCAAACCTCTGTGCTCTCAGATAAGAACATTAGGAGAGCAGATAGGGGACCCATCAACAATTTCCTCAATGCAATGACTCCTGGGTTTCTTTGACCTCCTTCTATAGATTTTCCTTTTCTTTAAGAAAGTCTCTCTATAACTTCTCTTCTTGGAAGGTAACGTTTGCCCATTTGTGGATATGTAATGGAATGATTCGACTACTTGTTTCCTCTTGCTATTTAAAATATGTCCTAAATAAATCATTTAGCTTTCTGATTTATTACTCTCATATGGCTTGATAAGTAATTTATATAACACAGAAAAGCGACCCCAAGCCTGTGAAAAGTAGCAAAGGATTCCTGGATCAGAGTTCTCAAAAAATTCAGAGGACTTGTGTTAGATGTAGAACTTCTTAAACTTTTGGTATGAACTTAGTGGAGCTTTATGCATTTCTGGAAATGATTTTCAGACTTTAAGGATTAGTAGAAATCACTCAAGAACTGTTGATAGGAAACACACCTTAACTGATGACCACTTATTGTTTGTTTAAATTATTGAGGATTTTGTGCAACCATTTCATTGACGCACTAGGTTTGTAAGAGAGTCTGGAATGATTATTTGAAAAGTACCAGACCCTAAACTGAATTTCACCTTTTCTTCCTTTCTTTGCTTGCCCTCTAGTGGAGGTACTGAACAGTCATTTTTATCTTGGGAAAGCTATGGCTTATTCTATGGCTGGCAAACATTACAACATGCTACATATAGATGCTGAGAGACAGAGCCAGCCTAAGATATCTTTGGCATGGCAAAACAGTGTGAGCCACCAGTTTCTTTCTTCTGTCCTTTTTATACTGGTGAAATCTGGCTGAAATGAATATCAATGGCAACTTTGAAGATGAAGGTGTCTCTAAGGGCAATACACAAAATATGGCCTTTGGGGTTAGGATAGAAAGTGAAAATGGATAAAGGAGAATTGAAGTTGGGTAGTCAGGCCCCATCCTATATGTTGTAAGTATATGGTTTTTCCAAATTAAAAAAAAACTCCACTTAGGAAATGACACACTTTTCTCCCTCTTTCTCCAACCAATTTGAATGAGGTCTCCAAATTTGTCTCCCAAAGCTCCACAGTTCAGGATTCCTCCTAACCAGTGAGCCCAGACTATCCCTCCTAATTTCCTGTTATTGAGGGATATCTCTAAAGTGGTTTTTAAATTACGTACAAACGCTTAGAAACTGTCAAAAAGCAACAAAGCACCTTTTTGAAAAATCATAATTTATTTAAAAAAAAGGTTTCCAGAGGGAAGGCCATGGTTTTCATCATATAACACTTGATACAGGATTATAGTATTCAGTCATCACCTTTTTACAAGTTCTTCATATAATTATAGTCAAATTGAATTGTCATCTGATCTCTAATTTTGGAGGGGAATATTTTTCAAGCAGCTTTGAGATACCATCAGACTATACAAGGCAAGTCATTTTGCCAGTCCAGAGCTCAACTTCTTCATCAGTAAAATAAGGGGGTTGGAACTCTTGATTTTACTAAACTCCCTTCCAGCTATAAAGTTTTATGATTCTTTGATCCTCTGGCTCTATCTTAATTAGAATATTTCAAGTGCTTTAGTTTTTCCACTTCTTAGAAATGGAAATTATTCACTTGTTCTCTCTGAGAACTCTTATTGTTTTCCAATATTTAAAGTCATAACTTCATCAATATGGAAACTTTCTCTAATGGTACTGATTGAAGTCCATCAATACTTTGTCTTGTGCAGTTATTATCTGTGTGCTCATATAAATACTACATCCAGGATCAATTCAACATATTAGAGGCCTTCCTCTAAGTCTTTTAATTTGTCCTGACTTGGAAGCATATCTTCAGTACCTGGTTCTATTAACTCTCCCTACTATTTCACAATCAGCCCAATTCCTTTTCCTTGTGACATCTTTTAGTGCAAAACTGCACAAACAAAATCAATGCAACCATCATTAGGAGAGAAGCAGAAAATTGGGAAAGAATTTTTACAACCAGTGTCTCTGATAAAGATCTCATTTCTGAAATATATAGAGAACTGAGTCAAATTTATAAGAATACAAGTCATTCTCCAATTGATAAATGGTCAAAGGATATGAACAGGAAGTTTCAGAGGAAGAAATTAAACCTATCTATAGTCACATAAAAATGTTCTAAATCACTATTGATTAGAGAAATGCAAATCAAAACAACTCTGAGGTACCACATTATATCTGTCAGATTGGCTAACATGACAAAACATGAAAATGATAAATGTTGGAGAAGATGTGGGAAAATTGGAACACTAATGCATTGTTGGTGGAGTTGTGAACTGACCCAACCATTTTGGACAGCAATTTGAAACCATGCCCAAAGGCTATAAAAATGTGTATATCCTTGACCCAACGATGCCACTTCTAGGGCTGTAACCCAAAGAGATCATACAAATGGGAAAAGGATTCGTGTACAAAAATATTTATAGCAGTTCTTTCTGTGGTGGCAAAGAATTGAAAATTTAGGGTATGTCCATCAATTGGGAATGGCTGAACAAGGTATAGTATATGAATGTAATGAAATACTATTATGCTATAAGAAAAGATGAGCAAGCAGACTTCAGAAAAACCTGGAAAGACTTATGTGAACTGATGCTGAATGAGGTGAACAGAACCAAAACACTGTATAGAGTTATAGACACATTGCATGATGACTAACTTTGATAGCTCATCATAGAAAATGCTATCTACATCCAGAGAAAGAACTATGGAGTCTGAATGAAGATCAAAGTATATGATTTGCTCTCAACACTCTCTTTTTTTAATTATTATTTTTTTGTTTCCTTTTCCTTGTGGTTCATCTTATTTGTTCTAATTCTTTTTGGGGGAGGGGGGAAGGGCAGAGCAATTGGGGTTAAGTGATTTGCCAAAGGTCACACTGCTAGTAAGTGTTAAGTGTCTGAGGTCAGATTTGAACTCAGGTCCTCCTGACTCCAGGGCCGGTGCTCTATTCACTGCATCACCTAGCCACCCCTATTCTAATTCTTTACAACATGACTAATGTGAAAATACGTTTAATGTGAACTTATGTGTAGGGCCTATATCAGACTTCATGTTTTCTTGGGGAAGGAAGAGGGGAGGCAGAGAAAATTTAATACTCAAAAGCTTTTGAAACTGGATGTCGAAAACTAAAAATAAATTAATTAATTTTAAAAAAAAGAATATCCTCTGTGACAGTGGTAAATAATTTTGATGAGCATATATCTTTCATTTATCAAAGAATTTTGGTGAAGTGTTGTCTGAATTGTACTCTACTGAAACCAACCATCTTTTTTTGTGTTCAAAAAATAATAGACACAATGGGATATTATATTCTCTCTCAACGTTCTGCCCAGTTTGTAACCAAAGGTAAGGTACGCTTCAGAAAGTAGCTTTACAGGAAATGCTCCGCGTCAATATCTTTCCCCTTACTCATTTCCCATTTTTTAATGTCAGTAGTTTGAACAAGTTGGATTGAAGGTGTTATCATTCCATGTTTTGTCTTTCCGTCATCATTCTTTTTTTTTCTAACATGATGTTGATTTTTACTTTTCCTCTAGTGAATTGAGGGTATGAGTTCAGAGAGATTGTATTTTCTCTATGCTTTATGTTTTTATTCTTTTATACTTTATACTCTTTATACTTTCACACGCACACAATCTGCATCTGCAAACATGCTACTTAGGCAGTATTGTTAAGAGCTCAATATATCCAAATGTTTTTGTTATCTTCTTGATAAGAGTATTTGTGATACATATTATGAGGCCTTTAAGTAGTTCATAAGCCTTTCATTTCTTAATCGTAAAACATTTACCACCTTTCCTTTTCAAAAGTCATCATGTATCAGAGTATATGATTACTTGCTTTGGAGGATTTTATCAAGTTATGTTTGTTACGTTATGTTATGTTATGTTATGTTGTTGTCATGTTATGTTATATACCTATATATTTGTATATTTATATATCATACAAATAGATTTCTGTTATGAAAAATATACATATTTTATATAATATTCTCTATATGATACATTATACCAAATAAAATTTTATCAAATTCTTCATACAATGTCTCTATCTCTTCATCTTCTGCACCAGAAAACTGAGCATAAGCTATAGTTATCTTCACGTTGAGCTATTTTTTATGTCTCTTATGGGCATTGCAAGAAAAGATAAAGCCATCAAACAAAATTAGTTTCCTTTTTTGCCTTTGAAAATGCAACTCTACCAATTGCTTTATTTCTCTTTCCAAGGAGAATCCGTGGGCCATCTTTCCATTTAACCGCAACTCTCTTAAGTGTTACAGTTTAGTTTATAGGGAGAATGTCTCTAACGATAAGGACAAATTCCTCGAGAATGCCAGTCCCTTAGTTGTTGGACAAGAATTACATATTTGCATTATTAAAAGTTAATGTTCACAAAATGTCTAAAAACCATTGTGGTCTTTCACATTCTCCCCCTGCCCGCATCCCTTTTTCTACCAAGCTGTTACCCTCACTGTAGAAATGGAAGAAAACTGACAGTTATGAGGGTCATTTCATATTTTTCTTTGATTTATGGGTTACCATGACTAAGGAATCTGATATCTAACAGATTTGCTTGTTAAAGTTTTCTGTACTTAGCCAACCTGTTGCCTTACAGTAAAGAAGGTATCACCAAGGATATGATCATAATCTTTATTTAACTTCAAAGACTTTCAGAACTTATATTCCTCTGACATCAACATTCTAAGATGCACTGAATAGGTATCACTGGAGCAGGGCATCTATGAAGAACCCCTGCAGATTTCAGGAGGGGGAGAAATCATAAATGAATCTGAATTCTTCCTCAAAAAAAAAATGTTAAATCCTTTGCATGATTTTGGTGGAATTGAGAACTCCCCACTGTGCTTTGCCCCACTCCTTGCTCTTCAATCTTTTCATTTTTTCTCCATGAAATAAATGCCACACGAATAAACATTTTTTTTTAAAGAACTAAATGACTTGGATTTATACAGGGGTCAACTACTAACTAACTAGGCCTTACCTCTAATTTCTCCAATGCTTCTTTATCTGATTCTTCCTCCTGACAATAGGGTTATTAGGATTAATGAGATTTTTGCCTCTAAAGCATTATGAGAAGATTGAAGCAAATCTTTATTTAAATATACTATATTAAATTGCCTTTATCCCATTTTGTAGGAGTAAAATTGCAAAGGTCCCTCCCACTCCCACATTAATTTGATTGGAGGGTGTGTCCCTCAACGTAAACTGATGGTTTTACAGCCCTGGCTGTCGCCAAGGGGGAAGATTCATGCTAACTCTTGCTTCAGATTAGAAGAGAAAACCTCTTTAATCTGGTGCTCATTTTAAATCTGAAAATTTAAATCTATAACCTAGTAAGTGAGTAATACTCTGCCCTTAGCCCAGAGAGACTATAGAGAATTGGAGGCTGTGGGTTGAGTGCCTAAACTGCAGTTATAAGTTATGAGATAGCTTAGCTCAGGTGTTCTGTGGAATTAAAACCAAGCAGAGCCACCGCTGGAAAAAGAAAAGTGAGATGTGTTTCTATCATCGAAAATCTGGTTTGTTTACAGCCTTGACTTTTTATTTGGTTATGTGTGCCTCTCCTCACTGTTTCAGCATTTCTTTGAGTGATGCTGCTTAATATCTTTAACATTCAACATGGATATGTGTTATGGGAATCTGAAGATCTTCCCTGCCCCTAGGCCCTTTGTTAAAGTGGCTACGTGACTCCAAGGATCTTCAGATATTTGAAAGTATACTCTGTTCCCTAATAGGCTGAATGTGGTCACGTGGAGCCTGTGGCGCCAGGCTTGTTTTTCAGGAAGGCTGTGCCTTGCAGCTTTGTGATTGGGCAGTAGGTCTAGAGGGCTGTGACATTCTCCCAGCCAGGAGAAGGCTATATATACGCCCTGAGGTGAGGTTTTGGTTTGGGGCTCACTTTGAGAAGAGTTGTGTGATTTGGCCAGAGACTCTGGGCAGCCATTGAGCCCCCCCAGCTGTGAAAAATCCTAATGTTGGTGCTTCCCTCTCTGGTAACTGAATAGGTAACTGATGTAATGGTCAGGCGCTGGAAGCCGTCTGCTGATCTGTTTTTCTGTTTGTTTGTAACTTCTGTTTGTATTCTCTGAAGTTCAGGGTCCCGACTTTGTCCTCTGAACTAGGTAAATGATATGTTTGATTAAAGTAAGACTGTTAACCCATTTTGAGTTGCTTTCCTTTAGAAAAGCAGATCTAAGAACCTGTGCTAGTAGCCACCCTAGGTATGCTAGGGTACTTGCTGATACAATATGCAGCAACCTAAAGCTGTCTGAAGATTTGGACCCTAATATGTGTAAGGATAAGACGGTGTCCCACATTTGGAGTGAGACTCACGTACGGGGAGGGGCTGCCATTTGAGGTTCAAAGGGAGGCTGAATAGATAGCCTCTCTCTCCTCACCCTTTTCCAAAGGAGATTTATTTCTGCCAAGATGGAAAGCAGGAGGTTGAGACTGGAGCCCCCATGCTCTCCTTGGAGAAAGGTGGTACTCAGACTATTTGCCCTCCTAAATAGTGTTTGTTTAATGTCCATTGTGAAAATGTGTTTAACAGGGAATGTATGTGCAAAGTCAATATCAGATTGCATGCCATCTTGGGGAGGGAGGGAGGAGAAAGGGGAAGAAAATTTAAAACTTATGGAAGTAAATGTTGAAAATTAAAAATAAATAAACCAATAAAAATTTAAAAATTCAACTAAAATAAAATGCAAGCATTGTAAAAAATATATGTATTGTTTGTTTAGGAGATATGATCAGGTTCCATCGAATTTTTGATTGTTTTATCATTTTGAGGGGGAAGGAGGATTCTAAATCCTATATCTAAGCCTTGACCCCTTACCCACCTTATATCAACTCCACATGAGCAAACATAGAGAATAGCAAAAAAGCCCATTTATCTAAATCATAACAAAACAGAAATCAGAGAAGGTATACACAGGAAAATATATGCCAGAAAATACAGAATGAAAAATCTCTCCCGTTAGAAGTGAGGTAACAGTTTAATCAAAAGAGAGGGTCCTGAATCTCACACAAGGAGAAATTCTCTAAAGTTTCTGGAGTAGCAAGATGGACATGATGGAGACTTCCAGTTCCTTGCTCTTTAGCCTCTCACCAACTTGGCCCTGCCCCTCACATAGGGCAAAGCCATTATTTCCCTTAACAAGGAGGGAGTCCTGTGCCAATAAGCCTTGAGACCGAAGTTATATTATGTTATCTGTCCTTGCCAAGGACCGTGGATGCTAGGCAATGGAGTTTTAATCATACTCAATGGGAAAGCATTGAAAGTTTAAGAACAAGGGTGGTAAGTAAAATAATAACAATTATAATAGCTAGCATTTAAGGTTTACAAAGTATTTTAATATAAAATCTCATTTAATCCTCACAACAACCCAGTGAGGTAGGCATAATTATTATCTCAATTTTACAGATAAGGAAACTAAGGATGAGACAAGTCTTCCTGACTCAAGGTTCAACTCAACAGAAGCAAAACCTGAAGGGTTTCTTGCCACCCACACACTTTGGAGTGTTGCAGAATTTCCCAACACTTACTTCATTTCATTCTTGTTCTCATGTCTCCCAAGTTACCTGTATAAATCTCATGATCTAGTGGACAAGAGTTTGTGTGGGGACGCTCTTCAAAGGTACACTAAATGATCTCAAGGTAGAATTTTGGACCTAGATTCTCTGGTTCCAGAGTCAGTGCTCATTCTTCTGTACCACACTGCCCCATTTAGGATAGATTGGCTAGGGACAGACTAAAAATTGAAGTACACCACAACTCTCACATAAAATTTTGAGGCCCAAAATTAATATGATGGCAAAGAGAACAGAAAAGGAGGAATAAAATACCCAAGAATGAAACTATAGGAGAGCATACAGATTAACATCTAAAAAAATTATTCCCCTACATGTGAATCTATGGAGCAAAAGAAAACTAAATTGATTAGCAATGATCCATTTCTGATTAAGTTTTAATAAGTAACTAGTTTAGATTCTACTGTTTGATATCATCATTTATTTGAAATTCAGTTTTCTTATGGAAAAATATATCCTCCAGACACCAAAACTATAGACTCCCCAGATACAATCCATCATCAGTAAATAATAGTTAAGAAGTTAAATTCTGTAACATACTACCAAGTTGTGCAAGGTTATACCTAAGAGGAAAGTTTTCCTCTCTGTCTTTGTGCAGAGGACTAAAGAAAGCCTTGTTATAGAAGTTTTGAATAGCTTTATCAACAATGCTTTCTATTCAAAACCAGAAGACTTAGTCAGAAAATATAGTTGAGAGGTCTGATTTGAAGAATTTCATGAATTTTTTTTCCATTCCATTCCTTGCCACTGGAAGACAATTCAGACAGCAGGTTCCCACCAGATTGCACAAGTTAGTGTTATGCTTTTAAACTTGACAAAACTGAAGCAGCAATCTCATTGTGTAGGTGACTTCCTGCTGAGTGCCACTAGCAACTTAGAATCTCCTTAAATTTGAGAGAAATGTTCTGGGAAGACTTTCATCAGAAAGAATTAGACATTCGATTACTGGGACTTAACGAGGAATATTAAGTTAAGATTTGAGGGGGGAAATCTGATTTTCAGTATGGAAACTGTAACTTTCCCTAATTCAATCAGTGATGGGGTATTTCAAATTGATGGTTATTTACTTTAAAGATACAGTCCTAATGTATTCAGTAGACAATAAACACTGAACTAATTATAAACTTCCTTTAGTCTCTAATTCACAATGCTATTTTTGGTGAGGTATAAATAAGGCTGCCTGGTGTTACAGAATGAGCTCTGGATTTTTAGTCAGAGGAGCTGAATTTGAATCCTAACTCCGTTACTATAAACTTCACCTTTGGTAAATTGACTAATCCCTCTGGGATTTCAGTTTCCTCATCTGTGAAATTATAGAATTGCCCTAGATGACTTCTAAGGCCCCTTCCAATGTTCATGACATCTGGTTCCTTGAGCAATTGTGAGAAAATCACTTTGTAAAATTTAAAGTTAAAAATGTATGAAATAATTACCCTGTGAGGTACAGGCAGGGGTGCATATACTAATACAAAGAGTTAGCAGTCATAAATTTATTGTAATTCCAGGGTTGCCAATAAGACTCCTTTGTCCTAAAACCACCTCGCTTAAATCCAATTCATGCACAAGTCATCACCCTTGATATGTCATTTGTCATCTTCAAGAATGAAGGACAAACAACAATCCTTCCTTATCCCCACATACACATACTTCTTTAATGGAATCTTAAATTCCCTTGATAAAGGCCTTGTATTTTCTGATTAGAGACAGAGTATAAAATTCAAGGACCACAAAGAGACATAGAATCATGTAGTGGAAAAAGTGATAAATTTGGAATCAGAAGATGAATTCAAATCCTGTCCGTGCCCAATTTTGCTTTGTGTGCGATGTTGAGATAATATATGTAAAGAGCTTTGCAAACTTTAGCATGCTCTATAATTGTTAGCTATTATTATTGGATAATTAACCTTTTTTAGGTGTCAGTTTCATATTGTTTAAAATGATGGAGTTGGGCCAGAAAATATTTACAGTCTCCTGGATTTATGAGACCTGAGTTTGAATCTTGGCTCTACCACTCACTACCTATGAGAAACTGGACAAATCACTTAACCTCTATGAACCTAAGTTTACTCCTCTGTAAAATGGTGAGGCTGAAGGAGACAGCTTCCAAAGTACCTAATAAATCAATATCTATAATTGCAAACTTGTGATCCTGTGATGATATCAAATTAGTGTATAATTCTTTCCAGAAAAATAAGTAACAGAGATTCAATATTGACAATAGTTTTTAGAGCCAAGAAGAACATGAAAATACTGGATACCTTGCATTAAAAAAGAGTACCACAAAGAACAAGAATAATTTTTCCTACTTCATAATTTTGTTTTAGTCTAATGACCCTAAAAGTTAGAACTCAAATCATTTCTTGGTATAGGGATATCTCCTTGAACTTAAAGTCTTTGAGCACCCAAACACACACCAACTTGCTCTACATTACTTTCAATGTTCATAGATGTATCTAGTGATGTACCCATAAACTCAGGCACAAAGAGATGTAACTCTAACCCCAACCCAAAATGGACCATATATCTAAAAGCAAGACGTGTGTCTGGGAGATAACACTGTAAGCATAAACTAAACTTCCTCTCCCTAAGGAATCTTTCTTGGAAACCAGTCTAGATTAAATTCACTATGTCTAGATTAAGTTAACTGATCTACCAATTCCTCATTTCAGTTTTCTTAGAAGCAACTCAGGGCACATTTATTAAGCACCAATTATATGCTAGGTCAAGTCACTTAATTCTCAGAGCCACTACAGCAAATTTTTATGAGTATAAAACTATACAGAGTTTTAGACTGACATTGGTTGAGAAAGTTTCCAAAGTGGGAGTTTCTCATGCTGACAAAGTACTATGTTAAGAATTGAGAATACCGAGACATATAATGAAATAGAATTTTAAGAAGTTTAGGTATTGTCTCAACAAATAAATATGAAGGGCATATTATGAGAGGCAGTGTGGCATGATGGATAGGAACTAGCTGTGAAGCCAGGAAGACTTGACGCATACTAGCTGTGTGATGCTGGGCAGGTTACAACCTCTGAGTACCCTAAGCCATCCTCTAAGACAGTAAATTGCTGAAAAGATGCCAGTGCATAATGCAAGATAGGGTATATTTGCACAAGAGTTCTACATACTAATAAGATCACAGATCAGAGAAGTATTGCTAGGTGCAGCACACTATCCTAGGCACAATTCAGAGAGAATTTAAGCAGGTTTCCCAAGGTCATAGTGAGCATATTGCCCTTAGTAGAAATAAATCTATAACTGAAGGAGGACTTAGTGGTAAAGGAAGACTATCTATTAGCATATCCTTACAGATGGATTTTTCCACAGCATTTGCATGCAATTATGTCCATTATATAAATTAATTGTAAATTTGGCTTTTTCAAAGAATAAATTTCATAGAAACAAAAAAATTAAAAATTCAAATGAGAGCCATGGAAGTAAAATATATTCTCCTTAAATATCACAGAATAGTTCACCTTTGAAATAAAACGTATGTTATTTTTACATAATGTTTTCTCTGTGCTGTTAAGAAAATCCACTGAGATGAAGCATCTCATTTATTGAAGAGTTCAGTAAACAACAGCATTTATACAGTCATTCATGAGGTTTTGGTTTTTTAAAAGCAAAGGCAGAACACATCACCAAATTACCCATAGAAACTTTATGATGTCAATAATTCAAAAATATCACTAACGTTAGGTTTAGAAAGAGTCTTAAACTGCATTCCTGATCTTCTTTTTAAGCCTAGAGCAGCGGCTCGCAACCTGTGGGTCACGACCCCTTCGGGGGTCAAATGACCCTTTCAAAGGGTCACAGGGGTCACCTAAGACCATTGGAAAACACATATTTCTGATGGTCTTAGGAACCGAGACACTGCTCCTCTATTCATCTCCAGGCGGGTCCACCCACATGCAGATATGCTCACATACCAGTATTAAAGGGTCGCGGCATTAGGAAGGTTGAGAACCACTGTCCTAGAGCATCATTTACAGCTGGCCACACACTTGGGACTAAATGATTCCTAAGGCTTAAAAATATATAATTTGACAAAAATTGCTTGCAACATCAGGATATCTTGGCATGATTTTATCTTTCCATTTAAATATTTGATTTAGAAACATATCTGAACTTGGTTTATGGAATCGTGGATAGGCAAGAAGGCCTGGGCTCTAGTCATTACCTTTGATCCACACTAACTGTATGGCCCTAAAAACATGACTTAATCTTTCAGCCCTTCAAGAAACTCTCTAAGACCACAGTTATAGATCATTTGCAGATTTGTATAGTTGGACAGAGGAGGAGAGAAAGAAGAGAAGAAAAAAGAAGGAAAAGGAGGAGGAGGAGAGGGCAAAAGTATTTTCACACTTTGTATTCTCCATTATGTTGATTTGTGATTATGCTTCGAAATCCTTGAAAGTATGGACCATGCTTTACTCATTTTTTGCATTCCCCAAAAACACTTAGGTGCTCAAAAAATAAGATGAAGTGAGCTAACTTTAGTGAAGAACCTTGCATAGAAGAATGGAAAGACCAGAAAATTTTCCAGGAAGTTGCTAAACTTGCTAATAAAAACCATTAATGAAGAAACGACCTGGATAGTTATTCCCTCTCCCACTAGAACTTGGATTCTGCCACCCGGGCCCTGAGCTCTGATAAGTCAACTTTCACCTTATCTTGCCATTTCCAAACCAATCTGCTCAGCTTTTTCCCCTACCCCTCCCAGTTTCCTTTTTTGTATTGTCTTTCTCTATTAGGATTTATGGTCTTTCTTTGCTTTTATTTTTATCTCTAGCACTCAACATAGTACAGGCACATGCTAAGTGCTTTATTTCTTTGTATGTTCATTCATTCTTCAAACAATCACCGACCAACCACAAATGCAAGACAATATGATTGTTGCTATGTGGAATAATAAGTATAAGCCACAGTCCCTCTCCTCCCTGGGAGACAGCATGGTGTGGTGGCTAGAACTCTGGAATTTCAGTGAGATAGCCCTGTGTTCAAATTGCAACTCTCACGTTTGCTAACTATGACCACAGCTAGCTCATTTTACTTTTTTGCTACTCGGTTTCCTCATTTATTAAAAAAAAAATGAAATAATGCTTGCAATACCTACTTCTCTGAGAGATTTTAAGGATCAATCAAGATAATGTTTTTTTAAAAACACTTTGAAAGCTTTCAAGTTCTGTACAAATAGTTAATAATAAGAAAACTACATAAACATAAAAATATTCCATTCTCCAATGGCGCAAATCACCCAAACCATCTGTTCTTTATAAGTTGACTTTTAAAATGCACAGTTTTTTGACCAGCATTTGTTAAATGCCAACTGTGAACATAGCATTGTTCCAGTACAGACAAGGGCCCCTAAGAAGTGAAGTTAAAAGAAGTAATATGGTTGAGCATGGGTTTGTGTCTTTATGAGATTCCATTTTAAGCTGTTTTCTTAAATTAGAATATCAAAAACATTCTCTCAACAAAACATGTATCACAGCAGAGTTGAAACGCTGGAAATGACACATTGGTAGACATACGACTCTTAGAAGTACACAATGTGTTTAAGAGAAGGCCATGCCAATTTGACCAAAATGAAAAAAGGAGAAGGAATAGAGTTTTCCGGGAAGAGGGAAATTTAAAATTTAAAATGACACTTATGAAAGCATTCATTTTATTAAGGTAATAACTCATATATCTTATTAGGCATTTAGGCTCTCTATTCAATCTACATTAGAAGTGCTGATAAAAAAACTAACTGTAATGTGCCACACCTCATAAAATAGTGTAACATTTAAATAGATTCAGAACAATTATATTTTTCTCTTCTGAACT
>CM053584.1:72400290-72424423 GCA_028627135.1 Pseudochirops cupreus
TTGCATTTCTGCACAGTCAATATTACTGATCTTCCAAGATACCATACATCTATTTATATGAACATTTAATTATTTTAAAAAGAAATTAGCTGAATTATTTGATAACTAGCAGAAGGATTATAAACAAGGGGTATAAAGGAAAACAGACAAGTGCTTGGTAGAGTGTACAGGGATCTGTGTTGAGTCCGACATAATTGATCAGGCTAACTGCATGCTTCCTGATAGTTTGAAAAACAGAATGAGTTCTTTAGTGAAATTATTGTATAAAAAAGTATTGAAAATCCAAATTCTTAAGTGAATATCACAACTAATGTCCAAAACAAGTTACTGTTTTCATTAACCAGTTCATCTTAATATCAGTCAAATTGAGAGATGAAGAATTAGGAGAGGAAGGAAGTATACTGGGCAATTTCTTTATATTAATAATGCTAACAAAGATGGGAAATACATTTGGAACAGAACAGTATATACAGAACACTATGCTATAGGTCATACAATTTTGACTGTTTTAAAAAGTTGATTCTCAAGTTATCTTTAGGAGAGAGAAAGGAAACAGTGCAGAAAACATATTATATTTTACTATTAACAAAAATGGTGACCAAGAGAACATCAGTAATTCCAACCTAACTCCCTACTTTCTCATAGATATATAATGCTTACCAGAATAAACTAAATATGTATTGACAGAATATGTGACAATGATCAGGGCACTTGAAGGGAAAAAACAAGTTTTTATAAGTGATACCTTATAATAGACCGCTTCTTTACCATTACACAATTGACTGAAAGTTATAAAGAATACACGATCCCACTGTGTTTATTTGTTAACTATAAAAAAGCAAAATGGGATTTGATATGGCAAAATTTCTCCACAAACTTCTCCCACAAGATGTTTCCCACTCATATTACAAAACTACTTCATATTCCTCAAGTGATATAATAATATCATTGGTTGTTGACCATCTGATCATTAATATCACTCACAGCATAAACAGAGAGACCCTATGCTCACAAGAGGTCTTTATTCCTGCTGTGGTGGAGAACTGTCACCAAGTTCAAGTTGGGGAGCCCTGGATACTACTGTTCACAGATGCCATTGAACTAATTGCATTAATCCCTGAGAAACTGAAGAGCTTCCTCAATGAGCTACCTCATCACTCACAAGAATTTAGCCTCACTGTCCACACAAAGGGCGATCATAGATTTTGACTTAGAGTGCAATCCTTTAATTTTACACATCAAGAACTTCTGGCCCCCAAAACAAGAAATAACAGAGCAAGTTCATACAATTGGCCAAGCCAGGTTTTGATCTGCAGTCCTCTGAGTATAACTGCAGAACACTTGTGACTTTATCACATTGTTACCATATAGCCTGATATCTATGCCTATCATCTTCACAATTATATGCAATTACATAAATAATATAGGACCTGGCTATCAGTTACACAATCAACTAGCATTTGTCAGGAGCTTTTGTTAAGGTGGCAAAGAACTGGAAATTTTAGAGATGGTGAATGGCAGAACAAGTTGTGATATATGATTGTGATGACTATTGAGCTATAAGAAATGATGAGCTAGGTGATCTTAGAAAAACATGGATAGAGTTTCATGAAATAATAAAGAAATAAGCAGAACTAAGAGAATGGTGTATACAGTAACAGCAATGTTGTTTTAAAAACAATTTTGAGCAAATATATTCATCTTGACTATTAAAAATATCCAAATTAACTAGAAAGGACATATGAAGGAAGACACCATCTGCATCCAGAGAAAGGACTAATAAACAGAAGTATCTTTGCCAAGAAAACCCCAAATAGGGTCAGAAGAGTCAGACATGACTAAAAAATAGCTGAACAACTGAGAATATGTCAGGCATTGTGTTAAATTCTGGGGACACAGAGAAGTGGAGGAGAAGTCCCTGCTCTCAAAGATCTCACAGTCTAATGCGGAAACAACATGCAAACAGCTATATAAAAAAGATAAATTAGGGGGTGGCTAGGTGGCACAGTGAATAGAGCACTGGCTCTGGAGTCAGGAGGACCTGAGTTCAAATGCAGCCTCAGAACTTAACACAAAAAACCAGTCATGTGACTGGGCAAGTCACTTAAGCCCAGTTGCCCCTCCAAAAGAAAAAAAAAAGATAAATTAGAGATAATCATATAAGAAAATCACTAGCATTAAAGGGTATCAGGAAAAGCCTCTTACAGAAGATAAGACTTTCAGCTGAAATTTGAAGGAAACCAGGGAACTTGGGAGAGATAAATGACAAAGGAGAACATTTCAGGCATTAGTGACAGTCAGTGAAAATACTCAGAATCAAGGGATGGAGCAACATGTGCAAAAAACAACAAGGTTAGAATCAATGAATGCAGAGTGAAGTAAGGTGTAAGAAGACTGAAAAGGCAGAAAGGGGCTAAGCAATGAAGGGACTATAAACAAGAGGGTGTATATTGGATACTGGATGCAATAGGGAGCCACAGGAACTTATTGAAAGGGGGTGGGGGTGGGAGTGAGGAGGGTCATACAGTTAAACCTGCACTTTAAGATTGGTTTTACAGTTAAGGGGAGGCTGGAGAAAGAGAGAGAGAGAGAGAGAGAGAGAGAGAGAGAGAGAGAAATAGAAAGATAGAAAAGAGAAAGAGAAAGAGAAAGAAAGATAAGGACATAGTGTATATGTATAAATATATTAGTATATATGTATATACATATATATTAGCATAAAACTCTCTTCACCAAATTTATAAAGTATTTAAATATAAAACAAATTCAACAAACCTGACCCCATCTCTTTGTATAATCAAATGCTTTTCAACCTATGTATACTCAAACACCAATACACAATGAGGATCGAGAAATATAGCAAAATGGATTTTCCCCGCAACCACAGATCCTCTGTGCATGTGACCACTAGAGTTACTGAGACTATTCTGCTCTTCTCAAACAAGCCATGGCCCATCCTCCACCCTCACATCAATGTTTTGCTTGGAGTTTGCTCCACAGTGAATAGTATGCATACAGCTCTTTATCCAAGACCCTAGAGCAGAAATTCTTACCCTGCGATCTGTGAACTTTTAAAAATATTTTTTATAGCTATATTTCAATATAATTTATTTCCTTTGTAAATGTATAAATATATGTATATACATATTATCCATTTAAAAATATCATTCTTGGAAGTGTTCACCAGACTTATAAGGGAGTTATTGACACCACACACACAAAAATGTTAAGAATTGTATGTTAGAGACACTAAGGTACTAAGACGACATTGGAGCTTTTAAACATTCCCATAATGACTGAGTCAAAAAATTCACTTAACTATGAAAAAAACAACTTTCTCTATAGTGTTCCTAACAAACTAAGTGGTGCACCAGATAAAGTGCTTGATCAAGACTCAGCATACCGTTCAAAATTGCTTTCTAGAATGGCTGGATTAATTCCCAGCGCCAACAGTGCATTGATGTGTCCATTTTCCCAGAGTCCCTAGAGGGACTAAGCAGTGGTTCTCAACCTTCCTAATGCCATGACCCTTTAATACAGTTTCTCATGTTGTGGTGACTCCCAACCATAAAATTATTTTTGTTGCTACTCCGTAACTGTAATTTTGCTACTGTTGTGAATCTATCTGATATGAAGGATGTATTTTCATTGTTACAAATTGAACATAACCCATAGGTTAAGAATCGCTGCAACAGATGTCATTCTCCAATTCTGGCATCTTTGCCAATTTGATGGGATTTAAGTAGCTAGATGTTTCAATGGATAAAGCACCAGACCCAGAGTCAGGAAGACTTGAGTTCAAATCCAGTCCTAGAAATTTACTAGTTGGGTTACCCTTAAGTAAATCTTCAGTTTCTTCATGTGCAAAATAGGGGAAATAATATCTAATTCTCAAGCCTGTCGTAAGAATAAAATAAATCAGCATTTGTGAAACACTTTGCAAATTGTAAAGTGTTATTGTCATAATAAAAATAAAATCCAACATTTATATAAGGCTTACTATGTTTTAGGCACCAGGCTAAGTACTTTACAATTTTTATTATTATCTTATTTGGTCCTCACAACAACCCTGGGAGGTAAGTGCATTTATGAGGAAACTGAGGCAAACAGGGGTTAAGTGACTCACCTAAGATTCACCTTACTAGTAAGTATCTGGAGCCACCTCTGAACTCAGGGCTTCTGACTACCTACCTGCCTCAGTTATTATCATTACTAATGTCATTATTAAATGTGTCTAATGAAGAGAAACTTACCACCTCCAGAAGCTTCTCATTCCACTCTTGAACAATATATCTGATTGTAAAGAAAACAAAAGTTTTATAGCAATTCAACAAGCCCTTAGTGAGAATCTACTATAGGCCAGGTTAGGCCCTGAGAATACAAAAATAAAAAAGGAAGTGATCCTTGTCCTTAAGGAACTTTTATTTTAGGGGATGAGAAGGGATAGTAAATATACAGATAAGAACAAGAGAAACATGTTTTTTTTTAAGTAGTTTCTGGGGACCCAGGGAAATTAAGACAGGCCTCTTTTAAACAAGTATATGATCTTTGAAACTAAAAATTTTAGGATACATGTGAGATCATTTAATTTAACCTGCATTTATTGAAAACAACAACAACAACCACCTTCCTCTAGCAGGAGGCCTCTGAACGGAATTCTAAAGAAGGGTAAGAATTCTAGGAAGCAAAAGGGAGGAGGGAGAACGTCCTAGGCTTAGAAGACAGCCTATACAAAGACACAGAGGTGATGACTATATCATGAAGGAGAAACAGAAGTATGGCATTTTGAGGGAGAGTACTATAAGATCAGTCTGAGAATACTGGTTGAAGTCATAATGAAAAAGACATTAAATGTATGAAAAGTTTGTATTTTATCCAAGAGGCAAGAGGAAAACATTAAAGATTCTCAAGCAAGAGAAAGGCACTTATTTTAGTAATGGCCATTTTACAGCTATAAGTATAACACTGCAGATGATGGCTTGGTGGGGGGAGAGACTGGCATCAGAGAAATCAATTAGGGATCCATTTCAAGAGGCAAGGTAAAAAGACATCAATTAGGGTGGCATCTATGTTTCTGAAAGAAGAGGACAGATAGGTCTAAGAGATGTGTAGAAGGAGAATCAAGAGTTCTTGGCAACTGATTGGATGCAGATATCAAGGCTTAGTCTACCACTCTGCAATTTCCATTTGTTCCAAGTTCTGTCTTCTGGCATAAAGCAGAAGTCTTTTTAATGTAACAGCTTTTTAAGAATACTTGAAGACAGATTCCTTATGAGCTGATCCCATGTCTTTTCTACTACAGACTAAATACCCCCAGTTCCCTTAGTAATCCTTGCTTAACATATAACCTCTTTGAATTAACTCATTCTTTCCATTTGTGAACTGAGATGGCAAATACTCACACTCTGGTATAATCTATAATAAAAAGAAAATCCATCTAAGTCATTAAACCATTTAAGAAATAAGGAAGGATTCATTTTAGTTATCTCAATTGAAGGCTCTTACTTTTCATTCTATTCTTAAGTATTTCGAATTGTACCTTGATCCATAGTTGTCCTTTCTGAATACTTGTCCTATTGAAGGCCAAATAGATTCCTTATAAAATACCTGAAATTTTAAAACTTCAGTTATTCCACATAATAATTTATCTTTATAGTGCCTTTCATGTCTGAATCTAAAAAGTTGATTTTCAAAAAGAGATCAGTACAACCGTAACTATCTTTTTAATGATAATCTGGTATGACCAAGTCTTTCCATCTTACAGGTAATGGAGGAAATTTTAAATGCTGTGGTGCCACCTTGTGGTTATTTCCGATAGTACAAACATCATTTAAGAGTTTCCCATTATAGAACCATAACAAAAATTAAAATTAAAAGAAAATCATATTCATGTCCTTTGGTTCTTTATCTACTTGATCTGTAAAGAATTGCTGGTTTGGTAAATGGCGGGGTAAGAGTTCATCTAAGTTTGGAAGCTGCAAGATTCAATTCTTAACTAAAGAGGAAGTCAATTATAAGCATGATTGATTGCTCTAGCTTATGCCGTCATTTTGTTAAAAGCAATCATTCCTTGTACATTGTTGTGAGCGGAGAGGGGAGTAGTTATAAAAATCACTATTTTTTGAGGGCAAAATCTCTGTGATACACAAAAAATGAGATCCCTTGCCTCCTAGGTTTTAGTCCTTGAAAAACTCCTACAAATCAGACCCTCTTTCTGAAGGAGCACTAGATAATGAGCCTTTAGCAACCAGACTGCATGGGCTCTGGGCTATGCTTTACTAAATGATTGCACTGTGGGCTAAACAGCTGCATGATGCTAAGGAAGCTTCATGATGAATGGATGGGATTTGCCAAAAAGTCCCAAAGGGACCTACTTAACACCGAAGCAGGTTTGATGAATGCACTTGGTAAGCAATCATATGTAACAGACCATGAATAGCCACTGAATAATGCATAGCCCTTCCTATGTTTGGGAGATATAACATGAATATGAATACAATTGTGAATTCTCTTTTCTATACTGGGGTTGTCTGACATCTCAGGGATGAAGAAAAAAAATCTCGAAATTATCACTTTGATAAAAAAATCTACACCTGTGTGGCAATGCCGCTATAAAGAGGTAGCCTTTTTCTGGCTACCTCCCCCAGGGAAATATCAGCAGAAGAAAGAAAAAAAGAGAAGAAGCCATCTTTGTGACTGATTATTCTAGTATCATAGTCTTTGTTCCTGATCTGTACGGTGGCCCAGGTCATACAATTTAAACATAATATTAAAGGAATGACAGGCAACCTGACATAATGGATAGAGGGCAGGCCATGAAGTCAGGAAGAACTGGGAATAAGCCTTGCCTCTGACATACCCTGTGTGACCATAAGTAAGTCATTTAACCCCTTGTTGCCCTAGGCAAGTCTTTAAGATGATAAATTATAGACCAGTTGCCTATCTGTCTCAGTGAATAGGGTTTCCATACCAGGAATTCTATATGCAAATGAAATCACAGATCCAGATGGGCAAACACACATACACACAAACAATACATACATATGTATACACACATATGCACACATACATGTATATGTAGATGTGTATGCACTATGTCTATACATTATATTGTGTGTATGATTACGATAGATTGATACCAACCACAACTAAAAGCAGAAAATGTATCAGAATCTAGCAAATATTTTAAAATTTTATAATATCTGAAAGACCATCTGTCCTTCCAAATTGTTTGAGGAAATGGCACTGTAGAACTCACTTAAAACATAAAAACTACATTTAAAGAAGCAATGCAGTTTTAAAATTATATTTCATTATATTTATTGGTAAAGCAGCATAGCACAGCAGCTTGAAAGCCAGTTTCATAATTAAGGAAAGAGACAGAGACACAAACACAGAGGGAGACAGACAGAGAAAGAGAGAGAGAGGTGGGGGGGGGACAGAGAGACAGACACAGAAAGAAACAGAGACAGAGAGAAATCCTCTGGGTAGGGCAAGATGCAAAAGCAATACATTGACTAATTAATAGGGATTCCATGATATTCATACTTTCTTATACTAGGCAATTCCTGCTCGTATTTTTCCACAAATCTTCCAATAAGAATACATTTGACATACTGATCACTTTTCTTTAATCTCATGATTTTGTGTTCTTACAGATGGAGAACATGGGCTGGTCATCAATTGTCGCTACCTCTCATTACATGGATGTTCTACCTTCTTTTCTAAACATTTATCTCTGTGATGATTATCTTTTACACATCTTCCCTTATACTGTTCTTCATTGTTGATATTCTACATCCTACTCAAGCTCAGCAGAGAATTTACCACTGTCTGTTGCATAACCTGTTACTTAAATCCTTCACACTGGAATTCCATATCTCAGTAACATTTAGCATCACTAGAAGAAAAACAGGCCCTTGTCTCAGAAAAGAAAAATGTGAAATCATTAAAAGTATTTTGCAATTTTCTAAAGGCAATCCAGCAAGGTCTCCACCTCTTATACAATTCTAAGCCCATTTCATTATCAATCCTGAGTATTTGTGCACAATACTGTCAAGACAGATCATTCTAATAGGCTTTGCATCCAACTATCTATCATAACCTGGGGAAAATGTCATTCTTCATCTACTTGTTTTTTTTCTTATATGGATAGTTGGCTGAACTCTAGTGAAAGATCATGAATCTCAGTAGACAGTGCCATGTTCCAAAGACTGATTTAATCAGGACAATGTCAAATCTCTCTTCAATTTAGACTCAGAATCAGAGAAGGTGAAAATTTGAAGGGGCCTCTAGTCCAACCCATATCCCAAAAAAATCCCTTCTATGATATAACTAACAAGAGTCTATCCATTCTCCCCTGAAAGATTTCCAAGGGAAGGGATTCCATCACTTGCTGAGGTAGCCCATTCCACATTTGACAAATTTAATTACAAGGAATTTTTCTCTGATATCAAACCTAAATTTGCCTCCTTTGCAACTTCTTCCTATTTTAGCTGGTTTTGCTCTTCTGGGCCAAACAGAAGTAGTTCATTTCCTTAATTATATGACAACATTTTAGATACTTGAACATAACTATCTTGCTCCCCATGAGTCTTCTTTATTTCTTTTTCCAAACCAAATTAATGATTTTATATTTCTCCATAAATTCAAAAGAGTGTCTTTCACTTATAAAAATCTACAAAATGATGGAGTATGCATAGACAAAACAACCGATATTCTGAAAATGATTTTGGGCTTTTCATGAACTACAAATTTAATATGAGTGATCTGTGTAATGTGGCAACCAAAACAAATTAATGTAATCTTAGACTTCAGTATGAGGCATATCTTCCATTAATATAGAGTTAACAATCTATCCCTCTGTTATCTAATATTGTAGGTGATATATTTTAATAAAGATATTCTTAGGTTAAAGAATGCCCAGAAGAAGGCAATGAGGATGGTGAAGGAAATTGAGTATATGACATATAGATATCAGTTGAAGGAACCTAATATGCTTAATGTAGAAAGAAGACAAGGGTACCATAACTGCCCTCAGATATTCAAAGACCTGTCAAGTGATGAAGAATTAGGCTCATTCTATTTGGCCCAAAAAGACATAACAAGGAACAATGAATGAAAGTTACAATTAGAGAAATTCCAGATTGATATGGGTGTGGGGGGAGCCTCCTAACAATTAGAACTATCCAAAAGAGGAAGAAAATCCATCAAGAGATGGTGGATTCCACCCACTTAGAGGAATTCAAACAGGAGCTGGATGAGCATTTGCTCACTATTTTATTTACTCACTATTTTAAATGGGGATTCCTTTAGCACAATGATTAACAAACTATGTCCCAATCCAGTATACCACCTGTTTCTGTACAGCTATGAACTAAGAATGGGTTTACATTTATCTTAAAAATTGTGGCTGAAGGAATTGGTGATGGTAACTCTAGAGAAGAATCACAGAATCTGAGAGTTGGAAGGGACTTCAGTACCCATCTAGTCCAATGCATACACTAAATCAAGAGTTGACAAACTACTTCCTGCTGCCTGTTTTTGTACAACCTATGAACTAAGAATGGTTTTTCTAATGATTTAAAGTATAACTAGGGGACGAAACATTCCAAGTTCTTTCAACAAACCCTCATATGATATGGATTAGAGATCTGTTTGTCCTCTTCTGGATATCCTCCAGCTTGTCAATATCATCCTCGTATCAAGGACTAAACACAGATCTCCAAATGAGAACTGACCAAGGTACAATGGCATAAGGACCATCACATTGCTATTCCAGGAAGCTATGCCTCCAATGATCTAACCCAAAACTGTCCCAGTTTTTGGCTATCACAACATATTACTGACCCACTTTGAACATGAAATCCACTAAAACTACTGGATCATCATTCCTGTTGATTTGTATTCCCCCCCATTCATAGTAGAGAAGATGATTTTACATCCAAGCATAAGACTGCATTTATCAAGATTTCTGATCCTAACTCTATCAACCAGGGTGTTAGTTATCCCTGCCCCTTCTTCTTGCCTTCTTTCTACCTACACAAATGATCAGGCCATGAGCTTCTTGAGGACAGGGACTGTCTTCTATTATTCTATCTAACCCTAGCACTTAGCAAAGTGCCTGGCACATAATGAATGCTCAATTAATGTTTATTGACTAGCCATCCCAGCTTTGTGACATGTGCAAATATGATGACCATGCCATCTATGCAGTCTTCACCCTGCACCAAAAAACAGGCTTTTTAGCAAGAGCAAACATCTTTGACCTCTCCCTTTTGTATGCTTCACTTGATATTTTTGTTCAGGCATTTCAGTCATGACCTACTCTTCATGATCCCATTTGGTGTTTTCTTGGCAAAGAGGCTGGAGTAGTTTGCCATTTCCTTCTCCAACTCATTTTGCAGATGAGGAAACTGAGGCAGGGTTAAGTGATTTGCCCAGGATCACACAGTTAGTAAGTGTCTGAGGCCAGATGGGACTCAAGTCTTCCAGAAACGAGGCCCAGCACTATATACTGCACCATCTAGTTGCCCTCATTTGATATTAATACTCAGTAAAAACAAATCGTTTCCATTGTTATATTTTTTAAATAATGTCATGTTATCTTAGTGTACTAGATTATAAACTACCTGTAGGCAGAGACCATGGCTTAACTGTTGTAATGTCATTCTCTTGATCAAATACCGCCATAGTCCCAATGACTCCTCATTGATGTCTAAATTTCTTTTGGCTAATATTCGAGATCCTTTACACTTTGACCCTGATCTAAATTTTTATCTTTCACTTTAACTTTTAGCCTTCCACTTTAACTAATATGGTTGACTCACTGTCCCCAAACATACCATTTTCTCTCTATCCATATTTCTACTATTCTTTCTCTCCTGGAAAGTGCTCCTTCCTCTATGTGCCTTCCCTAAATTCTCCACATCCTTAAGAAACACTTGAAATCAAAACTTTTAAAATAATTATTTATTTTTAGTTTTCAATATTCCCTTTCATAAGATTTTGAGTTTTGAATTTTCTCCCCCATCTTCTCCTCCTCCCCAATACAGCATGCAATCTGATATAGGCTTTACTTATACATTTATATTAAATGTGCTTTCACATTAGTCATGATTTAAATAAGAATTAGAACTAATGTTAGGAACCATAAGAAGGAAGAAACAAAACAAAATGACAAAAAAAAATTAAAGCAAATAGTATGTTTCCATCTGCATTCAGAATCCAAAGTTCTTTCTCTGAGTGTGCATAGCATTTTCCATCATTAATCTTTTGGAGTTGTCTTAGATCTTTGCAATGCTCAGAAGAGCTAAGTCTGTCAAGGTCAGTCATCATACAATGTGGCTGTTACTGTATACAGTGTTCTCCTACTTCTGCTCATTTCACTCAGCAACAGTTCATATAAGTCTTTCCAGGTTTTTCTGAAGTCTGCCTGCTCATCATTCTTCTAGCACAATAGTATTCCATTACATTCCTATACCACAACTTATTTAGTCATTCACCAATTGATAGACATCCCCTCAATTTCCAATTCTTTGCCACCACAGAAAGAGCCACTATAAATATTTTTGTACATGTGGGTCTTTTTCCCATTTTTATGATATCTTTGGGATACAGACCTAGAAGTGATAGTTCAAAGGGAATGCACAATTTTATAGTTTTTTTTGACATAGTTCCAAATCACTCTCTAGAATTGTTGGATCAGTTCACAACTCCATCAACAATGCATTATTATTTCAATTTTCTCACATCTTCTCCGACATTTGTCATTTCCCTATTTTGTCATGTTAGCTAATCTGTTAGGTATGATGTGGTATCTCAGAGTTGTTTTGATTTTCATTTCTCTAATCAATAGTGGAAATCACAACTTTTCTATAAAAAGTTCTCTGACCATAAATTGGGCCGTGGGGTATCCTGTTCTAGCAAGCTTCCACCCTGTAATTCAGGGCTTTTTTTTTTCCTTACAGGTCCCAATTAATCACCCATTTGTTCTTATCCACTAACCATTCTTTTAGCTAGTTAGTTCTCCTTTTGGACCCACTGAGGAAAGCGCTAAAGTATCACAGTTATTATCCCTTCATCTCAGAGGGAACCAGATCATCTAAATCTAATATATTCTTGCTTAATGCAAGGAAAAGTAGCCAAAATTATTCCATAAATGAGGGTGGAGATGACCAGTATTTTTATATTTTAAAACTTCATTCAAGTGTAGAGAGAAACAATTTTAAATTGATAAGATAGAAAGAGTACTGTTTTTGGAGTCAGAGTCCTTGGTTTCAAATCCTGGTTTAATTGTTTATTAACCAAGTAACATAGACCAAGCCATTTAATATTGGTAGGACTCAGTTTCCCTTCTTTTTTTTCCCTTCCTTTTGTAAAGCATTATTTATGTCAAAGCAAGAATAGGTAACCACAGAGGATGTGAAATTACAGAGAAATTCTGACATGTATCCCATCCCCAGAGAAGGCTCAGCTGACCACAACTCATTTTCATTCCAATTCTGGCTATTTTCTCCATTTCATGAGATCATTTTTCTTACTCTGGTAGAAGCAGTTCAGAAATCTGCCATATTAAACTGTCACAAAGAAACAAGACAATAAAAGATCCCAGATAGTAATGGAACCTTAGCAGCACTGTCTGTCACAGAAACAGCTATCACCAAATCAGGGCAATAATGAATTTAAGAGGTAATTTAACCCATATTCTGGGACTATCTTGAGATTCAAGAGACAGACTTGATAAATTCTATTATGTGTAACAATCAATTATGCTTGCAAATTGGGGGTGCATAGAGTTACCTGAAATTGCGAAGTAAATTGGTCCCTCTCTAAAGGGCAAGTAAAAAGAACTATGAATTGGCATTAGGTTAAAAAAAAATTTAAGTCATCTTGAGGTTACATTTTGACAGAGTAGTTAAAGAAATATCTGCTCTTAGTCCTGAAACACATATGCAAGAATTTGATTACTTGGAAAGACATAAGCATTTTACTATTGCATGCCTCAAAATGAATATTTTAGCTAACAGGTTGCTTTCATCCCCTAATGCTGTGAAACCTTTAGAAAAAGTCTCTTTTAAAATTCTTGAATCAAAAATATGGATTCATTTATTATTCTCATATTTTATTAATGAATAATTAAAGGCAGAGGAGAGCTGATTAGTCCTTATATCATAGTAGAGGGAAAAAATTGAAAGGCATGTGTATTGGGAATGTTTATTTGGAGATAGTGAGTTAGATTAAACCCTGCCTTTGGATGCAAGGCTAATGGTTCTTTGCTGAATTATTTGGTAGTGATAAGAACGTGAGCCTTTATTCCAATTTTCTTTGTAATACCACAACATTAATCATGAAAACTAATCACTATTAATTGTATAATGGGATAATAGGGGAATGTGAAAAAATGATAATAATAGTGAACATTAACATAACTATGTTACACAGTGCTTTATATACATTATCTCATTTGATCCTCACAACAACCCTGTGAGATAGTAGCTAATTAGAGACAGTAAAGTATATCCTTCCTTACTAATCACTCAAGAAGTCTTTGTGGCACCTAAGCGATGAAGAGCCAAGATTGTTGCCCAAAGCACAAGCAACAGTCACCAACTTAGTGTGTTTCCATATGTATACAGACATGATCATAAGAAATGAAGTGGAATCATCTGCCCAAAGATATCAAGTGGACAAGTTCTGTTCATTAAAGTTAATTTCAAATAGCTGTCAAATTTTTACAAAAGTGTAAAACAAACTTTAGAATATATGCTATCAAAGAGAGAACAGAGGCAGTACATAATAATGGAATTAGGGCTAACCTTGAGTCTCTGACAAATAAATGTTTGCTGAATGACCCTGGGCAAGGCACTTAACCTCTTACCTCCCCCAGAAAACTAACACCGTAATTTGAAGAACATGCTGGAGAAAATCTAAAAATCTGCATTGATAAAGGGAGTTTCAACACCGTGAGTTTTCATACTAATTAAATCATAGGTCTGGAATAAAAATAAAGTAAATAAAGCAAATAAATAAAACTTACCCATCAATATGCCCAAATTCTTACATGCCATTAAAAATTTTCCTTAGCACCTCAGCTTCACAGAATCACAGAGTTGGAAGGGACTTTGGTAGACATCCACAAACTCATCCCTCAACTAATTAATTACTGAGCAATTGGTCATCCAGACTTGGTATAAAGACCTCCAATGACATGGCCAATCAGTCATTAAATATTTATTAAATACCGACTATGTGCCAGTCTCTGAGCTAAATTCTGGGATAAAAAAAAAAAAGGCAAAAGATAGTACTAGCCCTCAAGAAGCTCATATTCCAATCTAAAAGGGACTCACTACCTACTGAGTCAAGCCATGACATTTTTGGATAGAACTAATTGTTAGGTAGGTTTTTTTCCCCCTTACATCAAGTTCAAATTTGCCTCTTTGAAATATCCACCTATCACTCTTTTCCAGGTCCCAGGTCCTAATTATTGATAAACAGATGATGAAGAACTCAACTAATTAAGCTAATTTCATTTCTCTCTAAAGATGCCAGAATGCTTTCACGCATTGATGTAAGTATTCTATGGCATGTTCAATGTATTTAGCCCAATGACTTAAAAAAAAATCCTGCTACCCCATTACTATCATCTTTTATTATGTTTCTTATATCCATTAGTAAATGTCTTTAGCTATTCTAAGAATTTACTTACATTGGTCATTATCTATCTTGAACTAAATAAAGTGGACATGGCCTACGTGACCAGTGAAACAATATTGCCACACAGATGTTGGCCAAAAGTGCTTTAAGGCAGCCCTCAGTGATTATCTTCAAGAGCCCTGACCTTCTACCTGTTTAGCACCTCCCGTCACTACCAAAAAGATTTACTCTACATTTCCCTCCAGGTCACCCTATGCATTCACATATTAATGGTTTTCCTATAGCCAGAGAATTAATAGGCCTAGAAACAGATGCTCATTTACAGTAAGTACTACCGCAAGATCCAATTGGGCTTTATGCATGGCTGATAGCAAGCTCTCCCCAAAGAGTTGTTCCTTAAATGTTCTCTATTTTGAGATTCACATTTTTGTAATTTTATTAAGTTGGAAATTAACATTTGCTGGCTAATAGTGCATCACTGACTGAAAAGAACTGTACTTTGGGACCTTTAAAAGACTATATTCCTTCCAAGTATTCAACACCATCTTTCCCTGGTCAAATATAAACCAGGTTGGGTGAATTCCAGAGGAAACTTCATCCAGTTTTTGGCCAAAGAGATTGATGGATCTGATATATAATTAGAGGGCTCTACAAGGGAAATGAACTCCAAAGCAGCCAAGAGCAGATGCCATGGTTCTCTCTCAGGATCTGCTATGAAAAGAAATGGTTCTCTCAAACACAAAAAGCAATGCATCTAAAAAGTCCTGTGAGACCTGCCTTGTTTCAAATCTTTGCTCCAAAACTAAAGTATGTGGGGGAGTGGATGAGGAGGATAGGCAGGCTGATGGAATCTTTCAAAGGCCTTAAATATAGAATCACAGAATGTTAGAAGACATCATAAAGATTACCTAGTCCAAATCCCTTTATAGATGAGAAAACTGAGTGCCAGAAATATCGAGTGACTTATCCAAAGTCACACAGGTAGTTGGCAACAGAGATAAAATGAAAAATAAAATTCCTAACTCCCATTTCAGGGCCTTGTCCTGCCTTCTACCATCCCCATTCTACAGAGTCCTAATTAAGAAATTTTGCACCTGAGGAAGGAAGCAAAAACTACTCCCAAGGCCAATAGCATATTAAGGTTATTCCTACCTCTATTCACAGAGGAATCTGGACATTTCCCATTTTAACTAACAATTCTAGGTAAGTTCCTATTAAGATCAGGTATTTCTTCACACTTGGCACATGATATGCCTTATTACTTACAAGCATGGGAAAAGTGGAAGCTCTTAAAGGAAATAGCTGGGGAAGGGAACTAAAATTTGTCTTGAAGACAACCCCATTAAAACCTTACAAGTATCATATTAGAGTGAGAAGGCACCTTAGAGATCAGAACCTAGGATTCAGGGAAAGCTTAGAGGAGAAGAGGGAGGGAAAGTGGGCTTTGTTTCTTCCTGGCACCAACCTCTCACACGTCCTACCCCACCCCCATCCCCATCCTTGGGAAAGTTTGAGAAGTCAGGAGATTAAAGAAACAAAAGCAGTTTGGGAGTTAGGGAAGACAGAAGTATCCCCAAGAATGCAAGGCCCCACAGCAGGGGATGAAGAACTGTTGCCCTCTTCTGCTCTGCCCTGCCTGAAATGAACCAACATTCTTTATCCCAGGGTCCACTGTGCTGAGAGTCAGTGGAGAAATGCTAAAATCAAAATAGTCCTATCCCTGGACATCCAGGAAACAAAAGCCCTGAAGTACTCTTCTACTGGTTCTCAGGTGATCATTTTCAATATCCTAGCAATATTTTCAATCTTCTGCTCACTCTCATTCCATCCCCCAAGTCTCTTGTTCAAAGGAAAGTTTGAAAAGCTAGACAGAGTAAGATTCAAAGATAAATAAAAGATCGCAGAGCAAGACATGTTATCTCCCTTTATCAGCTTGGCCATTTCTATGGAGTCTTCCATTCTGGGCTGATGGTAGTTGGGGGTTTGAGTTTCAATCCACCCCTTGGGCCTGAGTCTGCTTAACACTTACAAATCTCCCCTTCTCTGCAGGGTCAGGTACTCTTAATTCAGGAAATAATATGAAAAGAATTCCATAAGATAGAGCCATATGTGCAACCCTAGCTGATCCACTTTCCCAGTGGAGGGCACATCTACTTTTACCATCCTGTGAGTTACTGATAGAACCTCACTATACCTCCATCCTGTCACTAGGCTTCTCCTTACCTTTTTTGGTAGAGAACTGTTGGCAGTGATCCTTTAAATTTGCTGCACAATGACAAATTTCCTACTTAGAGGTAAAGTCCAGTTCTGGGGTAAAGCCATAGATTCCTGTCCCCAGTAACCACCATGTAAAGAAAATAGATTACATTCACTCACCTAATTAAAATTATTTGATTTATATTTATATATTGGCTTTACCGAAGATGTGAAAAACCAAAAGGTATTTTGACAAAAGAAAGCAATATAAAAATACACAAAATAACAATACAGTTGCAAAGAAAGGCAGCTTCTGGGATATTGTGCCAACAAGTTGGTGAAATAGACACTACTCTCAATAATGATTAATGATAGAGACAGAGAGAGAAATATAGAGGTAGATGCAGATAGACAAAGAGAGGCAGGAGTGGGAAGAGGAGACAGACTGACAACAGACAGAGACACAGATATACAGAGAGAAGGAGAGGAAGAGAGAGGATACTTGAACAAGGTAAAGTCCTTAGAAATTACCACTAGAGGAGCTAAAGGGGGGGGAGCCAAGATGGCGGCACAGAAGCAGGAACACTTCACAGCTCCCACATAATCACCTCAAATACCCATAAAATATGACTCTAAACAGATTTTAGGGCTGCAGAACTCACAACATTACAGAAAAACACATCTCCCACTGAAGGCAGCTTGGCAGGTGGGACAGGAGAGGCTCATTGCAGCACGCTGGGAGCCAAAACCAGCCCAGCCTGAAACCATGCCTTGGCCCCAGGGCAGCCAGGACAAGCGGCAGCTAGAGCCTTCAGGATAGTGGATCAGTGGCAGCTGTGGCAATTTCCAGGATTATCAAGCCACAATAAATAAGGACTAAGTGAAAGGTTAGTGAAACTCAGCTAAATTTGGGGGAGAGGATCTGGCCAAACTGCCTCCAGGGCAAGGAAGTAGCAGAAGCAGCAGCCGCCTCCACTTGGCTGCTTCAGAGTTCTCAGCCTGCAAGTTGCAGGGGAACCAAGCGATCATTCAGAGGCTAAGTGCTCTTGCCTTAAGCTGCCTGGATCGGATCGTGGTCTTGGGTGGTGGTCCTGGGGTATGTTTTCAGTGAGGCAAAGCTACTGGGGGCTGCAGCAGCCCCCTAATGGCTCCAGCAGCTGCAAAAACACCAGTGATTTTGGACAAAGTGCTCCCCTCTGGAAGCAGAGTTCCACAGAGCCAAGAAGTCAAGTAATTGGCTGGCAACACAAGCAGGCAAAGGAAGCAAAGTAAGAACAACAATCCAACTTTAGATTCCTTTTTTGGGGGACAAAAAGGATCAAAGCATGGAAAGGCAGGAAGACAACACAGTCAGAACTCTTACACTAAAAGCTTCCAAGAAAAATGTAGACCAGTTACAAGCCATAGAGCAGCTTAAGAAGGATTTTGAAAACCAAATAAGAGAAGTGGAGGAAAAACTGGGAAGAGAAATGAGAATGACACAAGAAAATCATGAAAAGAGAGTCAACAACCTGACTGAAGAAAACAACACCTTAAAAAATAGATTAACTCAAATGGCAAAAAAGGTCCAAAAAGCCAATGACAAGAAGAAGGCCTTAAAAAGCTGAATTTGCCAAATGGAAAAAGAATCTCAAAAGCTTTCTGAAGAGAATAATTCCTTCAGAATTAGAGTAGAGCAAATGACTTTATGAGAAATCATATTGAAATAAAGATGTAATTTTTCTTATCCAAGTTCTAAGACCTCCTGAAATCTAGCCATCAATCCCAGATCATCTGACCTGCTGATGATAGGTGGGACAGGTGACCCAGCGAGTTATTCAATGTGAGAAGGGCCTAGGCATTACACACATTTTTAGATTGTGAAAATATGGACAACTAAAAAAAAATCTTTGGACAAGAAGAGAATTGAGGCATAAATTGATGAGGATATTAGAAAAGCAAGTAGTATCCCCTGAAACAGGGGTGGTGAACCTGAGGCCTCAAGGCCACAGGGTGCCCTCTATGCCCTCAAGTACAGCCCTTTGACTGTATCCAAACTTTACAGCTTAGAGGGCTGCATGTGGCCTTGTGGCCACAGTTTCCCCACCCCTGTTTCAGGCTGGGCCTGAAACAATAATAAAGAAACAGAAATGAAATGTAGAGTTGAGGTACCTTTACTGACATTGATCAATCTGTGAGTGTTTATTACAGTCTTACTATGTGCCAAACACTGTGTTACATGCTAGAGATGCAAAGGCAAAACATGAAACCATCCCTGCCCTCAAGAAGCTCATTGCTATTCAGTCATTTCAGTCATGTCTGATCCTTTATGACTCCATTTGAGGTTTTCTTGGAAAAAATACTGGAGTGGTTCTCCTAGGTCTGCTTACTTCACTTTGCATCTGTTCATGTAAGTCTTTCCAGATTTTTCTGAGAGCATCCTGCTCATCATTTCTTGTAGTATAATGATATTCCATCACAATCATATACAACAGCTGGTTCAACCATTCCCCAATTGATGGACATCCCCTCAATTTCCAATTCTTTGCCACCACTGAAAGAGTTACTATACATATTTGTAATTATGGGTCTTTTTCCCTTTTGTTTTTATCTCTTTGGGATACAGACCTAGCAGTGGTATTCCTTGGTCAAATGGTACTCGTGATTTGATATCCCATTGGGCATAGTTCCAAATGGCTCTCCAGGAAGTTTGGATCAGTTCACAACTCCACCAACAGTACATCAGTGTCTCAATTTTCACATGTCGACTCCAACATTTTCTATCGTATTAGCCAATCTGATAGGTATGAGGTGGTAGTTCAGAGTTGTTTTCATTTGCATTTCTCCAATCAATAGTGATTTAAGACATCTTTTCATATAACTACAGTCTTACTTCATATGAAAACTGTTGTTCATATCTTTTGACCATTTATCAGTTAAGGAATGGTTCTTATTTCTTTAAATTTGACTCAGTTCTCTATGTAGTTGAGAAATGAGGTCTTTATCATATGAACATGCTGTAATTTTTTTTTCATAGCTATGATTACTATGTATTTCCCTCCATTTATACTATTCTCCTTTCATCTCTTTCATCCTCCCCATTCGCAAAAAGGGTTTTACTCCTGACTTTAACTTCCCCCAATCTGCACTCCCTTCTGTCATCCCCTCTTCCTTTATCCCCTTAGCCTTTTACTTTCCAGTTATTTCCTTCCCTCTTTGAGCCAACTGCACTAAGAGAAGGTTCATTTGCTCCCTACTACCTCTCCTCTGTTCCTTTCCACCATAAAAGCTCTTCCATGCCTTTTTTATGTGAGATTATTTACCCCATTCTATGTCTCTTTCCTCATCTTCCAGTGCATTCCTCTCTGTTATCCCTTAATTTCATTTTTGTTTTTCAGAGAATCATCCCATCATATTCAACATATACTTTCTGTCTCTGTATACTCCTTCTAACTGTTCCAATAATGAGAAAGTTTGTAGGAGTTACAAGTATCTTTTTCCCAAGTAGGAATATAAACAGTTTACCCTTATTAAAGCTCTTATGATTTCTCTTTCCTGTTTACGTTTTTATACTTCTCTTGAGTTTTGTATTTGAAAGTCATATTTTCTATTCAGATCTAGTCCTTTTCATCAGGAATGCTTGAAAGTTCTTTATTTCATTGAATATCTATTTTTCCCCTGAATTCCTGAAGGATTATACTAAGTTTTACTGGGTATGCAATCCTTGGTAGTAATCCTAGGTCCTTTGCCCTCCAGAATATTACATTCCAAGTCCTTCTATTTTTTAATGTAGAAAGTGCTAAATCTGTGGCTTCATAATATTTGAATTGTTTCTTTTTGGCTTTTCTTTTGACCTTGGAGCTCCAAAATTTGTTTATAATATTCCTGGGAGTTTTCATTTTGGGATCTCTTTCAGAAGGTAAGTGATTTTTTTTTTCAATTTATATTTTACTCTCTGGTTCTAGAACAACACAGCAGTTTTCCTTGATAATTTCTTGAAAGATTATGCATAGGCTCTTTTTTTATCATGGCTTTCATAATTATTAAATTATCTCTCCTAGGTCTATTTTCCAGGAGAGTTGTTTTTCCAGTGAGATATTTCACATTATCTTCTTTTTATTCATTTTTTTGATTTCATTTTAATGTTTCTTGATGTCTCATGGAGTTATTAGCTTTCATTTTCCCAATTATAATTTTAAGTAATTATTTTATTCACTGAGATTATCTACTTCCTTTTCCATTTGGTCAAGTTTACTTTTTAAGGAACCCTTTTCTTCAGTGAATTTTTGTGCCTCTTTTTCCACCTGATCAATTCTGCTTTTCAAGACATTCTTCTCCTCATTGGATTTCTGTACCTCTTTTACCATTTTGCCTATTCTGTTTTTAAGGTGTTATTTTCTTCAATATTTTCATACCTCCTTTGCCAAACAATCAACTCTTTTTTCATGATATTTTTTTTTTGCTTTTTTGAGGGAGGAAAACAGGGCAGTTGGGGTTAAATGACTTGCCCAAGGTCACACAGCTAGTAAGTGTTAAGTGTCTGAGGCTGGATTTGAGCTCAGGTCCTCTTGACTCCAAGGCTGGTGCTCTATTCACTGTGTCACTGAGTAACCCTTCATGATTTTCTCCATTTTATGCTCATTTTTCTTCCTAATTTTTCTTCTACTTCTCATATTTGATTTTTAAAATCTTCTTTTGAGCTTTTCTATAGCCTGAGACCAATTCATATTATTCTTTGAGGCTTTGGGTGTAGAGGTTTTTTACTTTGTTGCCTTCTGGAGTTTGTGTTTTGATTTTTCTTGTCACCATTGTAACTTGTTTTAAATTTATTTTTAGTTTTCAACATTCATTTCCCAAAGATTTTGAGTTACAGATTTTCTTCCCATCTCTCCCCTAACCCCACCCCAAAATGGTACACATACTGAATAGCCCTTCCCCTAATCTGCCCTCTTTTATATCCCTCCAATTCCCCACTTACTTTCCTGTAGGACAAGATAGATTTCTATATTGATTTCTACATTGCCTATATTTCTTTTTTCCAAGTTACATGCAAAAAACCATTTTTAAAAAATATTTGTTTTTAAAACTTTGAGTTCCAGATTCTCTCCCTTACCCCCTCCTCACCCATCCCCACTGAGAAGACAAGCAATTCAATATAAGTTATGCATGTGTAGTAATGCAAAACATTTCCATAGTAGTCTTATTGTGAAAGACTAACTATATTTCCTTCCATCCTATCATGCCCCCCATTTATTCTATTTTCTTCTATCCCTTTCTCTATCTCCTATCCCTTTTCAAAAGTGTTTGCTTCTAACTACCCTCTCCCCCAATTTGCCCTCCCTGCTATCATCCTCCCTCTTATCCTTCCCCCCCCACACACACACTTTCTGGTAGGGTAAGATACCAAATTGAGTGTGTATGTTATTCCCTCCTTAAGCTAAATCCAATGTGAATGAGGTTAACTCATTCCCTTTAACTTTCCTTCTCTTCCCCTCCATTGTAACAGCCTTCTCCTGCCTCCTTTATTTGAGATAATCCATTGCATTCTCTCTCTCCCCTTCTCCTTCTCCCAATATATTCCTCTCTCACCTCTTAATTTTATTTTTTTATATCATCTCTTCACATTCAACTCACCCTGTGCCCTCTATGGATACATGTACACACATATACACATACACATATACACACACACATACACCCACCTATTACATATATATGTTGGTGTGTATGTATATATATATGCATATAAACACATATATAACCCCTTCAACTGTCCTCATAATGAGAAAAGTCTCATGAGTTACAAATACTACCTTTCCATGTACAAATGTAAATAGTTCAACTTCAGTAAGTTACTTATGATTTCTCTTTCTTGTTTACCTTTTCATGCTTCTCTTGCTTCTTATATTTAAATGTCTGGTTTTTTGTTCAGCCCTGCTTTTTTCATCAAGAATGCTTGAAAGTCCTCCATTTCATTGAATGTCCATATTTTCCCCTGAAGTATTATACACAATTTTGCTGGGTAGATGATTCTTGTTTTTAGTCCTAGCTCCTTTGACCTCCGGAATATCATATTCCAAGACTTTCAATCCTTTTATGAAGAAGCTGCTAGATTTGTGTTATCCTGATTGTGTTTCCACAATACTCAAATTGTTTTTTTTTTCCTGACAGCTTATAATATTTTCTCCTTGACCTGGGAACTCTAGAATTTGACTATAATATTCCTCGGAGTTTTCTTTTTTTTTTTTCAGTTGAAAATTTTATTTCACAGTTGCCTTTAAAATCATAAAGACAATATGTTCTTCATATAAAAACAGTAGTGCTGATTCCCCATTCTTTCTAGAAAATGATTACATCTTCCCTTTTCAAGAAAATGCATACAGTTATAACCTTTTAGTTAGGTTTCTTGGAAAAAATCATTCCAGGACTGATTCCTAAGAACATCTCATTCTGTAACTCTGCATCTGGCTGAAAGCATGGATAATAACTGGCATATGGACAGAAGTGTTCCTTTTAGACTTGCTAACATAGACATAGACTGGCTTAGACAGATCAGTGCTCCATGGGCTCATCAGCCTTCTCTGCAGGTTCCTCAGCAGGCTGAACAGGCTGTGCTTTTCTTTGTGGTCTTTCTTCAAGATCTTCCAGGAAAGGAGACACATTATCATCATCATAGATTGTGAACTCCAAGACTTTCCCAACAATTCCAATGGAAACATTCTTTGTAGTTAGGTCCTGTTTTGCAGGAAGTGTTTCCCGTAAGGCACAAAGACCATGTTTCACCAGCTCATTCAAATTGCAGTCACTGAACTTGGACATACACCTCTCCAAGTAAGTACGGGCTGACTGAGAGCGGGCTCCAATGGACATAGCCCAACAGTCAAAGTAGTTTGCAGACAGACAGGTTTGGAAGATGTGAGGACCCATATCATCATAACCAGCAATGAGCAGTCCCACGCCATATGGTCTCCGGCCGTAACGCTGTGTCGGTATCTGGGTCTTCCTTCCAATTAGAGACACTAGGCGAGACACTGGAAGAGGTCTGTCAAACACAAATCTGGAATCCAGACACTCCTGACACATGAAGTTGCACAAGAGCCTAGCATCAGCAGTGAGACCAGCAATTGAGATTCCAATATGATTATCAACATGTAGAATTTTTTTCTGATGAGCTGCCAGTTCTGACTGTGCCCTTTTCAAAGCAACCAGTACAGCATGGGTTTTGGATTTCAGGCCCACGGTAGCTGAGCCTTGTTTGACAGCTTCCATTGCATATTCTATTTGATGAATTCTGCCCTGAGGG
>CM053584.1:72424923-72442359 GCA_028627135.1 Pseudochirops cupreus
ATCAGCAGTGAGACCAGCAATTGAGATTCCAATATGATTATCAACATGTAGAATTTTTTTCTGATGAGCTGCCAGTTCTGACTGTGCCCTTTTCAAAGCAACCAGTACAGCATGGGTTTTGGATTTCAGGCCCACGGTAGCTGAGCCTTGTTTGACAGCTTCCATTGCATATTCTATTTGATGAATTCTGCCCTGAGGGTTCCAAACAGTGACATCATTGTCATACTGGTTTCGAAACATTTTTTCGGTGCTGGTGGAGCGGAGAACTCCAGTGGAGCAGTAGGACCAGGCAAGGAGGCTGCTCTTGGAGTTTTCTTTTTGGGATCTTTTACAAGAAGTGATTGGTGAATTCTTTCAATTTCTATTTTGCGCTCTGGTTCTAGAATATCAAGGAATTTTCCTTGAGAATTTCTTGAAGGATGATGTCTAGGCTCTTTTTTTTTATCATGGCTTTCAGGTCAGCCAATAATTTTTAAATTTTCTCTCTTGGATCTGTTTTCCAGGTCAGTGGTTTTTCCAATGAGATATTTCAGATTGCCTTCTATTTTTTCATTTGTTTGGATCCATTTAATAGTATCTTGATTTCTCATAAAGTCATTAGCTTCCATTTGCTCCAATCTAATTCTGAAGGAATTATTCCCTTTAGTGAGCTTTTGAAATTCCTTTTCCATTCTGGCCAATTCAACTTTTTAAGGCATTCTTCTCCTCATTGACTTTTTGGACCTCTTTTGCCATCTGAGTTAGTCTTTTTTTAAGGCGTTCTTTTCTTCAATCAGGCTGTTGACTCACTTTTCATGATTTTCTTGCATCATTCTCATTTCTCTTACCAGTTTTTCCTCTTCCTCTCTTACTTGATTTTCACAATCCTTCTTGAGCTCCTCCATGGCCTATGATTAGTTCATATGGAGGCTTGGAGGCTTTGATACAGGATCTTTGACTTTGTTGTCTTCTTCTGGTTCTACATTTTGATCTTCTTTGTCTCCAAAAAAAAGATTCTATATTCTGATTTCACTCCCTCTCATTGCTCATCTTGCCAGCTAATTACTTGACTTTTGAAGTCTTTGCCACGGTAGAACTCTGCTTCCAGAGTGGAGAATGCTGTGTCCCAAATTTCTGGGGTTTTGATAGCTGTTGTCAGAGCTGTTGTCAAAGGTATGAAGAGGGCACCCTCTCTATAGCCACCACAAGCTCTGCCACCCAAGTGCTCCTTACCCCAGGACCACCATTGAAGACTGAAACCCAGATCCAAGCAGGTCAAAGCAAGAGCAATTACCTTATGAATGGTTCCTTGGTCCCCCTACTATCTAGATACATAGGCCTGGAGCTCAGCAGGCAACCACACAGCAGTAGCTGCAGCTGCCACAAGCTCTGCCTCCCCAGGGCCAGGGGCTGGACCACACTCTTCTCTGACCCAGTTCCAAAAGAGTTCCCCACTGATCTTTTACTTTCTCTTTCACATTTATGGGTTGAGAAGTCAGGGAAACAGCCACAGCTGCCAGTGATTCACTCTTCTGAAGTCTCCTCTGTAAGATCTGTGCTCTGGTTCTGGGCCAGCATGGCTCACACAGGACTACCCTCCACTCCCAGCTTGGTGTGATAAATCCTTCCTGTAGGCCTGCCAGGCTACCTTCAGTGGGAGATATATTTCTCTCTGTCACTTTGTGGGTTCTGTAGCTCTCAAATTTGTATAGAGTCATTTTTTTAATAGGTATTGGAAGTGATTGGAGCAGGAGAGTCAAGCAGGTACATGCTTTTACTCTACCATCTTGGCTCCGCCCCATAGTAACTTTCTATAGTCAGAAATTTTTCCTGTTTGCTCATTTTTCCAGACTATTTCTTGACTTTTAACCCTTTGTTAAAGTGGACTCTGCTTCCAGGGTAAAGGGGGCTTTGTCCCAAGCTTCAGGGCTTTTGTGCAGCTGTTTTCAGAGACACTACTAGGGACCTGTATATTTTCAATTCTTCCAAGGTTTTATGATCTAGGAGTAGATGCTCTATGCTCTGTGAGTGATCACAAGCACTCTCTTCTGCCCTGAAACTGGGACCAGAGTCCCAGTTTTTCTGTGGCCACAAGTTCTGCTATGCTAGTACTCCTCCTTGCCCTAGGACTGAAGCTCAGGGCTGTAACCCAGGTCCAAGTATGGCCAATGCAATAGAGTACTGCCCCCAGTGCCAGTAAAGGAACCCTGTAATTTCTTACCAGTTGTCTGACCCTCTTACATCTGTAGGCTGAGAGGTCTAAAAAGCACCACTACTGCCCCTGATTCAGTCATCCCAAGGCCTACTGCTGGTTTGCTGGGGCTTGGTCTGTGCTGGACAGCACTCCACTATCCATCTACTGCAACAGACCATTCCTACTGACCTTCTAAGTTGCCTTAGACTAGAAAATTGTTTCACCCCATCACTTTGTGGTTTCTGCTTCTCCAGTATTTATCTTAGAGCATTCTTTAACATTATTTAGAAAGGTTCCAGGGAAAGTTCAGGCAACTCCATGCCTTTTCTCCATCATCTTGGCTCCATCCCTTGAGTAAAGACTTTACTGCTTTTCTATCTATATCTCAGTGCTCATTACATTCTTTTGCACATAGCAAAAACTTAATGAATATTTTGTTATTCATTTATTCATCCCCATCCCTAAAAAAAAATAGTAAATATGGAGCAAGCTCAGCCAGAGGAGGAAAGGAGTTGAGTCAAGAAAGGACTAGGAAAAGCAGCTAGCATGATTGGTTTCAAAGAAAAATTAACATGAACAGAATATTTGATTTTCAAAAATTCCAAACACAAAATTCCCATGTAAATAAGTGCAATTGACAAAGAAAGAATACTTAATAAAGTAAGTTTTGCCATTACTGTAAAATGATGATATAGTTGTAAAGAAAAGCAACTTCTAGGTCATTGGACCAAAAAAATGTGAACTAGACATTTTTCTCAGTCACAACTAAGGACAAAGAAAGAGAAATACAGAGACTGAGACAGAAAGTGATGGAAGGGAGATAGTTCAAAGGTTATAGAGAAAGAAGTGAAGGAGGGAAAGAGGGATCATCAAGAGATAAAAAAAAGCATACAGGGATATAAAGATATAATTAGAATTATAATTGTAATTAGAAATTAGGAGAATCAAAGTTGCAAGAAAAGAAATGAAGGCACATGACCAAAACCCCAAACTTGTGTAATAGTAATGGAGTTTGAAAATCCCTTTGTATTGCCAAGCTAACAGGTACTTAGCACTTAGTTTCAAATGAAGCCTTTTGTAAAGAAACAGAAGGTATGAACCCTTGTTGCTGACGTAACAGGAAGAAACTGAACAGGGAGGATCTAATAGCATATATAATAGCATATATAAGAAAAAGTCTCAGCTAGGAGAGTCAGAACGTCTTGGGGCAAGCATCATAGAGGCAGAGCACCTCGTGCCAGGGCCGGGGGCGGGGGATGAGTTGGGGGACAGAGAAGAGAGAGACAGAGAGAGAGAGAGACAGAGAGAGAGAGAGAGAGAGAGAGAGAGAGAGAGAGAAAGAGAGAGACAGAGAGACAGAGAGAAACAGAAACAGAGACAGAGACAGAGAAAGAAAGAAAGTTGGGGGACAGAGAAGAGAGAGACAGAGAGAGAAAGAAAGAGAGAGAGAGACAGAGAGAGACAGAGGGAGAGAAACAGTGTTTCTCTCAGTGAGCATCTGGAGGCTAGGTTTCTACTAAGTGATTTTGATTTTGAGAATGGGAGAAAAGTGATTTTGATTTAGAGAAGAGGGGAAGGCCAGCCAGTGCTGCTGAAGACTTCAGCCAGAGCTGCCAAAGACTGAGGAAGCATGACTGTGGTACCAGTACTTTGTACGAATGTTGTTGTGGCTTTGTTAATGTGTGTAAATGTTATTGTGGCTTTCTTAAGCCTTGTCTCCTCAGGAACAGAGACTGTGAGAGATTTGAGGTAGACTAGACACTGTGAGCTTCAATACAGGAATTGCATGGAGAGCTAGGGAAGAAACTGGGAGCTGTCTGCCTTTGAATTCAGGTGGCAGTTGGTTAGATTCAGGTAGGAGCTGAGACCATGGAAGAGGAACCATGGGAGCTGAGAGCCTGCCTTGAGTCAAGATGAGAAGACCTCTCCTTGGGTATTTAATGTTGACTGATGAAACTGTAACTTACTTGTGACCTAGGGGTGAATGGCCTTTGTATTTTCCACTACCCTTTATGAGGATACTGAGTAGTGACTGATGAAATTGTAACTTAATTGATCCCCATGGGTCAAGGAATTTGATTTTTGTACTTTGTGATTGAATTAAGAACTTTGTGATTGACTAAATGAATGTACTTTGCTTAAAACTATGTGACCACTCTGGTGAAAACTACATGGCCATTTTAGTGATAAGTTATTATGTCATTGTGAAATGCTGTACCTTGATTACTGTGAATGATTTGCTTTAATTTGTTATTGAATAAATATAGAGTTCACTATACTGTATAATCAGAATCTTGAAGCTGTTCACAGCAGCAGTCCTCTGGAAAGCTGCTCATGCTTGGCTCTACAACCTGTTCCCATTTAAAGGATAAATCAAGATTATTTTGTGTGTTGTAAGTGAAATTAAGCAAAGGTTGATTGAGACATATTTTCTCTAAGCAATATTTATTATAGTTTTATTTATTTATGATAGTTTATTATCAGGGAGTGAACCTAGTATTAAAGTAGGCCAATGGTTGCCTTGGTTAGCTAGAGACTTCAAATTGGTGATGTAGTTCCCTTTTATAATCATTGAACAAAGAACAGAACAGGGTAGGTCAGGATATAATACAATTGGTTGTAAGGTAGGTAGCATCATGATGGTGAGAAATTAAGATTTGTTACATTAAGGAAAGTGGGCCTCCCCACATGTAGGACCAAGACCATCCCTTTCTGTCTTAAAGGAATGCTTCATCAATTTATGGGATGCTGCTGCACCCCAAGGCCATGGCTAGTGGACCAGACTCACTATATTGTGGGGATGAGATAATACCACCTTTAATTGGGCAAGGATAAGCAAAGATGGTACAAGGTCAGCTTGCATATTCTCAAAGATAACATACAAATGACATGAAGTTTCTCAGGAGATGAAATGATGATTGATGACAAATTTCCTTGGAACAAAGTAATTTGCAGGTGGTTTTGAGATAAAAATTCCCTTAAAGTGTTTTATGAGAGTATTGAACCTCTTTAACTTAGTCCAGAGTTTTTCTTTAATTAAAAGTAATTGATTGGAAGAATAAACTTTGGCCTCTAACTATGAGAGAAGATTGAGATTTTGAACACATGAGCTTCTTCATTCAGAGACAAAGAAAAGGCTTAGGTTGATATAAAAAAGTACAGAATAAGGTTATAAAATCAATTACAGAATAGAAGAAATATATAATAAAACTAAGGACTAATGTTTGATTTTCACATGTGGGACAAAAAAATTAGAGTAGAAGGATATATTAACAAGAGGAAAGAAGACTTCTGAGGATGGGAGCCAAGATAGAATAGGAAGCAGATAAACTCTCTCAGCATTACCTTCCAAAAAATCTTTTAAATAAGGTCTCAGTTTGAATTCTGGAGAGTCAAAGCCAACAAAAATGTGGGGTGAGACATTTTTCTAATCCAAAACAACTTGGGAGTTCAGAAGAAGAGATCAGTGACACTGGGATGGGGGCTGGCCCAGAGCCTACTTGGTGGAAAAACCAGCTACGGGCCTTAGAAGCAGCAATAGAGGTATTAGCAACTTCAGGAGCTCTCAAGCCAGAGATGGTAAAGGGATCTGACAAGTAGTCAGAAAGAAATTGTAGGGACCCATGTGCTAGCATTGGGCATAGGACATTTCCTATACCTACTCCTGGGTCATAGTACCAGGGCAGAGAAAAGTACTTCAAGTCCCAAGAAAGCAGAGGCCCTGAGAAAGACTTATTTTGAGTCTCAAAGGAACAGGGGCCCTGAAAAGCCAAATCCTGGAAGTGGCAGGGGATCAGAGGCCCTTACTAAGGAAGGACTAGGGCCCAGGTCAGGAAAGCAGTGATCTCCCTGGATCTGGAAAACACCAAAAACTCCCAAAACAAGATCTAAAAATAGCAATGTAAAGAAAGCCTGAAGTCTGGAACAGTGCCTTCATTCCTCTCCTTCCCAACACCAGAAACAGAGCCCAATTTTAACATAAAGTTCAAAGTCAAGAAATGAGCTGGAAAAATGAGCAAACAAGAGAACCTGAAGATTAAAAGCTACTATGGTCTCAGGGAAGATCAAGAAACAAATTCAGAAGAATATGATGATGTCAAAACCTCTACAAGTAAAGTCTCAAAGAAAAGATATGAATTGCACACAAGCCCCACAAAATTCCTGGAAAAGCTAAAAAAATTATTTTTAAAATCAAATAAGAGTAAAGTTGCAGGATATAAAATAAACAAATATAAATCATCAGCATTCCTATATATTATGAACAAAGTTCAGCAAGAAAAGATAAAAAGTCCACTTAAAATAACTGTAGACAATATAAAATATTTGGAAGTCTTCTTACCAAGACAAACCCAGGAACTACATGAATACAATTACCAAACACTCTGCACATAAATAAAGTCATATCTAAACAACCAGCGAAATATCAATTGCTCATAGGTAGGCCAAGCTAATATAATAAAAATGACAATTCTTCCTAAATTATTTTACTTATTCAGCACCATATCAATTAAACTGCCAAAATTTATTTTATAGAGCTAGGAAAAATAATTTTAAAAATTAATCTGAAGAATAAAAGGTCAAGAACTTCAAGAGAATAAATGAAAACCATGCAAAGGAAGTTGACCTAGCCATACCAGATCTAAAACTGTATTATAAAGTAGCAATCATCAAAATTATTTGGTGCCAGCTAAGAAACAGAGTGGTGGATGAGTGGAATAGATTAGGTATACAAGACAAAGTACTAAATGATTACAGTAATCTACTGTTTGAGAAACCCAAAGATTCCAACTTCTTGGATAAAAACTCACAATTTCATAAAAATTTCTTGGAAAACTGGAAAACAGTATGGCAGAAAGTAGGCACAGACCAATATTTCATACTGTATACCAAGATAAGGTAAAAATGAATACATGATTTAGATATAAAGGGTGATACTATAAGCAAATTAGGAGAGCAAAGAATAGTTTACCTGTCAGATCTATGGAGAAGAGGAGAATTTATGACCAAACAAGAAATAGAGAACATTGTGAAATGCAAAATGGATAATTTTAGTTACATTAAATTTAGAAGTTTTTGAACAAAACCAATACAACCAAAATTAGAAGGAAAAGAAAAAGATGGGACAATTGTTACAGCCAGTGTTCCTGATAAAGGCCTCTTTTCAAATCAAATTTATAAGAATGTAAATCATTTCACAATTGATAAGTGGTCAAAGGAAATGAACAGGTAGTTTTCATATGAAGAAATTAAAGCTATCTATAGTTACATGAAAAAAATGTTCTAAATTTTGACTAGAAAAATGAAAATCAAAACAACTCCAGAGGCAGCTAGGTGGTGCAATGAATAAAGCACCAGCCCTGGAGTCAGGAGGACCTGAGTTCAAATCCAGCCTCAGACACTTGACACACTTACTAGCTGTGTGACTTTGGGCAAGTCACTTAACCAATATTGCCTTGCCTCACCACCCCCCCCCAAAAAACAACTCTAAGGAACCACCTCATACCTATAATATTGGTTAATATAATAGAAAAGGAAAATGATAAATGTTGGAGAAGATGTGGGAAAATTGGGACATAAATGCACTATTGGTAGAGTTGTCAATTGATCCAACCATTCTGGAGAGCAATTTGAAACTGTGTCTAAAGGGCAATCACACTGTGTATACCCCTTGATCCAGCAATACCACTACTAGGTCTTATCCCAAAAAGATCAAAGAAAAATGATCTACAATGTACAAAAAATATGTAAAGCAATGTTTTTGTGGTGGCAAAGAACTGGAAAATGAGGGAAAGCCCTTCAGTTGTGGAATAACTGAAGTAGTGGTATATAATTATGATGGAATATTATTATGCTATAAGAAGTGATGAGCAAGATACTTTCAGAAAAACCTGGGAAGACTTACATGAATTGATACAAAGTGAAGTGAGTAAAACCAAGAGAACATGATAAATAGTAGCAGCAACATTGCATGATGAGCAACTGTGAATGACGAGTATTCTCAGCAATAAATGATCCAAGACAATTCCAAAAGATTCATGATGAAAAATGCTATCTACCTCCAGAGAAAGAATTGTTGGTGTCTTTACGAAGATCAAAACATACTTTTTAAACTTTCTTTGCTTTTCTTGGGTTTTTTGTCTATATTCTTTTGCAAAATGTTTAACATGGAAATATATTTTCATGACTGCACACGTATAATCTATAACAAATTGCTTGTCTTCTCAAGGAGGTTTCAGGAGAGAGATAGAAGAAGAGAAATAATTTGATACTTTTTAAAAATGTGTCAGAAATTCTTATTATACGTAATTGAGAAAAATGAAAAATAAGGGGGGCGGAGCCAAGATGGCGGCATAGCAGCAGCAACATATCACAGCTCTCACATAGCCACCCCAAAATACCCATAAAATAGGACTCTAAACCAATCCTAGAACTCCAAAACGCACACAAAGATACTTCCCACTAAAGTCAGCTCGGCTACGAGGAACCATATCAGCACTGCGAACCGAAACCAGCCTGGCCTGAAAAATATGATTTATATGAAAAAATCAAATAAGTATTAGAAGTAAATTGGGAAAATAAATGAAAGTAATGTAAGAAAAATATGAAAAGACAATTAAGAGCTTGAATTAAAAAAACAAAAATAATTATTGAAGAAAATAATACCCTAAAAAAAGACCACCACAGAATTAGGCAAATGGGGGGAAACATACAAAAGCTCACTTTTGAAGAAAAACATTCCTTAAAAATAGTACTGGGAAAATGGAAGCTAATGGCATTAGACATTTAAAAAAAAACAATAAAAACAAAGTCAAAAGAATGAAAAAAATAGAAGAAAATGAGAAAACTCATAGGAAAAGCAATTAACCTGGGAAATAGATCAAGAAGAGGACATTTAAGAATTATTAGACTGCCTGAAAATCATGATCAAAGAAAGATAGTAGACATCATATATCAAGAAATTATCAAAGAAAACTGCCTCAAAAGCCTAGAACAAGAAAGCAAAATAATTTTTTAATCCAATGATCATTTCCTTAAAAAGATTCCAAAAGGAAAATTCCCAGGGATACTTTGGCCAAATTTAAGAGTTCTCAGGTTTAAGAGTAAATACTTCAAGCAGCCAGAAAGAAACCATTGAAATATCCTGGAGTCACAGTCAGGATCGCATAAGATTTGGCAGCTACCACTTTAAATGAATGGATAGCTTAGAATATAATGTTCTTGAAGTGAAAAGAACTAGGATTACAAATAAAAACAATCTACCAGGAAAACTGAGTATAAACTTTTAGGGGAAAACTGGATATTTAATGAAATAGAGAACACTCAAGCATTCCTGATGAAAAGACCAGAGTTGAATAGAATATTTGACTTTTAAAATACAAGACTCAAGAGAAGGATAAAAAGGTAAATATGAAAGAGGAATTGCAAGTGACTCAATAAAGTTAAAACTGTTTCATTTCTATATGGGAAAATGATACACATAACTCTTAAGAACTTTGTCATTAGTAGGGCAGTTAGAAGTACTCTATAGAGACAGAGGGCAGAAAAGTGAGTTGATTATGTTAGGATGATCTACAAAACAAAAAAGAATGGGTGAGAAAGAGGGATGCATTGAGAGAAGGGAGAAGAAGAATGGGGGAACTTATTTCATATAAAAGTGGTACATAGGAAAAGCCATTGAAGAGGACAAATGGAGTGGGTGAGCAATGCTTAAATCTACTCTCATTTGAATTGGTTCAAAGAGAGAAGAATATAGATATAGATTATACAAACACATACATATAAACATACTCAGAGAAGAAAGGGGGAAGTAGAGAAAAGGGGAGAAGAGGTGATTTTTTTGTCGCCTATCAAGTCTACAAGTGAACAACAAAGGGATGATAATTCAACATCTTAGCGAGGGCTGCAGCCAAAAAGGGAGTATTAAAACTAAGGGAATAAAAAGGAGGTTGTCTTCACTAAATATTATTCCCATTAGGGATGATGATTTGAATCTATGAGGAGTTGATATATTGTGAGAATACTCTCTCGTAGAAATTTGTGTATCAATTGATAGGGTCCTGTCCTAAGAATAGGGAAATGTGAGTTCCTAGACACAGAATCCGTTGGGGGAAGTGTTGGTCAGAGAGTACAGACCGAGAAATGTGATAACATGTCCAAAGAAAAAGAGGACAATCATGTACGCTACAGGAAGAAGATTTAAAGCACACAATTTGGAACACAGGGTACTTTCTAATATGGAACATGATTGCTATCCACAAGTCTTCTCCTGCTAACTGATACATCTAAGACTATCAGCAAAAAGAAAAGTACAATGGAGCAAGATTTATAAATGTAAGTTGAATTGAGTTGAAATTTTGTTTCCATACAGATGTTGAAAAAAGCCCATTTTAAAATGAGCATTTTTTGTTCTTTATCAGTAATCTCCCAACTTAAAAAACCCATATCAGTAAAAAAAAAAAAATCCTCACCATCAACATATTTACTTCTTTAAATTATGTAGCATATTATTGCACTAATACTTCAATATGTTATAAAATCTGCAGAAAATATCCATTTTAAAGGATGAGCTGAAGATGAAGTAATATTTGATGCCAAAATCAATAGGGAGTCACTGGAGTTTACTGAGTTGGGGGAAAGGGTAATATGGTTAGATTTGGATTCTAGGAAAAATTATTTTGGTAGATGTATGTATGTATTAGAGAGGAAGGCTGTTTGGCATTGAGATCATTGAGAATACTGCAATATTCCAGGCAACTGCTGCTTGGTACCTGAGTAACCTTTAACTGGATCTTGAAGAGTGGCAGACGGCTGTGGTTGTGTTAGAGATAAGCTCCACAACGGAATATCCTTAGCAGAATCGGATGCAACCTATCTTCCCATTCCCTAACTGATTGTTCATATATCTGATTCATAAACGCTTTGGAGCCTTGACCCCACTTTAGAGACCACTACTTAAAATCATTGAAATTAAAAGGCGAGAAATATCTTTGGTGAGGGCAGGTACGGAATCTGAGGAGGGAGATGTTTGAACCCAAACCTAGGGTTTTCTTGCTGATGGCACGATAGTAAAAGTTTCAAATTCCTTGTCAGTTTTATACTTCTAAGGCGTTCCCCTCCTAACGCCATTCCTAACTCTGACATCCTCCCGGTGTTTATTTTTCAATGTAAATCCCATGTCTTCATGGAAATGCACTTTTATAGTTATGCCACTAGAGGGAACTAGTTGACAATCTTATGTAAACCAGGATGTTGGGCATTTTAAAAATAACTTGAGATGTATTTTTTAAAATAAAATTTTAATTGCAAACAATCAAACAGTACAATTTTAAACACTTTTATACAAAAGAAGAGCAAGAGGAACGTATAAGTAATTGAATTTAATTATAATTAATTTGCTTTATAGAACGATGTATGCATATATCATATATTTAAATTTAATAAGGTAGTGACAAAGTTGTCCCATTTAGTTGCATTCCTACTTGTGTTTTTTTCTCCTCTGGATATTTTAAGTGTTTTACTTACGCTCTTTCCCCCCCTAAATATCACTACTCACTAATTTACCACCAGTAACAACAACCTTAAATCAAATGTGGATAGCTCAACAAAATAATTACCACAATATTCATGTCTGACAATGCAAATCGCATTATGAATTTCTAAAAGACATTGCATTTCCAAGAAAATTATACTTTACCTTTCAATACCAATGACTCTCAACATTTATTGAAATTTCCGTTATTATAGCAGAAAATAAAAACCACCAGCCTATTCTTTACATTTGGAAGGAAATATCATTGATCTAGTGCAGAAGTATATTGGATACCCATTGGAGTTGGAAATTAACTGAAACCATAATTGAAGAGTAGAAAGAGAGCAGTCTAGAGTGAATTTAGCAAATTAAATAATGCTTTCAATAATTCCCAGTTTCTCCCTGACAAAAATCGACCTTTCGTTCCTAATTTTTTCCCTTTTTTTGTCTCCAATGATATATATCATAAAATGCCAAAAAAAAAAATCCAGATAACCAAAAATTTCAGGTAGTATTTTCAAAGACCTTTATGGTTTACAAATATCTCATTCTATCCTCACAACAATACTGATAGAAATATAATAAAATAGTCCTTTTCTAACAAGAAGAAATTGAGGCAAAGAGAGAGAGCTTAAGCTACATCTAGTTTTGCACAGAAAGCAAAGAACAGTCTCATAAGATGATTTGAAACAAGCCATAGCATTTTGCTCTTCTTCATAGCAGGTAGGTGCTGCAGTAGATAAGAGTTATATTTGGAGCTGGGAAAACCTAGGTTCAAATACTGCCACAGATACTTACTTTCACCATTTTGGCCTTGGGCCAAGCTACTTAGCCTATCAGCCTCAGTTTATTAATCTATAAAATGGAGATATTAATAGCACTTACCTCAATGAGTGGTTGTGAGAATTGAATAAGAAAGTATGTACAAAATATTTTGCAAATTTTAAGAGCTATGTAAATGGAAACTATTACTAGAATTTTTGTTGATTCTAATATACTTTAGCAAAAATAAACTTGTATACCCAGGTAGGAAATAGATGTGAATTTGAAATCAGGAAAACTTGTTCCAGTCCCAGCTCTGCCATGTGCTACCTGCATAATCTCCCCCACCCTCTTTAATGCTAATGCCTTCCTCTATAAATTGTTTTCAGTTTATCACTCCTATATCTGATTTGTTCATAGTTGACTGCATGTTGTCTCTCCCATTCAATTTTGAGCTCCTTGGGGGCAAGGGCTGTACATGGCACATAGTGGCTACTTAATAAAATGCTTACTAACTGACTGAGCTGGGCCTCAGTTTCCTCATCTGACAAAGGAGGAGGTTGGACTAAGTGACCTGAATAGGATAGAGATAGAAACAGGACCTGTGATTTCAAGAGTGCAGAGAACTCTCAGGTGAAGAAACTTCTTTTTCCAATGAAGATTGGTACATTCTACACAATTTAAGGTCTTAGAAAGCTGCCTAGAACATTGAAACATTAAGGGATTTTCCTTCCCCCACACAAAAATAACTCACGTTTTTATAGCAGTTCATAGTAATGAGGCATTTTATATCCGTTGCAAAGATTTCCTTTGAATTTCACAATAATCCTATGAAGTAAATGCTACACATATTCTTTTTTTTGGTAAGATATAAGATAATGAACCAAATTCTTGATGGGTTGCTAGTGTGTGCCTATCATCGTTGAAGAGGTATACTGGGCCTTCCCAATGCTTCAGTGGAAACACATGAATCTAGTAATCATTTCTTCTTAGCAACTTGAAACTCAAATCATAATTCAGCTCCTTAAAGCTTCAACTGAACTGCTGTTTCCACTAGAGGGCAGACTTATACTACTGGAAAAATATACACACACATATGTATGTGTATGTATACATGCATGTGTATGCATACATGTGTGTACATGTACATGCATACATATGAAATAGCTGGTAGCTGGGAGGGAAGGGAGAGGAGGGATCCAGGGGAAATTCTAGATGGTGCGAAAACAAACAGCAAAATCTATTGTTTGTGTAAGAAAATCAGTTATCCAATAAATCATATTCAAGATTCAGTCATTTTCTCCCTAGAAAACCCTATGTATGTTTCAATTTATCCACATTTTTTACTAGTGACATACACTTTATCATCATTATTCATTATCATCATTACTATTTTTGACATTAAGCTTTGCAAAGCTTTTACAAATATCGCATTTTCTTCTCACAACCACTCTGCAAGGTTGTTGCTGTTCAGTCATTTTCAGATGTGTCTGATTCTTTGTGACCCCATTTGGGGTATTCTTGGCAGATACGAGATTGTATTGTCATTTCCTTCTCTGGTTCATTTTACAGATGAGGAAACTGAGGCAGGTTGTTGTTTATGGGATGTAATGAGGCACTTGAATTTGGAGACAGCACCCAGGAAAGAAGCACCAATTATTATAGGGACAACAGAAGTGGAGGCAAAGGTAGAAAGATGCAGTTAAGGTCAGGAAGAAGGATTTGGAGCTGGGATAATAAGGCTGGGTTCAGGCTGAACACAAAATATAAGATTATGAACCAAATTCTTGGTGGGTTACCAATGTGTACCTACTATCATCACTGAAGAGGTATACTGGGCCTTCCCAATACTTCTAAATAGGTTTCAATTGGTCTGTGTTTCACTGTGGATTTACAACAAAGCATCTCTGAGCTGTGGTTGATTTAAAAAAAAAAATCTCTCGACACATCTATTAATTGAGGGAAAGAAATCAATCAACTGGTGGGTATTTTAAATAAAGTTAGCAGGAAAATCAAAATTGACATGCATAATGGAGAAATCATAGAATCACAGAACTAGAGTTAAAAGAGACCCACCCATTTTACAGAGGAGAAAGCCATCATAGGATCACAGAATAAGTCAGAGTCACCAAAAAATCAGAAGCGATCTGAATAGGTATATGTTGTAGAATCTTGGATCTAGAGCTAGAATGTACTTTTAAAGGTAATCTAGCCCAGATTTCTCATTTCATAGATGAGGAAATTGAGGTCTAAATAAGTTACATGACTTAGCCAAAATAACAGAAACAGGAAGTAGAAAATGCTAAATTTAAACTCAAATCTCATGGCTCTAAGAACAGATCTCCAGGTTCAACAATATTGGTCCATAATGACTTAAACTAATCAGTCCAACAAGACAGGGATTCCAGAAGTGGTATGGCAATCTTTAGATGGTAAAGTGAGTAGAGTACTGGATTTGGAGTCAGGTAGACTTAAATTCAATTCTCCTTCAGACGCTTACTATGTGTATGACTCTGCTAACCGTTTTTAGGCTCAGTTTCCTCATCTGTAAAATGGGGGTGATTGTTCTTATACAAAGAATTGTGGTAAAGGTAAAATGGAATAATATATGCAAAGCACTTTACAAAGCTTAGTGACACAATGAATGAACTGAGAGTTAGAAGACCTTGGTTCTAAGAACAACCATTAATTCCTTGTATCATTTTGGAAAACATACTTAACCTTTTGAGTTTTCATTTGTAAAATAAGACTATTGGCCTAATAAGCACAAAAGTCCCTTCTAAGTTTGAAATTAGGTGATTCTGTTCCTACCTCCCCAGGAAGCAGAGTAACACAATTCCATCATGCTTTCTTCATTGGTCTCTTGGCCTGGCCTGCCAGCTTGCTAGAGGAGAGAAACACCATTCTATTGGCTTCCCGTACTGGTTTTCTTGCTCTCTGATGCCCTGAGAAGATTCCACCCAGAGACTAAACCCTAGAATTATTGATAAACTACCTGAATTCATTCCTTAGTGATTACACCAAACTACCAATCAACCATAACCATCTCACCCAGTTATAACTTCCTTATACCAGTAATTCTTCACCAACTGTCATTATGCAAACTCTTCTCCATTTCACAATGCCCACTCCTTATTCCCCTCCTCCTTAACTGAACCCCCTCCAGTGTTCCTCTATAAATTGGAGTGCTGGATTTGAAATCTATAAAGCTACCCAGCCCTTACAATGTGTTCAATTAACTGCTTACTCCATGGGTAACAAATTGGTTTCATCTTACATCTTTACCTGTCCTACCCCTTCCATCTTTGTCTTTCACTGAGCTCAATCTCCCTGCTGGTGACATAGCCTCCCTGGCCACACTGGTTTCACTTCCAGCAATGGTTGTATTTTCACTCATTCTCTTCACCTTACTGGTCAATTTGGGGGAGTTGGAATATTTTTGTAACCCATTATGACTTCCAAGCTCTCCTTCTACCACCATCACTCAGCAATCTCTCCTCCTTTAAAGTTCCCTCTAAACAGAACTATCACCCAATCAAATTTCTGGTGGCTGATGTATACAAACCTTTAGGACTTCCCATGTTTCCTCAATGAATTCCCTGGCTCACAGTTTTTCTGTCATCCTCAACTCCTGCTTTCATACTAGAAGAATTTAACACATACACTGATACTCCCTCAAGCATCCTAACCTTCCCATTCCTCAGCTTATTCTTTTCCCATGACCTACTTCTCCATTCCATTCTAACTATGCAGTGAGATGGTCATACTCTTGATCTTGCCCACAAATGAAATACTTCCATATTTGTGAACTCAGAAATTTTTTCATGAGAACGCAATTTGTCATTTATACCTCTTTGCCTCACAACTAATAATCCTGTGGTTCATTCTCACCATGATCTCTATTGCCTCCACCTCTCAGTTCATTTCCAAGTAATCACCCCTTCTCTGACTACACTCTCCACTTTTCACTACCTTGACCCCTTGCTGTGCTAATAATTACATATATATATATACACACATATATGTATGTGGATCGCTAAAATTCATATTTAATAATCTCAACTGGATTGAGTTGAGATCTCACTGCAGAAACGCAATCCTCTTCCAACTAACTCAACTCACCATATCACTCAACACATCAGCTTTTCTAAACCTTTTCATTCTTCCCTAAATCTCTCATACCTCCTCCTATCCCTCCTCACCTCTGTTGAGATTCTTGCCTTATATTTCACTGAAAAAAAAATTGAGGCCATTTGCCAAGATCTCACTCTTCTCCCCTCCTTCTAATCTCATATCACTCAGATGCTAGAAGATTTAATATTTATATGGATTTTAAATTTGATCTTGGAGGTAACAGGAAATCACCGGAGTTTATTGAACGAGAGGTGTGATATAGTCAGAAGATCAGTTTAGCTCTCTCCACATTCTATGGTGTAGCCAAACTGACTTCTTTCTACTCCTCACATATGATAGCTAAAAACAGAAATTACATCTCACATCCTTGTGTCTTTGTTAAAGCTGTGTACCATCTATGGAATTTACTTTCTCCCCAACTCTTCCTTCAAATTTCAGCTCAACCATCACCTCCTACATGAAGCATTTCCTATTCCTATCTAGTTGCTACTACATCTCCCCCATTCCAGATTATCTTCTATTTACTTTGCAAGTTTTTAAATGCACTTGCATATTTACATGCTATTTCCCAAAAAAACTGTAAGATGCTTGAATACAGACACTATTTTCTTTTTTATATTTTTAAACTTTTTATTTAGTATTTTATTTTTCCCCAGTCACTTGTTTTTTTTTAAATTTTATTTTAGTTTGCATGCTTCATTTCCACAAGATTTTGAGTTACATATTTTCTCCCCCTCTTTCCCCCACCCACTGCCCCAAAACAGCCATCCCAGTGTGTCCCCCCTCCCCCAGTCTATTCTCTCCTATGTCACTTTTCGGTAGGGCAGGATGGATCTCC
>CM053584.1:72442859-72493275 GCA_028627135.1 Pseudochirops cupreus
ATTGACATAGAGAACAAATGGGATAAATTTAACAGAGGAAGAGATCACAGTAAGCTAAAAGATGAGACATGAACTGGATTTTAGAGGATAGATATATTTTATCTGGAGAAAGGAGAGAGAAAGAAACATGGGGAGAATGAAATGAGAAAGACAGAGGTAGTAAAGTGCCAAGAAGTGTGCTCAGTGAATAGACAAATCTTTCTGAAGTAAATGGTTTTTGGACTCTGTGAGGACCAGTGGGAGACAGATGGAATGGGACCAGACTTTGTATGTCCCTGAATGGTAGGCTGGGGAGTTAGGAATTGATGGGAACCAGTGGCAAGATGGAAGTGAGATGAGGGGGCTGAATTAGATGTTCTCTACAATCCCTCCCAGTTCGAAATTCTGTGTTTTAGGAAGTTTAACCTGGTAGAGAGGCAACAAATGGATAGGAAGGTTATTAATTTTGGTCACGCAGCTAATAAGTATTTGAGGCCAGACTGGAACTCAGGACAATCTGTCTTCCTGACTCCTGACTTGACATTTTATCCACTAGCCCACCTAGCTCCCCAAGGCATAGATATAAGCACAGGGATAATATTTGTAGGTATTATAGCTATGCTTTTTTCTACTTTATAGAGGAAGAAATGAAGGCTCAGAGAGATTAAATGACTTTTCCAGATTTTCTTCCTGATTCCAAAGCCAATATGCTAACTGCTATGCTATACTGCCTTTTTTTACCAGAAAGAAATATAAGGGATCCTTTCCTGATTAACATAAAAGCATTCCTATATCTTGACTCATGGTGATTTTTAAAATTCAATTTTATTTTTTAATTACCTAAAATCCACATTTTCTCCCTCCTACCTCCAATTAAAAAAGAAAGAAAAATAAAACCCTTATAAAAATATGTATTTTGCAAACATATGTGTGTATTCTTACTTTAGCTATAACTAAATATATGCATGTGTATGTGAATATATTCATATGTGTATACACACAGGCATATATGCATGTGTTTATGTACCAATCAGCACATATTATATAACTATATATGTATGTATGTTGAATGGACATGTACATATATGTATTTCATGTTGTATGTGCACATGTATGTATATATGTCTATATACTCTTGAAAATGATGTTTCATTGAATACAATTGTTCCAATATATGTGACATAATTATTTTAATTATTAAACAAGTGTCTAAATATTGGCATGCTTTCTTTAAAGTAAATTTCCAAATAACATGTTTCTAGGTGGAAAACATAGGACCTGGACTCTAAATAACTGAGATGATTTATATTCTTTTTTTTTTTAATCATTAAAGAGAGTACTGCTTTTCATCAACAGCCCTGTCTCTTGTAAGGCCATTGGGGATATGGAAGAAGGGAACCTAAAATCCTGCCTGATTTGACTTTTGGAAGGAAGAAAAGTTTCTTATCAAATATGTGTCAGAAGTTGTTACAGAATTCAAAGACAGTCATGTACACTTTGAGGGATTTCTCAACTGTATTTGGGAAACATTATTTGACACTACCTAAGGTGTTGTTACCAACTCCCTTTGCAAACAAAATATTTGCAAAAATGAAAGAAAGGAAATTGTACTGATAGATTGAAGAAAAACAGAGCTCTTGGAAAATTGAGGCACAATCCCATAAGCAAACTTCTTCCTGAGATTGTTATCATCTCAGTCACTTATAATCACAATGAGTTATGTATCCCTGAAGGCAACACCTCCTCCAGTTTCTCAGTATTTCTCTATCATTCCTTGTCCTTGCCCCTTCTGCTTTTCAGAAGCTTACAGAATGGTTGTTGGCTGCCATGGTTTATACTTTCATTTTGCATAATTCCCAAGTGGTCACTCCTTAGGCTTTTGCCAGAAAAATTTCTTCTTTGTCCTGAGCACTCTACTCACCCTGCAGGGTAAAATGCTACTGTTCTCTCTCTGGAAAGAGTCAAGGCTTTTTCTGTGCCCTACTTCTTATTATACGTCAGTTATATTCAACTCCTTTCTCTGTCTTGAATTCTTGGTGAACCAAATTGACTCTGCACAATCCTCCACCTTTGATCCCCTTCTCACCTTGTCCTATTGCCAATCATACTTTGCCAATTCCCAACCCTAGATTACTCCTACCATCTGCCTCCTTCAATATTTACCTGCTGCTATACAAAGCTGGAGAAAACCACTAAGCTATGCTGATTGAAACCACAACAGATTTGTGTCATGTAATCTCACCTGGCCCTCACCACAATACTCTAATTTATCTGCTATCCAACTCTCTACAGTGGCCATCCCAAACCTTCTTATCTCTCTGCAAGACTCTTACGGTATGACTTCTCCCACTTTACCAAAAAATCAAAATGACACAATTTGCTGAGATTGCCCTTTTCTCTCCTCATCCATCAGACTTCTCTCTCCTTCCTTTCCTCCTTAAAATTGGACTCAGATGTAGAGGGGACCCTTTTCCTTGCCAAGATAAACACCTTTATGCACATTTGATTCTCTCTCTCCCTGATTTCTCCAGAAATTTGTCCTCAATTAACATTCCCCTTTCTCTTTCATCCTAAAACAAAAACAACCTTATTTAATCTGACTAATCCCACCAGCAATTGTTGAATAACTCTCCTCCCCTTTTTTGACTTTTTTGACTTTTTTTAAGAATAGTCTACAAATTGATGCTTCCCTTTTCTCTTCTAAATCTTCTTCACTCTATCTTCTGACCTTATTACTCAACTGAAATTCCCTCTTCAGTATTACGAATGCTTTCTTATTTGACAAATCTAATAGCATTTTTCCAATTCTGACCCTTCTTAACCCATGTGCATTATTTGACACTGTCAGCGAACTTTTCATTCTGGATAAGCTCTTCTTTCTAGGCTTTCATGACAGAGCTCTCTCCTGGCTCTCCTCCTATGTATGTGACCACTCTCTCAGCATCCTTTGCTAGGTTTTCATTTATGTCATGTACACTAACACAAGGTATTTCCCAAGTCTCTGCCCTTACCCCTCATGACTCCTAGAAGACCGTAGCTACTTTGAGATGCCCACAGAAGAGCACCGAATATGAGAGAGAAGGTTTCAGTTATGTCAGACTCTGAGACCCCATTTTGGGGTTTTCTTGGCAGAGATACTAGAGTGGTTTGCCATTTCCTTCTCCAACTCATTTTACAGATAAGGAAATTCAAGGACCTAAGTTCAAATCCCAACTCTATCATATTTTACCCATATGGCCATGGGCAAGTCACTTAAACTTTTCTGGGTCTAAATTACTGACCTATACAATTAGGGGGTTAGCCACAATAACCTCTAAAGTGCCTTCAGTTCTAAATTTATAAACCTATGATCTTAGAAACTACCCAGTGAGAATCACAATGTGACACAGATTCCAAACTTCACATTCAGTGTTCTAGGAAACAATTGACTAGAAGTCAAGTTTTTTTTTAAAATTCCTTCCTCTTTCTAGGTTGCAAGGAGCTGATAAGAAAGTACTAATAACAAATGTATTTTCCCCAATATAAATCTTGCTGACCATTTGTTCTTTCTAATTAATAAATACACATTTTCTCACATTTTCTTTTTTTAATTTATTTTATTTTTAATTTATGGGATAAAACAAGCATTTCCATAAACATTAGTACAATAAAAAAGATGATTGTACAGAAAACTGGAAATCTACTATGTACTACTTGCTATTCCTTTCAAATATACAACAAAATTATCACGTAAATTTTCCTTCCCTAGAGATGGCTACTATTAGGCATAAATATATAAATACACAGTGTGTGTGTGCATGTGTGTATATAAAGTTATTCTATAAATACTTCTATTTATCAGTTCTTTGTCTGGATGTAGATAGAATCTTTCTTCATATGTTCTTTATATTTCATCCTTCCTATTGATTTCCAAGGGCTACAAACCAAAATTGGTAATTAAAATGCACTTGAAAAAATAGGAAGACAATTGACATTCAAATCAGTATCTGATGCTGACACACATAAAGAGTTTTGTTGTCTCATTTGTTCCTCACAACAAATCTGTAAGATGAGTTATTATCTCCATTTAGCAGATAATAAAACCTAAACTCAGAAAGTTTCAGTAATCTAATGATAATCACATAACTGGTAAGTGGCTGAGGCAGCCTTTGAACCAAGATTCATTAACGCCAAAGTGATGACACTTTTCAATTAGTTTCTGCTATCTCCAAAAAGTTGACTTGTACAAGATAAATTCCTGGGCAAATTTTCAGCTAAATGCTAACCACTCCCAATTTTGTTTAGCTGTCATTATCAGACAAAATTAAGAGATTCTTTAAAATGCTGTACATGCTTGAAATACTGTTTATAACAATTTATTTAATAAGGTATACCCACAGATATAGGCAAAGATAGACTTCTGGCCTGTGTTTAACATAATCATCACAAATGCTGAATCCACAAATAACGAAGACCCATAGGCATTCAGGGCCTTCATCAATCTAACTAAAATCTGCTCTCCTAGTCTAAATTCATGCTGCTACTATCTTTAACATATTCTTCTTTTTAACTGAACTAAACTAGCTACTTGACATGCCCAGTCATTTAATGCTTCCACATCTTTGCTCATATTCCTTTAGTTACAATGCCAGCTTGTACACATCTCTATCAATTGAAATTATACTCATCTTGGAAGACCTGCTTGAAATAACTCACTCTAAAATGGCTAGCATTGCATCCCCTCTCATTACATTCCCACCTCAGGCCTTGCAGTCCTGTGAGTTTGTTAAGTCCAACTACTTTACTCTGACATACTCTGTGATATTTTCTCTTTACTTTCCAGAGTAACTACATTTTGTACACAGAGTGAATTACATGCAAAATGGGACAGAAAGGGCAAAAGGGTAAGTCTTGAAGCATGATTCAAAGGAGAAAAAAAAAGCATATTCATTTAGCATCTTGGCACATTCCAGAGCAGTAGAACTATGGTGTGAATTGCCAGCTTATTACATTAAAAAAACGGAAGCAGACAAGTAAAATATAGAAGTGAATGATTCTCTCTGCGAAAGTTCTAGTTCTATAATCCAGTTGTAGAGGCACATGATTAAAGTGACTTGTGGGAAGTGAAAATGAAATCAGACCTAACTCTTTAATTCTGCCTTGAATTTTGACAAATTATTACTATCAGTATAATTCTTCCTAACCTATAAGATCTTTTATGTAATTAGAGATGATTTCTTTTTCTTTAAAATGTAACACCTACAAAATTGTGAAGTAAAATATAATTATGCCTATTTCCCTTATTTCACACTCAGTCTGAGTTTCTATCTTTCAGGTTGAAAATTGACCTATCATAAACCCAAAGGGGAAGGCCTTTTTAAGTTTTTTCTATAAGTATTTTATATTGGGATATTAGAAGGAAGGTTGAGATGGTAACTGAGTGGACAGAAAAAAAAAGTTTGAAACTTGCAGTTTTCAGGTCTTCCTTTGCATTTGTGGAGAAGGAAGTGGGTTAGTCACATAGCTAAAGGAACATGATGAGCATGACACAGTCATAAGTCATTGTGATCTAGATTCATTTAGATTCATTACCAAAAATCTTACTTCATAGCATTGCACTGTATGCTGATTTTAAAACAAACTGGTGATTTCAATGATTGGTGGGAAAACATGATGTATTGTAAATCTAGCTCTAGAAATAATACAATGTGTTGCTATAACTCTAGAAAGTAGGTTCTACCCTGGAGAGCCAAAAGGTCCAGATCATACTAATTATGCTCTTTGCTTGAAAATCTCTAAAATACATATGCTCAAACATTTTAACCCCCTAGGTACCAGGTGAGTCTAATTGGTCAGGTGCTGTCATAAATAGTAAAGGGGGCTCAAAAACAGAGAAAAGAGCCGTTGAGAAACTGCACAGCACTTTTAAAATCTCAAAGTTTCTCCCTTAAACAAACGTCAATCTTTTTATTATGCTTGCCTATGGATGTTATATTCCTGCATATGCTGGGATTCAATTCATCTCATTTCAACCAGCATAAAACATTTACAATGTACCAAGAACTATGCTAAGTGCTAGGAATATAAAGACAATTTTTAAAAAAATTTCTCACCCTTAAGAAGTTTATGTTGCACAGTTATTATTATAACTGAAATTGTTGCTCATTGTTTGTTTTTGAAGAGGACCAAAGACATCATGATATTGGGTTAAAATAGTGCATGATGGGTGATGTCTTAACTTGCCTGCTAATTAGATTTAAGCGAGGCAGACTTGCACAGTCATCATCCTCAGTCTCTCTTCCAGAGTCATCAAAGTCCAGTGGAAAGACAAAAGTCAAGACAATGAATCAGTGTCCTTAGGGTCCAAATATACCTCTTTTATTTTTCAATCTATGATGATAACTGACATTAATATTAATGTCTTAATGTTTACAAAGTGCTTTACTCATAACAACCTTAGAAAGTAGGTAGCAATACTATTATCTTATCCTCAGAAAGCTCACAGAGCTATGAAAGTATCAGAGCAGTCTCCCAAGTCCAAAGTCCATTGACCTCTCCAGTATACCACAGGATCTCTCTGACAAAAAAAAAAACAAAAAAAAACTGACATGTAAGTTGTTTTTCAATCTTTCCTACCATTTTGAAAGTCATAAGACCTAAGAGGTAAAAAACAGCAATGGTAAAAAAAAAAAGTTACATGACTTTATCACCAAATATAGTGAATAAGCTGATATCAGAGTTTTTTCCAGATGAACGTAAAGTTCAGTTGCCAGAAGGAAGATTGATGACTTGGTGAAGAATCTAGTTATCGGTCCTTTCTTTGTATGTAACATAAACTATCATCCTGCAATAAATCACTTCCTTCAAAAATGTGAAAGTCACTGATGTATTTTTAGGTTTCTTCTACACTAGGGAATATCTATGTCTTGCTGAAAGAGGCATGAAAAAACACAGAGGTATTCATAGAATCTATTTGTCAGGTTTTGCTAATTTTCATTGTACCTTGCCTTTAAAATGGTAAGTCTGGGAATAATACATTTTTGGTTCTAGAATTTCCATTTCATACAAAAAAAAACAAACTCAGTTATCTTTGCCAATGGCAGAGTCATAAAGCCAGATGCCCTTTATTGTCTGATTTGTCCATGATACCTGCCTCTTGGTAGATAATTTGAGGTGTAATTGAGTGTGCCCTTCAGAAAGACAGGTCAGATCCCATTCTGAGGACCATTACACTTAAAATCCCTGTCTCAAACATATGTTGAAACCTTAGTCAATAGGCCCTATTCTAAACAATTTTTATATAATTGGATTCTATTATCACAAAGTAGTTTAAATGATGCTCATTTGTGGTTGGAGGTATAAACAGTGCTAAATATAAAATCAGGAAACAGACAGGGCTGGGTAGAATTAGGGGGAAGGAAGTACTGGACTTCATGGAAGAGAGACTGACCACTAGTGTGGGGTTAGTCTGTCTCCTAGAGGTACCCAATCTGTGCTTCTGAGTAGTATCAGAGGAAAAGTTGGCCCTGATAGAGGATGCCTAGGATAACCTTGTGAGTGGGGGCAGGCAAGGAAATATGTTTTCCTCAAGAAAATAATGCAGAGTCCAAAAGAGACTGTCACAAAGAAGTAGCACGCCCTACTCCTCAAGAAAAAGACCCTCCCCAAAGCAAATATCTTAGAAAAATGTCTCACCCCAGTTAATAGCTCTCAACCTGAATTTCATTCCTAGTTCTGACAACCAGCAACTACTTGACCCAAGAAAAGTTACAACTTCTGCGAGTCTCAAATTTCTCATCTTTAGATTCTGGATAATGATACTTGAACTCACTGTTTCATAGGGCTATTATAGAGAAACCACTCCATAAATTTTAATTAAATAAGATGTGAATTACTATAATTCCTTGAAGTTCTTTGTGAGAATTGTATCCTAGTTGGACTTGGAGTAGCTATTTGGGAACTTGCATTTTTAAGAACCTTCACAGATCATTTTTCTGTTGTTATACAACTATGATTCCAGTTTTAAAAGAATGGAAAATCACGTAGCAATAATTTTAGCAAAAATTTTGAGACAATGATTCATTAAATATGTATTTTTAGATTTCTCTAATTCTTACTTATTTTAACTTTTTCTAGACTTCCCAGCACTTGTAATAAGTTTGAAAAAGGAAAATCTGGGGGTGGCATGCCTCTAGACATCTTATGTAAACAAGGAAAAAAATTTTTTTTTCTGCCATGTTAAAAGTGAAAATAATTCATTCATTCAATAAGGATGCACTAAGTATCTACTATTTACAAAGTACTTTGCTAAGTTATTATGGAAAGATATAAATTTTAGATAAGATCCAGTCTCCCTCAAGTAGGGGCAAGAAGGATTCTTAGAGGTTATCTAATACAGTCCCCTCATTCTACAGATGAGGAAACTGAGGCACAGAGATATTAAATTACTTATCCAAGTCACATGAGCACAAAGTAGCAGAGCCAGGATTGGAATGTGTCCTCTTACTCCAAACCCCATCCTCTTTTCACTGAAGTAAGCCAACTATCCATGACATTGACACACATAACTGAAATATACTGTGGTGTATGAAAACTGTGCAAAAAATGCAAAGGCCTAGAACAGGCATTTTAGTTGAACTTTAAGGCTTGGTCAGGGCTTTATCAAATTTCTATTGTGGAGGGCATTGCAGCACTAAACCAGGAATGTACACTCATTGACATTCATTAAGGGCAGAATTTGCAAAGGCCTCGGTTCAAAATCCAATTTAATGGAGTGTAAAGTTGGACAAACCATTTATTCTCTTTGAGTCTTGGTTTTTTTGGTCTATAAAATGGACATAGTACATTACTTGTCCTACAAGACTTTATAATAACATAATAAGACCCATTATTATCCTTATATAAGCATTTATAATAAAACTCTTTATTAACCTTAAAGAATTTTAAGAGTTATTATTTTTATGTAAGGCAGAGCAGAACTGAGTCATATTTTCTAGTATAACAGAAAAAGCACGGAATTTGGAGTCAGGAGATTTGTTTACTCTGCTACTAACGTTCTGGATGACTTTGGACAAGTCACTTCACTTCTCTGGGGCTAAACTTCTAGACCTTTAAAATGAAGGCTTTGGATTCAGTTATCTCTAAGGTCTCTTCCAGCACAAAATCTGATGATTCTATGAAATAAACTAGATTATTCTGATTAAGGAGATTTCATCTCAAGCTAATGGTTTTCTTTGTTTTCTTAATAAAAATGCACTTCCTTTCAGGCTTTGAATCTGAATTTTAAGCAAGAGGATTCACAAGAACCCTCTCCACCTTTTATTAAAAATAACAAAAATAGGCATTCAAAATCAGAAAGAAAAGCCACAGAACCACAGCTGCTCTGAATTCCTGTTCACTTAGAGCCCAGCATTTGACGTAGTCTTGTTGTGTTTTGAACAGACATATTAGAAATGCTCATTCAGAGAGGAAATGGGCTTATACATAGTCTGAAGAAGAAAACACCATTCACAGAAATGTTGTTCAAAAGGAACAGGCGCACTTCTTATTCAAATGAACCTTACCTTGGGAGAACTGAAAAATAGTTATGCATTATGCTAGGCAGAGAAAAAAAAATACCTCTTACTTTTAAGTATCCCCTCTATTAACACATTCTTAGTATCTCAAAGGTAAAAAAAAAATGACAATAGTTTTTAGCTGCTTAGCATTCTGACTTTAAAATATATCATGATATGACATGAGTAGGCAGGAAGCTTGATTCCATGAACACTGGATTTGAAATCTGAGAACTAGAGTTTAATTTTCCATTCCCTCACTTACTATACTATGACCTTGGGTCAATGTCTTAGGTAAGCCATTTGATCTCTTGTAGTTTTATTTTTTGCTCTAGGTCTATAATCCTTTGAATTATGTAATATTATTGTTCCCAATATTTAAAATGTAACAAAGCAACCTATTCAATGACATTTCAATTCTTCAAACTAAGCCACAACTCACAAAAAAAATAATCCGGATTTAATGTCTACCATTCAGAATAGCAAAGATAAATACCTAAAAGAAAAAAAAAACTGTCCTATAATTCTCCCTAAAATAAATTCTCCTTGTGTTTCCCAAAAACTGGGCTCTCCCTATCTTCATGTTTCTAGCTCATTTGTCATCCACCGAAGCATGCCTCTTCATGTATGTCAAAGTGAGGTAAACAAAGCTGTTAATATCTTTCTTTTTTTCAGACTGAAATTTATAATATAAATTATCTTATTCCAGAGTGAAATTTTCATTTAAAATATAGAAGTAGGGCTTCAGTGTAAACATAAAGAGATGGAAGGATCTGATCTCTCTCCAGAGATTAGCACAGGAGTGTTACCCAGAGGAGAAAGGAAGGACTGCTAAACATGAAGTGACAGAGATGACATGATTCCTGAAGGGAAAGGTGTCGGAGCCTCGGAAGAATGTTCTTAAGGAATAATCTGTGAATTTAAGGTTACTTCTAGGACTAGGATAGAGACCATCGGCAGTGAGAGGTGGTGATTTCCTGCTGAAATAGCTATTTGTCCACCTCACAATAATTGCAGGAAATTTTTTTTTAAGTTTTGAATCTTCACTGATCAAACATCTAGAACTTGGTGAATTGCGAAACTAGATGACTACAACTCACTTCTGGTTATTTGTGTAGGCACAAGTTAACTTCCAGATAGAAACTAGAAATTGTTACAAAATTTATTGAAGTCTTAGTCAAGAAACTGATGACTACAAGGGCACAGGTGGCATCTTCAACATTGCTGCTTATCACAAGCAAAACCTTCAGAAAAGAAGAGTGAATTTAGGAAGGGAACATCTGTTGATGAAGATGGTCTGAGAACAAGATTTGGATTTCCGGCTCATGTTATAAAATTTAAAAAGTGACTGGCCCCTAGGCAAAGATGGATGGCACCTAATGAAAGCTAGTAAAATGTATTTTCTAGGAGTAGATGCAAATGTAATGAAAGGCATTTAAACCAAAAAGATAAGGGCACAGAGAAAACTACCAATTTGTATCCCACAAACTGGAGACCATAGAAAGTAGTCATAGTACAGGAAGAATAACAATGGAGATGCTGAGAAATTAACAGCATACAGTGGTCAGCTAGGAGATGCAGTGAATAGAGCACCAGCCCTGGAGTCAGGAGGACTTGAGTTCAAATCTAGCCTCAGACACTTAACACTTACTAGCCATGTGACCTTGGGCAAGTCACTTAACCCCAGTTGCTTTGACTTCCCCCATCCAAAAAAAAATTTAACAACATACAACATCCAAAAAACAGAACCAGTCATAGAACTCATAACCTTGGATTTTTATATGCAAATATACACAGTGGGTAACCAACAAGGTAAATTAGGGTTCCTCCTGCAAGAAGTCCAACCTGTCCTTATAGGTATAAGAAGTAATGGCTAGAATATGATTATGGAAATGTATACATGATTTAGGCAGCAAAGCACCACATTGGATAGTGTTGGGCCTGGAGACAGGAAGGTTTTTTGGTTTATTTAGTTGTTTCCGTCATGCCTGATTGTTTGTAACTCCGTTTTGGTGTTCTGTTGGCAAAGATACCAGAGCAGTTTGCTATTCTCTTCTCTAGCTCATTTTATAGATGGAAAAAAAAACTGAGGTAAACAGGGTTGGGTGACTTGCTCAAGGTCACACAGCTAGTGAGAGTCTGAGGTCAAATTTGAATTCATGTCTTCTTGACTCCAGGTCCAGCACTCTATACACTGTGCCACTTAGCAGCTCAGAGTCTGAAAGGCCTGAGTTTAAATCCAGTCTCAGAAACTCACCAGTTATGTTACCCTGGGCAAGTCACTTAACCTCTCTTTGACTCAGTCTCCTTATTTGTTAAATGGGGAAAATAATGACCCCCCAAAATTGTTGTGAGGATCAAAGGAGATAATAATTGTGAAGTGTGTAGCACAGTGTCTGGCACAAGATAAGCACTATATAAGTATTAGCTATTATTATCATTATTATTCTGAAAAGGAATGATGAGGAGAATTACATTATATGTTACAAAAATATAATCATGTGAGAAAGCCCAGAAACCAGAGTTGAGGAAACACAGTAGAGAAGATTTCAGTAAAAATCAGCAGAGACGGAAAGAGATATTGTCATCTGAATATACTGTAAACCACTTAGGCAGAAGGAAGAGAAAGATGAAGAGATAAGGAAACAGGGTACCAATCTAATATGATATAATTTTGATGGGAGGCTCAATTATCTGGACATCTTATGGATCTCTCTCTGACAAATGCTCAGCAATGAAGTTATTTTTTAAAGACATGTTTAGTATTTATTTCATATACTGTCAGTTTTGATTGATCCATTGTTTTGTTATAAGGAAATGTTGAATTCTTCTTCTCTTTTTTGTTTTTATCACAGAGAATGGCTCACTGGGGAGGCAAAGAGGAGGGATATATTAGAACATAAAGGTGATATAAAAAACAAAGATTTAATTAAAATTTTTTTAAAAGGTAGTTGGAAAATGGAAACAAGAGCAAGGAATTAAAGATGAATGCCAAAAGGTCCCCTAAGCATATTGTCAATGGTGCTAAAGCTCAGAATAACCATTGTTGTGAGGAAGACTAAGGACAAAAAAAAGGGGTGAGGAGGGAAGAGGATTGACTATTTTGAAAGAAATAAGGAACTCAGCATAAAGAAGATCACAAATGGGAATTATTGAAATGATCAGGAGGGAGAAGGATCAAAAGACAGAGCTGCTACATGTTTACTTTATTTCTGTTGACTAAAGAGAGCTGGGCCATTGCCAGTTATCTTGACTTCTGTCTTGCCACTGGACTCCAGTGAATGGAGAAAAAAGTGAGGCTAATGAGTTTGTGCAGCTCTGCCTCACATAAATCCAATTCACTTGCAAGACAAGACATCACCTTCATGATGTCCTTGGCTCTCTTTAAGAATGAAGAATGAACAACGACTAAAGAGAATGATCTTTGGACTTCAGAAGATCTAACAAAAATGTATAATAATGATTTAATACACATGATAAGTAAGGAGATAATAAGAAAACACCTAGTTACCAATGATGATCTCATATCAATCAATCATTCAATCAATAAGGATTTTTTTTCATACTGAATCTCTCTATCTTAACCAGGGTGGCAGTACAGCAGCCACTGGTTGGCAGAATCTAGTACTGATCAACCTGTTTTGGTAAGACCCAAATATCCTACCCCACACCTTTTAGGCAGCCTGGGGGCTCATTACTCCTGAGGGCTCACCATATTGGTGCCTAACTGTGAGGAAATCCAATAGTCTTTACCCCTACTTTAGCTCAAAATTTCCAGTCTCAGTCTACCAGTCTCAGCCTTACCAGCAGCAAGGATAATAGGCATGGGTGATCACCAACAAGCATATAATAAGGACACCCTTTGTAGCAGATATAATGCTAACTCCTGGGTATTCAAAGGCAAAAATAAAATAATCTTTCCTCATAGAGTTCACATTCTAAATCTGCATATAACAAAGACATATGAGATGTCTATAGAATATATACACAATGAACACAAGAAAGTTTTGGAAAGGATTATCCTAGCAGCTGGGGCATCTAAAATAGTTCCCAAATATATAATGCAGTTGAACTGAGTTTTTAAGGGAATCAAAGACTACAAAGAGTTGTAGGGGAGTACATTTGAGGCATGGGATCTATGCACAGGGACAGGAAATGAAGTGATGTGAAAGGTTTAACAGCAAATAAACCAGTTTCACTAGAACTCAGAATATAAGGAGAGAAATAAAGAATAAGATGATTACAAAGGCAGGAAATTGCTCAACAAACATTTATTGAATTCTTACTATATGCCAGACCCTGTGCTAAGCACTAAGAACACAAGCAAAGGTTAAAAAAAAGAGTCCCTGCCCTCAAGGAGTTCATATTCTAATGAGGGAGACATGAAAATAATTAGGTACATACAAGTTACATACAGAGCAGATGGAAGTTAATCTATAAGGAGAAAGTCCTAGCAGCTAGAGGGAGAAGCTAACTCTGAAAGAACTCCCATAAAGGTGGCATTTGAGCTGAATTTTGAAGGAAGCCAGAGACTGCAGGAGGAAAGCATTCCAGGCATGTAAACTACTAATGCAAATGCATGGAGACTGGAGATCCAGTGCCACGTGTGAAGAACAGCAATTATTCTCATATAACTGGATCAAACAACGGATGGAGGGGAATATGGTGTCCTAAGGCTAAAGAAGTTGAAAGCAGTCAAGTCATGAAGATTTTTAAGCTCAGAAGAGAGAAATTTGTATTCGATTCTTGTGTCAATTGATAGTTACTTAAGTTTGTTAAACAGAGAGATGATATGGTCAGACCTGTGCTTTAGCAAAACTGCTTTGGCAGCTGGGTGGAGAATAGACTAGAATGGAGAGACTTATGGGGAGGAGATCAAAAAGGAAGTTATTGTAGTAGTCCAGGTAAGAGGTGAGAAGAACCCAAACAAAGATGTGTGAATGGAGAGGAGACATATATGGAAAATATTGTGGACACAGAATCAATAACATTTGGCAACTGTTTGGATATATGAGGTGACTGAGAGTAAGGAGTTAGGTCTGATAGCAAGGTAGTTAACCAGGACAATTGGGAGGAGAGAGGTGCCTTTGATGATAATAGGGAATTTTGGAAGCAAGGGAGATCTAAAAAGAAGCATAATGAATTCTGTTTGGGACATGCTGAAGTTGAAGTTCCTCTAGAAGAATCCAATTTGAAATGTCCAATAGGTAGTTTGTAAGGTGGTACTGAAGATCAGAAGAGAGGCTAGCTATTCATATAAAGATCAGGGACACATCTGCATTTCAATGATAATTAAAATCCCAGGAGTTGATGAAGTTACCAAGAGAAAACACAGACAAAAGAGAAGGTCCAGGACAGAGACTTGGGTTACACCCACTCTGGGTGTAAGAGAGTTGATGAATCATCGAAGGAGACTGAAATGGAGGAATATGATAGTTTAGAGGAAATCAAGACAATGAATTGTCCCAAAGGCATAGAGTGAAGAATTTCCAGGAAGAGAGGGTGTTCAAACATGTCAAATGCTTCAGAGTGGTCAAAAGAACGTAGATTGAGAAAAGGTTCTTCAACTTACTGGTTGGGAGATTTGGGGTAATATTGGAGAAATATTGGTTGTAATATTGGTTTCAGCTGAATGATGAGGTTAGATGCAAGATTTTAGGGGATTAAGAGGAGAGTGAGAAGAGAGAAATTTGAAGCAAGGGATATAGATTTTTTTTAAAGAGAAGTTTGTTTAAGAAAAGGAAGAAGAATTGTAGGACAATTTCAGGGAAAGTAGGGGATTTATCGAGGCTTTTGTAAAGATGGTAGAGATCTAGGCATGCTTTTAGGCAGTAAAGAACAACTCAGTAGGAAAGGAGAGAGTGAAGATTAGAGGAAATGAACAATAGTGGAGTAAATCCACTGAAGAAGCTAGAAGGGGATGAGTTCTAGAGTATCCAAGATAGGTTGGCTTTGGTGAAAAGGGTCATATCAGAAACTGAACTAAGAGATAGATAGAGATAGAGATGTATGTGTGTGTATGAGTTTGTAGTACAATTCCCAAGTTTTTTCAGCTGATCTGGTAACTCCCCAAACCTCCCTCCTTGCCTCTCTCGATAGATAGACAGATAGATAGACAGACAGATGGATAGACAGACAGACAGACAGATAGACAGATAGATAGATAATGTGTATGTATATATGTATATGTGTGTGTATACATGTACACTGTGTATGTATACACACACACACACACACACACACTCTCTCTCTCTCTTTCTTAAAACATTACCCTAACAATGGATGACCAAATAACCAGAAAATAAATCATTTAAAAGTAGATTGCAATAAACGTTGATTATTCTATTGTCTCTCAATGACAGCGTCATTCTCATGAATCAGTGAAAACTTATTGAGCACTTATTAAGAGTCAAATATTATTCTATATGTCAAAGATAAAAAATACAGTAAGACAGTCCTTGACCTAAAGGAACTTACGGTCTAACGGGGGAGTCAATGTAGATAGGGGAATAGTGGCCAGGGAAGGACATTGTGTTCCGGGAAGTCACAAAGATGGTGAGTCAAAAATTGAGCAAACAATTGACATGTTCTTTCCAAAGCCGTGGAAGTACTGATTTGGTTACAGAGCTCAGAACAAGAGGTGAAAAATGACCAGACGCATCCAAAGGGGCAGAAAATGGTAGAAGTGAAAATGGGACTGAATTATCTTATAGAGAACGTGGTTGATCTGGTTCATCCCTCCCATTCGTGGTCTCTAATAGTCTGGTTTGGAAGGTAGAACAGCAGTAACAGCAAAAGTAGATGTAGAGACAGAGCATAATATCTACTTAAATTGAAACTCTGAAGTCATTTTTAACTGATTTCTCTCCTATGTCCCCAATACCTAATAAACCTATGGACCTTGTTTAATATCTCTTGGAAATGGCTGTTAAAAATAGTTCCTCTATGGGAAAGAATGCCCAAAGTGCTCTACTATTAACCACTCGCTGTTGATGTTTTTGCCAGGGCAAAGTACAGTGCCAGCTGACTGGCACTGAGTATATGCATACCATGTTCCCCACTGCCTCCTCTCTGCCAAAAGGCAACACGAATAGACTTCCACACCAAGCAAGAAACAGTTTCCCTCTCTCCTCCCCTGAAACACAGTTGGCTATTTCTGGACATATTAATAGAGCAAAGGGGTAGCTAGGTGGCTCAGTGGATAGTACACTGGCTGTAGAATCAGAGGATCTGAGTTCAAATCCAGAGTCAGACCCTTACTAACTGTGTGACCATGGACAAGTCATTTAACCTGGATGGCCTCCATTCAAAAAAGAAAAAAAAGAATCCCTGACAACCTTTAAAGTCCAGCTCAGATACCAGCAGGCCTTTTCTGAGCTCTCCCTCTTGAGATTGAGATTATTTAATAGAGCAAAGCTAAATACATTTTGAGTACAAGTACCTTGGCCGTAATTCCACCATGTTCCATTTATCTCTGTCCTGGACACCTGTAGATTTTTGGCTTTAGCCCTGTATCTGACTCAGCTGGGAAAAGATTTATGACCACCAGTCATCACACCAGCAGGAACTAAGAGTGCTGATTAGTCCCTATTTAGGACAGTGTTTCCATATGGAAGCTCAAGCAAGGGCCTTGACCTCCAGTTATGGGTGAATTATCTTCTTTCTAGCTTCAACAAAATGGCCAAGCAGGTATAGCTTAGCAAGTCCAGAGATATAAATTCTTATACCAAGTCACATCTGCTAAGTTGCTGTGTATTCCTTTTCTGAGGCCATTTTCTAATCTATAAAGCAGAAGAGATACCTTTTACCTAGTTTACTTGTGGTTTCAAGGAAACTATCTGCTACAAGCTTTACAAGCTGATGATTAGAGATAGGAGTGGTATGCCATCTGAATCAGCTTTTAGACAAGGCATTTTTTTCAGCACATCTTAAGTCAAATTTTCCTTTCCCCACTTACTGTCACTACATTCACTGTTATCCATTCTATCCACTGAAATACACATTTATATAAGCCTAAGTAAAAACTCACTTCATTGAAAATAATGAAATTTCAACCAAAAATATTAGACTAGTCACATAAAAATGATATTTAAATTATAATACCACATTTGACTAGTCCTTTATAGTTTCAAAACATTTCTATAAACTAGCATTTGTTAAATGATCACAAGTGCCAGGCACTTAGGGATACAAAGAAAGACCAAACAATTTCTGTTCTCAAGGAGCTCATGAGAAAGACAACATGGAAACTTTGTACAACACACATACACACACATCTCTAATGGAGGAGACACACAAACAATTAAAAACAATTCACTTACACACATTTCAAATAGGGGAGACAACATGCAAATGACTATGTATAACACACATATACATGCACTGATACACAATTAATGGGGGGCAGGGGACAATCTCAGCGGGAAGGCACTAAAGAGACCTGGGACACATATAATCTCATCTGATCTTCAAAACAAGCCTGTATGGCAGTTATTACAAGCAATATTAAATACATTGTTCAGTAAAGAAAGCTGAGCTTTGGAGAGATTGACTGATTTGTTAACTGATGGTGCTGGAGTTGGAGCTTGAATCCAGCTGCTTTCTACCCCTTACTATGTTGGTTATAATAAAACAATTAGCCATCAGCATGACTTTGTGAGGGGAAATTGCCTAGTTTCCTTTTGGGGAATTGTTTTGAGATGTTATATATTTTCATCAGTAATGATTTGTTTTACTCATATTCCTGCCTAAACATGGAAAATGGAACTTTTTTATAAGTCTTCTTTGGTCCTGTGATTCATTGATATGAGACTGTTCAGCTTTTCTAGGTTGCTTATAATATGATTCACATTGAACTAGCTGTGTTAATTAACTAGGTGGCTATTAGTCAAATGTGATTGCATGAGAATATGATCTTTCTGGAAAAAGATTACTATATTTCATCTTCATGATCACCTTATGATTTGAAAGAGTGATATATTATCTGCTATACAAGCAGCATTCTGTTACGTTCTAACTCATGCAAATATTGAACCTGTTTAGAGGAAGGAAAAAAAAGTCCTGGGAGCAGAATTGTATTGTAACAATCCACCCCTGCCCTGGCAATTGATCCATCGAGGAAATGAAAATAATGGCTATTTCCTACTTAAGGAGCAATTCCTCCACCAAAAAAAAATTATCTCTGAAACTAAGGTGTGAACTAATTTACAACTCCCTGCAATTCTTGTTCTATATGAAAATTTATAGACCTGGATTTATATGAAATGAAAAACTAAGGGATGACAGCATCTATAAATAGATTTCTGTTTTTGTGTATGTGACACTGGTTTTGTGCAGTTAGGGTTTGGGGACAGTATCTTGAAAGTAGCTGTAGATACTTAAACTTTCTGGATTAAAATAAATTAAAATGTTACATGTAAATATTTCTGACCTGGAAGGCAAGAACTGCTGACAAGAGTTTCTGGGTTAAACTTTCAGAATGTTTGAGAAATTCCCCTTTTGACTAAGTTTTATAGTTCAGTGCATCAGAAAACCATCCATACTGGGCATCCCCTTTGAACACTTTTTTCTTCAAAGGAGTCTTAAAAGAAACTGTGATTCATGGTAATCTTTTTACTAAAAAGAAATTAACTCTATGGAATACTTAAAGCTTTCCAAAAACACTTGTGAGGTAACCTGTTTTTTCATCCTTTCCAATCATGGCCTTTTGCAAGGGTGAAAGTTCTCGGCACTCTATACACTGCAAATAATTTGGCCCTAATAACCCTACCCACCAAATTATTATGATCATGCTCAGTTTTCTTAAGTTTTTTTTTTTAATATCATGGACACTTTAGCTTTATGGACTCCTCAGAGTAATGTTTATAAAAGCATAAAATAAAATACATAGGGCTACAAAGGAAGCCAATTTTATGGACATATAGCTATAATTTTTTTTTTAAGTTTACAGACCACAAGTTGCGAACTCCTAAATAAATCAATAGCACAGGTATCATTCAGCTGTTTCAGAGATACTGTCATCCGATGCTATTGTTTCCTAGTCTAAGATTCAAAAGATCTGAGTTCTAGCCCCTCTTCTGTCATTCACTATGTACTTGGAAAAACTTGCAACATGTGTGGGATTCCATTTTTCCCTTTTTTCTAGCATATTCTTACACTTCCTTTTTCCATTTTTCACCAGGATGTATTCCCAGATTTCTACATCATCAGGATATTTCTTTTCCTTCTCACTTTTTATTTTCCTTTTATCTATTGTCCCCCGCCCCCACCATTAAAATATAAAACAGCTACGTTGTCCAGGGGGTAGAGCTGAGCCTGGAGTCAGGGAGGCTCATCTTCCTGATTTCAAATCCTGTCTCAGAGACTTGTATTAGCTGTGTGACTCTGGGCAAGTCATTTAACTCTGTTTGCCTCAGTCTCTCTTCTGGAAAAGGAGCTGGAGAAGGAAATGGCAAACCACTCCATTATCTTTGCCAAGAAATTCCCAAATGGGATCACAAAGAGTCCCATAGGACTTCAGGAGGGAAAAAAACCAAGACTGAACAGCAATTAAAAAATAAGCTCTGGGGCAGGAAGATGGTATCGTGGATAGAGTACTGACCTGGAGTCAGGAGAACCTGAGTTCAAATCAAGCTCAGACACTTTACACTTAGTAGTTGTATGACCCTGGGTAAGTCACTTAACCTCAATTGCCTTAACAAAATATTGGGGGGGGGGAAGGGCAGGGACTATTTTATTTCTGTCTGTGTCTCTGGTGGCTAGAAAACTGTTTGGTACACTATATGTGCTTAATAAATATTTATTGTTGAGTATGCGTGACTATGATAGGTATGTTTATCATGATTATTTTTAAGAGAATAGTCATCATAAGGACGCACCATTAGTGCAAGGGATTAGGGAGGGAACACTCATAATGATAATACGCATGTATCATTTATAAGCAATTTCAAAACCATTTTTATAGGGAAATTTCCCCTTTCACTTCTGGTGAGTTTCAGATGAAAATGCCCAAATACTCAAGAATTTCTTCATTCCAAGTGAAACACTTCTAAAATTCCTCTCATCATTAGTGGAATGGCAGAAATCTCTCTTAACTGAGAAGGGAAATTCTCATACTTCCTCTTTTTAAGTTAACGGCCAATTTGAAGAAAACCAATATGTGGGAGTGTTTTTGTTTGTTTTTTTTAAGAGCAGAGCACTTTAAAATACAAAATGAGCTAAAGGGCTGTACAGTGGTTGTACAGGAAATAAGGGGATTAGAAGGACCTGACCATGATGCTTCTACTGGTACCATTCCAACTCAGCACCATTTTCTGTGATACCCAGTAAAACTAAAAGGATCGTAGTCGTGTCAACAAAAGTTAGCAAAGTAAAGCAAGGAGATACTTTTCCAGAAGGCTTATGGGAGTTCAGAGTGGAGAGCCACCTTAAATCCTTTGCAGGGGTGAGGAATCTGTAGCCTGGAGGCCACTTGTGGCACTCTAGGTCCTCAAGTGCAGCCTTTTGACTGAATCCAAACCTCACAGAACAAACATTTGTATTCAGTCAAAGGGTGCCACAGTGCACAGAGTTCCAGGACTGGCATTAGGAAGACTCGTCTTCCTGAGTTTAAATCTGTCCTCAGACACTGGGTGGCCCTGGGCAACTCCCTTAAAACTATTTGTCTCAGTCTCCTCATCTATAAAATGAACTGGAGAAAGAAATGGCAAATTACTCTAGTATCTTGGCCAAGAAAATCCCAAATAGGGTCACAGAGAGTCAGACATGGCTGAAATGACTGAACAACAAATATGTGTCACTTTACTTTCCTTCTTTAGCATCTGCCATTTTGTTATACAAAATATTGGTTCTAATTGACAATTTTGCTATTTATCATAATGATGATTGAAGAAATCCCTTCTAATATATTTTCATTCAAATGTTCTGAATGAAAATCAAGAATAGGAATGATGAAAAGGTAAGAAGGTAGGTACAGGTTGCACTTAGATGAAGAATCCCTTGCTACTTCAGGCTCAGTTTGGGTATACATGTAAAGCCCAAAGCCCCATCCAGCACATTTTCTATAAACCAATCAAGTAAGAAACTTAATTCTATAGCAGAGATCTTAGTTCAAGCAGAATAGTCAATAAAATAAAAGAAACATTAAAAAACTTGTTTCCCACAAGATTATCAATATATTTGAGAGCTTTTTCCCAAAATCAATCATTCAATTTTATCATCTTCTATCATAGCCAGTGAAATTATACACTGGACAACTTAGAGAAAGTGCCTTTCATCTCCTTCTCCCACTAAAAACGCTACTGTAATGTATTTTAATGCATCCTTCCACTAAAATGCTTCTTAATATATTGTCAAGACACGAAGTGACTTAGATCCTTGGCAGCAGTTCCACAAAAAAACTCAGTTCTTCCAAGCAGGAGTTTTCAAGTACAGGCCTATTTGCATTCAGTGGTCTTCAGACCAGTCTCATTGTTAACCAAGAGATTGCCTACAAAGTAATGAAATTGACTGGCCACTGGATCTCATAAAGATAAAGAGAAGTTTTGATTTGCATCAGGGCAGAGAGCACTCACAGACAGCATTATGGACCAAATTATTGACCAGACCCAAAAAGTGTTGGCTAACAAATAGACTGATACTCACTTGAGGAAAGATCTCTAGAGGAGTTCCACAGGGCTCTGACACTGACTTTCTCCTATATATGTATAACAATACGAGTCAGATTTCTAATCTGGTGACCAAAAATATTTAATATGAGCTGAAGGATAAGAAAGGACTAGATCTGTTATTTCATTGACACAGAAAACTCTTAAGTGAGGAAAGACTGGGCCAGCACAGGCTTATCATCTTATCATCTCAGAGAATTGAGTAGAACACTGAGGGGTTAAGTGACTTTTCTAGGCTTACACAGTCAATTTGTGTTAGCAGCAAATCTTGAACCCAAGTCTTTCTGATTGGCTTTCTATCTATTCTGCCACACTATTTATTTTGAAATCTGTCTGCTTATAGAAGAAGGATCCTGGAACAAGGCAGGCAGTAGTCCCCCTATACCCTGCCCTCATGAATCTGGAGGACTGTGTCCAAATCCAGACACCTAAATTTAGAGTGTAAAGTGACAAAGTGAGGTATGTTCAGAGGAGGGTAACCAGGATAGCAAGGGGACTAAAAAAAATGTAATATGAAGATCAACTGAAGTACATGGGGGTGCTCAGATTAGAGAAGAGAAAGCTCAAAGACATTAGCATGGCTATCTTCAAATTACTAACTTGTTCTCACATGGGAGATAAGTTGCAAGCATTCTCTTTTGCCCCAGAGAACAGAACTAGAAACCATGGACAGAAGTGATGGGAAGTCAGATTTAAGCTCAACATTTAAAAAAAAATAATCCTAATAATTGAAAGCTGTCTAAAAATTTAATGAACTATTTTTCAGGAGAGTGAGTTCATTCTCAATAGAAGTTATGTCACATTTGTTAAAGACACCAGGGAGAATTGTTTTCACTAAAATTACAAGGCAGAAAAGTTCTGCCTTTGAATCCTTCCTGCTGAAATGACTAACTCCTTTCTGCACCTCCAGATGTTGAACCTGACTGGTCTATTCAAACTTATCCCCAATTCGTTTGCCATTTCGTTATTTATAAGTTTCTGAATGAGTCACAAAATGTCACACACTGAATTTTTTTTCTTTTTTTCTTTTTTTTTTTGTTACTGATTCCAAACTAGAAGTGACAAAATGCAATTTTTAGGTCTTTTACTCTTTCTATAAGTCACTTTTAGCTGGAAAATAAGCATATGAAAGGAATTTTTAAATAAAACAATTGTACCTTCATTAGATATTGAAAATACTGCAATCTTGGTTGACTATTAAAGTATTCATCCAACTGGTCTGCTCATGATTCCCCAACTATTTTATGTATATTATAATCTAACCTCTACATATCTGCTTACAGTTTTATGCAAACTGAAATCTGTGATTTCCCCCTTACTACTAAACCCTTATCTATTCCTAAAATCATTGCCGTGTTCAACTATGGAACGTCAAGAGCTTCAAAACACTAAGAAACTTTAAAAAAATTAAAAGCAAGGTGAATTACATTTGATCACTTTCAAAATGATACATATAAGAACTATGTGGCGCATTCTCCAGTTCCAAGATCCTCTCCTTGTTTGAGGAGAACTGTGGTTATTGTATCAGAGGATACTATTATTGTTGTTGTTGTGTACATAGGATTATTACGGATAGAAAAGTTATTAGAAAGCATTCCTCAAGAGTGTGGACATGGCATCGTAAGATGACATCAATATTGGGACGACAAATAAAAGAAATCAGAGAAAGGTGTCTCTATCTTTGGAGTCAGAGGGTATCTGCAGGGCAAAGGTATTAATATGGTAAGAAAAATGTATATAGTTGAAAAGAGTCATTCTGGAAGCAACATTTTAAAAATAAGGTTATGGCAACCAGATCCCCTGGCAAATAGAGGGAGAAGAAATGAAAGTAGTATAAGATTTTATACTCTTGGGCTCAAAAATCACTCTAGACAGCAATTGTAGCCATGGAATTAAAAGAGGCTTGTTCCTTGGAAAGAAAGAAAGCTATGGCAAATCTGTTTGGCATACTTAAAAGCAGAGATATCACCTTACCAACAAGGTCCATGTAGTCGAAGCTATGGTTTTTCCAGTAATAATATATCGGTGAGAGTTGGACTATAAGGAAACACTTTTGAATTGTGATGCCAAAGAAGACTTTTGAGAGGACAAGAGGATCAAGTCAGTCGATACTTAAAGGAGTCAATTCAGACCATTTACCAAAAGGGCGGAAACTGAAGCTTACATACTTTGGCCATGTAATGACAAGACAGGGCTCCCTGGAAAAGACTCTGATGTTGGGAAAGATTGAAGGCAAAAGGAGAAGTGAATGGAACCGGATGAGAGAGATAGTGTCATGGAAGCAAAGATCTCATGAGCTTGGAGAGACTGGGAAATAGTGGAAGATGGAAAGATCTGGCATGCTATGGTTTACAGGGTTACAAAGATTCAGACATGACTGAATGACTGAACAACAAACATTCTGGAAAACAGCATGAAGACTCAAATGACTCATGGAAGGCAGTCATAGCAGCATAGGTCACCTGATCAGGGGCCTATAGCCTCCTGAGAGGAGGAGGCCCACATGTCAGACCAGGAAAAAAACGAAGCCAAAATTGCACTTAAAGGGAAAAGCCAGTCATGCTGCTGTATTTGGCCAATTAATTTGCTTCAAGCAAACCAGCCAAAACAAAGAGGGGTCAAGTCATGTGGAGAACCTCAGGTAAGTCAGTCTGTTTCTTCATCTATAAAATGAGGGTGTTGGGTTAGATTAGATTAGATGGATAATCTAGATCTAGGTGTGGGAGCCTATGAGTGTAGTAGGCCAGAGCCACTGAGATCTCCAAAAGGTGATCTTTTGTTACCTGAAGATCAACAGAAAAATTTTTGGAGAGGTATTCTGGGATGATATTAACTTAGGCCACTCAAGTGACTATGAGGATTAGAATTGGAACACTACAAAAACACTTATGGACCATAAAATACTGAAGTTTTTTCGTATTAAAAAGACATAATTACTAAAAACAGAGACTGCTTCCCTCCTCAGTATTCATTCTGTATCACAAAGACCTCTTATAGGCCAATAGAAATTCAGCTAAATCTAAATAATTCCAATTCTTCTGTAATCGTTTGTTTTTATACACCCAGTCTTCTGATTTCAGAAACCTTCTCCTTTCTTTCTCTTTCTTTTTCTTTCTTTCTTCCTCTTTCTTTTTTTCTTTTTTTTCCTTTCTCTTTTTTTGCTTTATGGAGGGGGCAAGGCAGGGCAATTGGGGTTAAGTGACTTGCCCAAGGTGACACAGTAAGTCATAAGCGTCTGAGGTCAAATTTGAACTCAGGTCTTCCTGATTCCAAAGACGGTGCTCTATCCATTGTACCACCTAACCACCCCTCTTTTCTTTCTTAAAGGGAAACTTTCCCATACTAAGTAGAATAAATATATCTCTTACTACAGGACCAGCTCATTCAAGCATCTTTTTCATCCAGGAAGCCACAGGATAAGAATTAGACTCTCTCAAGTTGTCCACTGTAAGCCCAGGAGAAGAAAAGAAGAAGGGGGGAGAGGGGAGAAAGATATAGAAGCTATAATTGGGTAAGAAATAAGTAATGTTTTTAAAAATAAGGCCCATTTTCCTTATGTGTTTATACATAGTATTAAAATTGATTAAACTTTGATAAATATATTTTTAAATTTTTATTCAATTTTATTTTATTTTCAGTTTCAAATTCTCTCCCTCCGTTCCCCATTGAGATTATATTCATTACTCATACAAAGGCACTTAAAACATATTTCCTCATTAGCCATATTTAAGAAAAACAACAACAAGAAAAAGAAAAAATGCTTCAATTTGCAGTTTGAGCTCATCACTTCTCAGTCTGGAGGTAGATAGCATTTTTCATCATGAGCCCTTTAGAATCATAGTTGATTATTATGTTGATAAGAGTCACTAAGTCTTTTAACATGTTATTATATTTACAATACTGCTGTTACTGTGTAAATTGTTCTTCTGGTTCTATTCACTATTCCTTGCATCATTCTTCCCAGGTTTTTCTGAAACCATCCCTTTAAACATTTTTTTTAATAATAGCACAATAGTATTTCTTCACATTTATATACCATAGCTTGTTCAGCTATTCCCCAATTGATGGGTATCTCCTTCATTTCCAAAACTCCAATAAATTATTATACTTTTCTACAGTGCCTAGCAGTATTTAAGGCCTTTGGCAGAACAATATTCCCATTAGTTTGGTTTTCCCTTCAATTGGCACAGATATTAAAGCATCAGCATGCCTAAAGGAAGTTTTGTGGTGCAGTGCATAGAGTACTGGGCCCTTAATCAGGAAGACCTGTGTTCAAATCTAGCCTCATACACTCACTAGATAAAGGCTAGGTACTATTACGACATTTTTAGAAGAGTTGAAAGAGGAAGAGCTGTAGGACTGGAAACCCCTTGCTTTGAGTTCTTTTCCAGAACTGCCACAGGAATGTACTAGATCTTCCTTTACCTTGGAGAGCTTATCTATTATCATAGCTTCAACTTCTCTATTTCTGTTAATGGAGTCACCATTCTCCAAGCCCTCCAGACTTGAAATTGGATTTATTTTTTATGTCTTCTTCCCTCCCCTTTCCCTATATAATCATTCACTGAGTTATGCTAATTCTACCTGCACAACATCTTTCCTGTCAGTTTCCTTTGCCTCCATCTTTATTAAGGTATCTATTACATTTCACCTGGACTTATTGCAATATTTTTTTCAGTTCAGTCTTCAGTCTCTTCCCCAGTTCCATCCTATGTAACTACCAGACTAATCTTTCTAAAGTTACTTAATCCACTATATTAATCTTCCTAAATTACATGATTACCCCCTCCCAATTAAAGTCCTCAAGTGTTTCCCTCTTCCCCAAAGATAGGGATAGGCCCAGGGCCCAAAATTTAGGGATGAGGAAACTCTCTATTAATATGGACTGACATTTTCTCTGTGCCTTATAGTCTTACAGAATTGCCTAGGGACCTGAAAGTTTAAGAATATTTATCCAGGGGGCAGCTAGGTGGTGCAGTGAATAGAGCACCGGCCCTAGAGTTAGGAGGACCTGAGTTCAAATATGGCCTCAGACACTTAACACAAAACCTAACCATATGACCGTGGGCAAGTCACTTAACCCGAATTGCCCTCCAAAAAAAAAAAAAGAATATTTACCCAGAGTCACATAATCAGAATGTGTAAAAGCAGGACCAAAGCAGGACCAGGCCTTCCTGTCTTAAAGGCCCACTGCCTATTGACTCTATCCTATGTATTGCTTAAGGAATAATGTCTTAATTCCTTAGCTTCCCATTCAAGGTCCACCATAGTCCAATCAAAGTGTCTCTTTCCAATCATAACTACCAATATTCCCCTACACATACACATACCCAATGCTCCAGCCAAACTCTACTGTTCACCATTTCCCAACTCTACCCCTGTATTATCATCTCCATGACTTTATTCAGACTGTCCTCCCGCTTGTTTCTCTGTTAAAATCCAACCCACCTGCAAGTCCTAGCTCAAATGTCATCCATTCCATGAAATCACCCCCCAAACCCTAAGGCAAAGGGATTGTTATCTCCTTCTGAAATTTTGCAGCTGTTTAGCCTGTATGATCATAACTGAGGCACCACCATTCACATACTCTAAGTACAGGCTAGTCCCTAGAAGGAAATATACATTTAAATCTCCATAATTTAATAAACTTAAGGCAAGAACTCTTAGCCACTCTTCATCTTTACTCTTCCTTATCAATTTTAAGCTCCATTAGACCATGTCTCCTTTATCTCTGTATCTCTCTTAGTGACTAGTAGAATGTGTTGTGTATAAAAGGAATTCATTCACTGAATGCACTTGATTACCGGGAAAACATGAATACTGACATATTATGGGAGATGTACAGACTACATAGTCAGTCTCTTCTTTCACTTAGCATTATCTTTTTCTATTAAATGCAATTGCCTTCCTTTCCTGCTCCACAGAGGCCTTGCTTGTCTAGCCACTAAATGTTTGTTTTAGAAAATCTGTAGCCAAATATCTAACCTGCTCCTGATGCTGTCCTACTTAGAGTTACTCAGAATTCTACTGACCCCTTTAATGCAATTGGAAGCAGATTAAAGAACAGGAAGGCCGACTGTTACAAAAGAAGCCACGGTTTTCTTCTTTAACTACACCCTTGGAAGCCACAATGAACACAGCACTTCCATGGTACTTGCACAGAAATTTCAACTGGCCCCTTCACTCTCCTTTCCAGCAATTCTTATCTTTACTCTCTGATCTTTTAGTATATTATCTGCATTAGTATAGTATCTGATTCTTATCTCATCTTTGTCCATGAAAAGCAGCATTAACTTGCTCAGTGTGGCACTCAAATATTACATATAAATTAAGTATAATAATAAGAGTAATATTAATAGCTTTTATCTAACATGTTAAACTTTGCAAATCACTTTACATATATTAAATCATTTTATCATCACAACAATCCTGGGAGGTAAATGCTATTGAGAGGCACTGATGTTAACCCACTGTATAAGGAGAACTGGGTCTTTAGTCAGGACAACCTGAGTTTAAATCTATCCTCAGATACGTACTAGTTGTATGACCCTGGGTAAGTCACCTAACCTCCCTGTGTCTCAACTTCCTCAACTGTAAAATGGAGACAATAATAACATCTATTTTGCAGGGTTATTGTGAGGATTAAATGAGTTAATATTTATTAAAAAAAAAACACTAAGCACGGTGTCTAGTACACAGTTGGTGGTGTATAAATGTTTATTCCCTTACCCCTCCGCTATTATTATCACGAGTCTCAGAAGGGTTTACTGACTTGTCCAGGGTCACAGAGCTAGTAAATGTCTGAGGCTGTGTTTGAACATAGGTCTTTCTAATTGTAGGCCCAGCAACATACACACTTTGCCATTGAGCTGTCCCCATTCCATTCATAAATATAAATAATGTGTTGCTAAAGTGCCTATATGCAAGTGTGGCTTCAAGCGATGTCGGCACTAAACACCCTCCCCCATATACTCAGCCATGTACCTCTTTAAAAAGAACCTGTTAGGGCAGTGGTTCTCAACCTGTGGGTCGGGACCCCTTTAGAGGTCAAATGACCCCTTCACAGGGGTCACCTAAGACCATCGGAAAACACATATTTCTGATGGTCTTAGGAACTGAGACATGGCTCCTCTATCCATCTCCAGGCAGGTTGGCCTACATGCAGATACGCCCACATCCAAGTATTAAAGGGTCGTGGCATTAGGAAGGTTGAGAACCACTGTGTTATGGAGAATCCTTCCATTTACATGCTATTCCTTTCTATCTTCAAGTTTTATATGCAGCAACAATGTCAAGATGATTCAGGTTCTCTAGGTATATGCCTGTTAATCAATCTTGATCTGAGTTCAAATCCAGATTCAGACACTTATTAACTGTGTGATCACTGGACAAGGATCTCATATTTAGAATGCCAACAATTCAATTAACCCAGGACCATAGGATCATAGAGCTAGAAGAGACCTCAGGGGTCATCTAGTCCAACTTCCTACAGATGAGGAACTTGAGGATAAGACATATTAAGTGACTTGCCCAAGGTGATATAGGCGATTCCTGAGAGATGTGATTTGAACCCTAGTTCTCTGACTCTATAACCAGTATTCTTTCTCAAAAAGAAAAAAGAAGCATAATCTTTAACCCTTCAGCTTTCTTTTCTGCCTTTTCAAAATCTGGTCTCAACCTACGTTTCTAGTCTTATCGCATATTACCCTCCTTCATATATGGCACAGTATCACATAGCTTCCCACCCAGCTGTATTCCTTCAGAATTTTCCAACATTCTCCAGGAACCTCATCAGCTCTGGGACTCACACCTCCAGTACCCAGAGGACTGAAGGGAGTCAGTCTCAAAACTCCTTTTATGGATAGAGGGGGAGAATCTCTTCAGTTCCTACCAGGCTGCCCTCCTTTGAACTTGATTCCTGTCCTTCTGTCTAAGCACATTAAACTGTAATCTTCTTGAGGTGAGAAACTTTCTTTTTCTTTATTTTTATACCTAGCATTTAGCACAGTGCCTGGAACATAGTAGGTACTTTATAAATGGTTGTTGATTGATTGATGATTACCACTGACATCTACATTATTTTTCATAAAAGCTATTTTTTGCCCATATCCTTGTTTTCTAGTTGACTGGAGCCAAACCTAGAATGTCCTCCTCCTATGCCTCCTATCCTATCCCTTCCTGAAATGTCCTTCCTCCTCTTCTTATCACATCACAACAGTGATGTCTTCCATGTGAATTGGATTTAAGTGAGGCAGAGCTGTAGTCACCAGCCTCATCCTTCTTAGAGACTCTCGTTTCCTTCTGGACTCTCTTCTCTAGGCCCTCTTCTTTATGATTTTTTTCTGTTTCCCCCATCTGTTAATGCCTTTCCAAAAAAGATTTAATATCTATTTTGCATAAACATGTTGTCTCTTTGTAGCAGCAAGCACCCTAATATACCCAGGATGGCTGCTAACACAGGTTCTTAGATCTGCTTTTCTAAAGGAAAGCAACTCAAAGTGAGTTAACAATCTTACTTTAATCAATCAAACATATATAATTTACCTAGTTCAGGGGGAAAAGTCAGCACCTTGAACTTCAGAGAATACAAACAGAAGTTACAAGCCGACAAAGAAACAGATCAGCAGACGGGCTTCCAGTCACTTGACCATCACATCCATACCTAGTTAGTTACCAGAGAGGGAAGCACCAACATCTGGGTTTTTCAAAGCCAGAGGGGTTCAACAGCCGCCCAGAGTCTCATCTGGCCAAATCACACAACTCTTTCCAAAGTGAGCCCCAAAGCAAAAACTCACATCAGGGCATCTATAGCCTTCTCCTGGCTCGGAGAATGTCACAACCTTCTTGACCCACTGCCCAATCATAAAGCAACAAGGCATGGGCATTCCTGAAGAACAAGCCTCCAGCCACAGGCTCCATGTGACCACATTCAGCCTATTAGGGGGCAGAGTATATTTTCAAATTAGGGAGGTTCTCCAAGTCACTTAAGCCTATCAAGGGGCCAAGGGGCTGGGAAGATCTTCAGATTCCCATAACACTCCTCAAGCTGTACTGTAAGTTCTTTGAGAGCAGGGATAATTTCCCTTTTGCCTTGGTATTCTTAGTCCAGAGTGGCACATTCTGATTGATTGACTGACTGACCAAAAGAATTCATGATCAAGTAGCCAACTTGTTTAGCTAAACTGGTCTTCAGAAAGCAGTCTCAGTCTTTATTTCAAGGCTTGTACTTGAAATCCCTTCCACTGTGGTAAAGCCTACTACACCTCTGCTGACAAAACCTTCAAAAATTAAGGATCATCCCTACACCATAATGGGGCATCAGAGAACAGGTTAAATAGGCCAACAGGGGGTGAGGTCTTGCCAATGCTCCCCTTTCTTGATGATATTGTACTAGTTGCATCCAGCCCTGTGCTACTGCTGAGCATATGAAATAAGATTAATCCAGAAAAAAAAGGGGGGGGGGATGAAGAACATCTTTTGTCCATACAATATTAAACAGATGAATAGCCAGCCATGTTGTGGGCAGACATTGCAAAGGCAGAGGATTGTTTTTGAAAAACTGCAAAATTCATAATGGACGATTTGAGAGACAATTGATTGTTATACTAACAGTAACAGATAGTTTTACAGGGTGTCCCAAAAGTCTTAGTGCAGTTGTAAGCTTTTAAAAAAGATTAAAACTACACTAAGATTACTGGAACACCCTGTAGAATGCTTTAAGGTTTACAAAACATTTTACATACATAATTTTATATGAACCTCCCAATAATCTTGTGAGATAGCAACTATGGGTATTATTATTCTCCTTTTATAGATGAGGAAACCAAAGTTCAGAGTGATAAATAACTTGTTCCTGCTCACACAACTATCAAGTGTCAAGGGAAAAATGCAAATCTAGTTCTTCTTGACTCTAAGTCAACCATTATAGGTAACGAGCCAGACTGCCTCCAAATTACCTCTCTCTATATCCCTTGTATCCACTACAGTGACTAAAATTCCACAGCTGAAGATCCTGTCCTTTAATTGAAGGAAGAGAAACAGATTAGGTTATTAGTCATTGGCACCCTAGTGTAAATTAATTTCCCCTGTTAGGTCTAACAGAGAGCAGGGCTATTCTGGCTTCTAAACTTTAGAGCTGATCAAATCTTGATTTTTTAGGGAAATAACTATATGTTTAGAAGTAGTATAGATTTAGCATCAAGCACAAACTTATTACTAGAAACCTAAAACATCTGTCTGGTTTCTTAGGAAGGTTTGAGTTGCATCCTTTAGATCACTACCAAAAGGAAACCATGGAAAGGGGATCTTTGTCATGTGAGTACCTGTCATCCTGGTGACTCCTGACTGTTTCCTGGTTACCTGACTGCTGGCTTCTAGTCCAATTTCTCTAGCCTTTCTTCCATTTGCATTTTGACTACGCTGGTCAAAACTGAAAGTTATCTCTTCTTCTTAAAATTTTCCCAGGGTATTTTGTCTGGATCTTTCCAAACTGAATGTTCTCTCTCCTTCTTCAGACCTTTCCCTCTCAATTATTCCTGAGTCTATTACATTAAACCCTGTAATACATACACTTATACACACATACAGATGTAATTATATGAAATAAATGAATAATAATCTACAACATTATATATGTATATTTATTTATTCATTTATTTATTCATATATGTATATTTATTTATTCATACCCTTTATGAGGGTAACAGGACTTTAGCACATGTCAAGATCACCCTAAGATTGAAGTTCTCCTGTGACAGATGCCAGGGCTCTGTCTCTGGGAGAAGACATTCTTCATGGTCTTATTGCATTGTTGGGAGCAGCTTCTTTCAATTGGCTACATAGTTAGAACTGCCTGAATCTTTAAATCTACTTAACTGAGGCACAATCATTCTTTTTTGTGATGGAATTCAGGGACAAAGACTCATTCACTCAGCAGGGACCACATGAAATAAGCTGAGGGAGAGAGCCCAAGAGTCTCTTCCCCTTTCCCTGAAAAAGGTTGGGATTTTTTTTTTAATTTTCCCTTTTCAGTTCTTCTTGAAAGAAGTGGATTTCCCATATCAGGAGCTCAAACCATTGCAACTTTTTGAGTCCAGGATTCTAAGCTGGGTGTTGCCATTAGCTCAGCAGGGAAGCCTTGAGAAACCAGGGTCCCCAATGTAATGGATGCAAGAACAGGGAGTGATTTGGACTTGGAACATGGTACAACTAATGCCATGTAGGAACTGAGTAAAGTTGTGAACTCAATTCCCTTCCCCAGCCCAAAGACTGAGATAGTTTTGAGGAAATTATGCTCCAGAAGGAGGAAAGCTAGGTGGCATCGTGAATAGAGTGGTGGGCTGGCAGTCAAGAAGACTTATCTTTCTGAGTTCAAATCTGGCCTTAGACACTTACTAGTTGAGTGACCCTGGACAGGTCACCTTATCCTGTTTGCCTCAGTTTCCTCACATGTAAAATAAACTGGAGAAGGAAATGGCAAACCACTCCAATATCTCTGCCAAGAAAGTAACAAATAGTTGGACACAAGTGAAAACCACTAAAATGTTGGTGGGGTGGGGGGTGTTTGTATGTTTGCTCCTGTTTTGCATTTGAAGTAAATATTCCTGAAAATCTAATCTGATTGTTAAATGCTTAAATGGAACTAGGGTGCTTGCTCCTTTCAAATTGGAGGAATATAATCAGTGGGGGACTTGAGCCATTGGCAAAGATTAAAAAAACAAAACCCCTAAGGGGACCAGAGAATCCTAGGTGAGAAGTCAAAATATAATACACCTGGCCTCCAGGTAGTGGAGATTGGAGAATTACTGTTACATGAGATTATAAACTTTTTGAGGGCTATGATAATTATGTTTTAATCCCCAGTGCTAAGCACAGGCTTGTACATAATAGGTGCTTAATAAATGCTTGCTAAATTCTTTGAATCCAGCTAGACTCTCCAGTCTAATCATTTCCTTTGGTTTGGAATTTCCCAGATTTCTACCCTCACAATAGATTTCCTGTGGAGTTAAAGCCTGGATGCTGCTCCTGATGGTTCTACATAGCTACAGCTATTGAAGACCCACAAAAGAAAGTTCTTGTCACCCAAGTCCTCGGTACTGTCAGATAGATCCATATCAGAAAATCATATGATTTCATCAATGGAAATGAAATTTTAAAATAGACACCACCATCTCCTTTTCTTTTGCACCCTTAGGACTGTGGGACTTTTCCATCTGACTTGCAGCTGAAAACTCCCATATGTTGTCTCCTCTGTTAGAACAGAGGAATTTCCAGAGAGGGGACTTTTCTAATTATATCTCCAGCAACTAACACAGTATTTTGCACATTGCAATACCATAATTATTGCTTTATTTAATCTTTTATTCCCTCCTGTAATGGGAGGGGGTGAGGAATAGATTTGTGTTATTGTTCAGTCATTTTTCTGTCACATCTGACTCTTCATGACCCTAGTTGGAATTTTCTTGGCAAAGATACTGACTAGAGTGGTTTTTGCTATTTCCTTCTCCAGCCCATTCTACAGATGAAGAACTGAAGCAAACGGAATTAAGTGACCCACCCAGGGTTAGCTGGATAGTAAATGTCTGAGATCACATTTGAACTCAAGGTCTGACTCCAGGCCCAGCACTCTATCCACTGAGTCACCTAGCTACCCAAGGAATGGATATTCAGATGGTTGCTAGCATAAGAAGCAGTATGTCACAGCGGCAAAAGCACAGGATTTGTAGTCAGATGACTAGAGTTCCAATCCTACTACTTCCCCTAAAATAATACAACCTTGGTCAAGTCTAACCCCACTGGGTCTCAGTTACCTTATCTGTAAAATGAGAGGGTTGGACTAAATGTGTCTTTAAAGTGTCTCCCAACTGTGTGATCCATCTGTGATCTTGTGTATTGCTAATGCTCAAGCAAGTACACAAAAGTCATCTCTCCCACCCTGTCACTGTGGCACCTCTGTCTTCCCTACCTCTTTGTGAATCTGGAGGAGTGCCAATTTGACAAGGAGAAATTAGGACTTCCTAGGCCATATTATAGATCAGATTAAATCCACAAATGACCAGTTTTTGTGTTGGATTAGAACATCTTTGCAAATGACAAAGATCAACATTTTTCCAGTGAGTCACTCTTCCATGTTTTTTCCTTTGACATCTTCCCTAAAAGACTCCCTAAGAAAACTAGGCATCTGCCAGCAATGCTGCAGGTAAATAAGACACTGTCAAGTTCAAACATCTATTCATCATTGCTCCCATTTTGATTCACTTTGACCAACACCAGTTATTTGCTCAAGAAGTAGGCACCTTCAGTATGGTGGTAGGGGTCACGTTCTAATAGTTATTCCTTTTGTATACATGTGTCAATCAAATTCCATATGACTAGAATTAATATTTCCTTTGGCTTCCCTTTCCATATGGTGAGGCCATGTGCCCCTCTATATGTATAGACTTGTCCTATTAGAGTATAAGACCACTGAGGGCAAGGATACTTTGGCTAACTTGCATTTGTATTTCTAGGTTTAGCACACAGTCTTACACATAGTAAGCATTTAATAAATATTTCTTTTAATTCATTCATCCACACTTCAATCTGCCCTCCTCTCCCTTAACCCTAGAAGTCAATACCCACTTTTCAGAGGTATATGATCTTGAGGAAAGAGTCCCTGGCCATTAAAAAGTGTTAGAGAATCAATAGCATCCTCTGGACAGGATCCAACGCTTCCTTAGAGCAAGAGCCATCTGGTAAAATCTGGAATACCTGTGTAAACTGACATACCTGTGGAAACTGACTCAATGCCACATCTGAAGGGCCCATTTTCAGCCATCTTCTACTTTATTTTAAGCCAAATATAACAAGAAACCAAAAGCCACATACAAAAGATTAGTTGACTAGTCATAACATGGCATATTGTAAAGAACAATGGATTTAGAATCAGAGGACCTAGATTCAAAGCCTGACTCTGCTGCTTGCTACTTCTCTGGGCCTTAGTTCTTTGTCTTTAAAGTGATGGAGTCTGATTAGATGGCTTCTACGGTCCCTCCCAGCTCTAAATCTGCGATCCAGCAGCGGATCTTTTGAGAACCCCTATATATAGGTAAACAGGCATCACTCTAAATAAAATATCACTCTGATAACCCCTTAAAAAAACTGGAAGATTGCTCTTTCAGGTGCTTGGGAATAATCCAGGTGGTGGTTAGCCCAGTGACATTCTAAATGCAGTATTTTACCCTCACTCTATGTTCATTCTGTCTTTTACTATTCAAGATTCAACTGTACATTTTCTAGGTCATAAGTTCTATCCCAGAGATGTAGACATTATATCATAATAATAAATTTTAAAATATAACAAAATAAATAATAAAATAATAAAAAGCAAAGTACTGAATTTAAGGTCAATAATATATCTGGATTTAAATCATGTCCCAGAGACTTGCTAGTTGTATTACCCTGGGCAAGTCACTTAACCTCAGTTTCTTCATCTACAAAAAAGGGCTATTTTAATAGCACCTACCTGAGCAGTGGGTCACTATTCTCTAATATCTACATCTCAAAGGAGATGGTATATGTAAAACTCTTGGCAAATCTCAAAATGTTACATAAATATGAGCTACTATTATTATTTTCATCTCCTGGTTCTTCACTCCCCTTCCACAGTCACTGAATGAAAGGGAAGAGGATGTTGTAGTCAGTTACATTTTAGATCCCAAATGAAGGTGGGGGCATCTCATACATAGTTAGCTGAGAATGTCATGATCTGGAAGACTAAGCTGGGAACCCTTTGGAAATGTTCATGCTTCTTCACCAATGATTCTAGAAACCTAAGCTTCAGACTGTACTTAAGTCATTCTAGCAAACAGTTGTACCCAAATTTCAGATCCCACTAAAATGGCTCTTTAAGATGTAAAAGGGCATTGGGAGCATGCCTCAGCTCATCATGGAATAGGAACCACAAACAGGGGATTTTGAAACTAGAAAGAACAAAAGACCTGAATTCTCCGAATACACATCTTTCTCATAACTACTTGACCTTCACAATTCCTTCCTACCTTCTGCTTTCTTAACTGTTGGCTTCCACCCCAGATCTTCTGTTGCCTGCTTTTCTCTATGTTTGGATGGCTTCATTTGGACACAGATTATACAATGATTTCTATCCATATCGATATTTCTACCTATATTTTATTTATTCCTTTGCACTGACATTTCCAGCTTCCTGACCCATAACTGAATCCTTAGGCACTTAACAACCCTCTTCACTTGACCTCCATTTCTCAACTCTGACGCACCCCATTGTCGTCTTCTCATGCAGGTCACAATTACCGGCAACTAAACATTAATCCCTCCTGCGTAGGGACTTGAAAGGCACCCAAAATAGTTCTGTCGTGTTGTGCTGTCACCATTACAGGGGAACATTGTTATCCCCACTTTCCAGCCATCTAATATTCCAATGGCAAGCAACTGTCAGATATGCAATTCACCCTTCCTTGTGTCCTTTATTTATTGTAAAAGCAACCTAGAGACTTTTACAATAATAGCAATAATTCACATTACCGTATCTATTTAAGGTTTATAAAATGCTTGTCTCACAATAATCCTAAGAGCTAATATTGAGGTGATAATAATATTTACCATGACACTGCGAATCAGAAAAGTTAAATGATTTGCCCAGGATCTTGCAATTAATAATTGTTGGAATCAGCATTTAAACATGGGTTTTCTACCTTCAAGGCCAGAATTCTTTCAGCTTAAGTATATTGTTTCTCCTTATCTTATGAGAGTAGGCCTCAAAGGGCCTGGTTCTTTCTTCATAGATTCACAAAATTTCAGAGTTAGAAGGTACCTAATTGGCTACTGGAGTGCAATCCATACATGAAAGGAATCTCCCTTAGATCATACCCAACAAGGGGTCACTCATCATTTGCTTGAAGGCCTATAATGAGAAGGAGCACCCTGTTTCCTGAAGAATGCCTATTGTAATTTTAAATGACTTTAGAGTTAAAGAAGTTGGATTTTTTATGTTAGGAAGGGAAGGAGGAAGAAACAAAGGAAGGAAGGAAAAAAGGAAGGAAGGAAACAAGCATTTATTAGATTTATTAAATGTTGACTCTATGTCAGAAACTGTGCTAAGTACCAAGAATGCAATAACACAAAAAGAAAGACAGTCCTTTCCTTTAGTACCTTAAATTCTAGTGGAGGAAGACAACATAGGAAGTAAATGAAAAAAAGCAGGAATTACAGGAGAAGAGGGAGTTGACTATGAAAGTATATAGCCTAGGCCTCTTCACAAAATGGAGACTTCAGGAGGAATTCACCAGTGAAGGATTGTGGTAGGCCTTACAGAGGGATAATCCAGGTTGAGAAAGCACGAGGAGATGGGAAACCCCAGGCACTAGGGGAAGTTCCAGGACAAGACAGTTGCAAAGGCATGGTTTTGAAGTCTGGAAGCCAGGAATAGTGCCAGGAGAGCAATATAAAGTAAATTTATATTTGGTGGCACACCCTTGTAATACCTACTAGCAGGGAAGCTGAGTCTGTTAGATCTCTTGAGAGCTTGGGAGCAACAGTGGGCTATGTAGACAGGTTATTTGTCCTGTCTGGCATCAGTATGTCCTACCGTTGGATGCTGGGAGCTACCAAGTTGCCTAAGGAAGATAAATTGGTCCAAGTCAGAAACAGAGGAGGTGACAGATCCTATGTAGATCAGTAATGGGACATCCCATAATTCATAAGTAGTCCAAAGAGAGGGAGATAAAGGGGGTAATTAAGGGGGGGAGAGAGAGGGTGAGGGAGAGAGAGAAATTCTCATTTACAAATTCTACCTCTTATTCCTGCTTCTACCCTCAGGATCAAGTAGAACAAATCTACTTCTTCTTCAATATAGGAGCCTTTTTTCAAATGCCTAAAGACAACCTTCATGTCTCCAGTAAGTAGAGGCCTTAGGTAGGGTACAGTGGAAAGAATATTGAATATTCATAGGACATGAGGAAAATTCTCATCTCTCTCGTTTACTATCTATGTGACCTTGGTCAAGTCATTTAGCCTTTTTGAGCCTCAGTTTTCTCATTCTTAAGAGAGGATTGGACTAGAAGATATCTAAAGTTTCTTGAAGCTCTAGTTCTATGATTCTCCTCTCCAGGCTAATGAGCATCATTTCCTTCAGCTGACAGTCAACTAGAATTTATTAAGCATCTGCTACGTTTCAGGCTCTGTGCCCAACTCTAGACCCCCTCATACAGTATTGTACCCTTCTGGATGTCTGCCTTTCTCTGGATGGTCTACAATTCATCACTGACTCTTCTGAAACGTGACATCGCACATAGTCTGATTGTGGCAAAAGTATATTAGTGAAATATATGGATGTTGCTCTTTGGGATTTTAATTATCTTCTGGATGCTCCAGGTCCATTAGTAAACCAAAAGTAAGGACATACAGTTAACTAATAAAAGCCTTTAAATCAGAATCCACCCCACTATAGGAACAATAGGAGGAATGCCCATAGAGGGGGACCCAAAACAAGGGTGAAGATACTGACAAAGGGAGATCCAGAAAACTCTGAAGAAAGCCTGGCCTTCTTCACAAGTTTGACCAAATAGCTCTGGCTCTTTTGTCCTGAATTAGAGAAGGAAGGAATCATAGATTCAAATATTAAAGAGGTCTTAGGTCAATCTAATCTGACTCCTTAGTTTTACAGATGAGGAAATTGAGGCCCAGAGAGGTTGAGTGACTTGCCCCAAAGACACAAATAGTAAGTAGCAAAGCTGATATTTGAACCCAGGTTCTTTACTCGATTATTTTATGCCCCCATTAGAAAACTCTCAAGTCCCTGAAGTAGCATTTACCATCTGCCAGATCACAAATAATTCAGTGTGTGTGATCTCATGTCCAGAGGCTTTGAAATGATTGATAACAGGAATGAAGAAATATTAATATTATCATCTGAAATGTTGCCAAAGTTTATAAAATATTTTATATTCATACACAATGAGAGGTTGGCTACAGGTATGATTATCCCCATTTTACAGTTGAGAAAATTGAGACCAGGATCAATTAAGTGATTCATCAATAGTTAGCTTGTTAACTTACTGGCCCATGGAATTCAAAGGAAGTCAGTGAGTTAGCACTCAATAATCATTTACTATATGCCAGGCACTGGGCTAAGTGCTAGGTAAACAAGGAAACTGTCAGGAGACAATCCGAATCTGTGTGCCTTCAGATTCAGGACTCTCCACTTTGCCTTAAATAGCCTTAACTGAGGTTTCTACCAAGCACTTGTGGTATTTCTTGTCTTCCTACTGAGGTATCTAACCCACAGTTTCCAGAGTCTTATAACCAACTGGCCAAAGAGGTAGGAAAGCATTGCCCTAGAATAGAACCCAAAAACTCTGCTGATTGTAACTGTAGTTGGAGAAGTTTGAGAATGAGACTGAGAAAGAGAAGTGACCTCCAAGGGAAAGCCATTTAATTTAATTATATGCATCATTTCATACGTAAACATATAAAGGTGACGGCAGGGAAACCTGATACTTTATTTTCAGTGTGGGAAGGTTAGGTTTTAGAGAAGTCTCTGCTACTGCTTCTTCAGAATTTTACAGATTGACTAGAAACCAACTGATCAACTAATGTTTATATCAGGGTTTTATTAAATTATTAAAAAGAAAATAAATAAAAAAATTCAAACTTGCTCCAAAAGGGTTTTGTTTCAATTAATTCTTATTCACCTATAAATAAAAATAGCACCTAGTGTGCTGGAGCTCATTCTTGGGTTAAAGTTACAGGTTTCCCAGAGTATTAATTGATGAGAGATCTCTAAGATATTCTATCAGATCTTTAGGAGACTGTGGATCAGCTGGAACAGCGGAAAGGATGCTAGATTTGGAGTCACTGAACTTGGTTTCAATTCCTGGTTCTTCCATTCACTGCCTTGGGTTAGTCACTTGATGTTACAATTTCTCATTTGGGAAAATGAGGATAGTTGACCCTGGATGTCCTTCTAGGGTCACTTCCACCTTTAAATCTAAGATCCTGTGATGTATCTTAGGAAGAAAAAAATATTTGACTAGAATTGTGTTTGAATGAAAATAAAATAAGGAAAAACAATGCCTTCAGGTATGGGACAAATGCTCTTGTATAACAATAATAATATTAATAATAGGAAGAACTAATACTATATTTTTCATTGTATTTCATTATGTCTCAAAAGTATTATTATTTCTGCAAAGATCTTTTCTGTTTCTTGAAAAAGGTACAGTAGATATTACACAAAACCTAAAAATAGTGAAATCTAATTAAATGTTTCTTAAAGGGGTTACCAATAAAAGAGGTAGAGGTGGTATGAAGAAATAAAGAAACTGACTTTCATCCAGACAAATTATTTATTTAGCTATGCATATGCTCCAAACCTGGACCAAGGCTCTCAGTAGCGGAGAACCTAGTAGCTTGGTTTTTCACAGTTAATATACAATTTGAAGGGAGGGAAACCTGGAAACAGGATTATGGGGACTGAGACATCCAGTTTCTCATTGGTAGAGGGGTGTCAGGAGACATTGAGGTGAAAGGGAAAGGAGTATTCTTATTACATTCATTGTAAGGTGACAGTAGGGAAGGGGAGCACTCTTGTGAAATCTCCCGAATCAGGTAATTTGCATGGAGTTGTGTAGTAGCAAGCACCCTAGCATACCCAGGATGGCTGGTAGCACAAGTTCCTAGATATGCTTTTCTAAAGGAAAGCAACTCAAAATGGATTAATAATCTTACTTCAATCAATCAAACATATATCATTCTCCTAGTTCAGGAGAAAAAGTAAGCACCCTGAACTTCAGAGAATACAAACAGAAGTTACAACAGAAAATAACACAATTTAGCAGATAGGGCTTCCAGTTGTCTGACCATTACATCCATACCTAGTCAGTTACCAGAGAGGGGAGCACCAACATCTGGGTTTTCAAGGCCAGGGGGCTCAATGGCTGCCCAGAGTCTCATCTGACCAAATCACACAACTCTTCCCAAAGTAAGCCCCACAGCAAAACCTCACATCAAGGTATATATAGCCTTCTCCTGGGTCAGAGAATGTCACAACCCTCTTGACCCACTGCCCAATCACAAAGTAACAAAGTGTGGGCATTTCTGAAAAACAAGGCCCCCCACCCCAGGCTCCATGGGACAACATTCAGCCTATTGGGGGCAGAGTGTATTTTCAAATCAGGGAAAGTTCTCAGATTCACTTAAGCCTATTAAGGGGCAGGGAAGATCTTCAGATTCCATTACCTTTGGCCCCAAGATCTTTAGTATCCATTATATAGGCAATTTACATCTGAATTAGCATTAACATCTCTTAAGTACAACATAATCCCCACAAAATAGAGATATTACATTTGCAAGATATATAACATAACAACTCAAATTGACACTTCACAAAATGGTAGCTAAAAACAGAATAGAGTTACTAATGCTAATTTTTGATGTAACATTGGTCACACTATATAGGAAAATTAGGAAAGAAATAGAAGTGGCAATGAGGATCAAGGAGTAATCCAGCTCCTACCACAACAACCAGTGAATCAAGAAATAAATGAAAGTTCAACCAGTTCTGGAAAGGGTACATAAGGTAGCCATGTCATCAAGAGGGAGGCTAGGCCTTGGTGAGTACCAAAAGATAGAGGAATCAAGAATGGGAAAGGTTTAAATCTAGTTTGTTAGCCATGGAACAGGCATTCCAGAGAACACAGTGAAAATATTGGGTAACTTTAGAATGGGATTTGGCGGTAAGGGAAAGCTTGAGTTAAGGGGGAAGAGTATAAGAGATTAGTCGTTGGAGGATGGAGAATAGATTTTAAATGATGACAGCCTGGCATTCAGAATAATTTGGGATGGAGAGCGTAGGAAGGGATAGAAGCATATTAATCATTGAGGAATAAGTTTGGGTAAATTATCATTGTCCGCAAGGTTTATCGTTGGGTTGAATTATCCCAGAGCATCAACAGATATGTGTGGCTAGAAAGAGGGATGGGGGACTTCATGGAGGAGACTCAAAAAAGGGCAAGGTAGTAGCCCTGAGGAGCTTTAGGTGACCACAGATTATATCTACCCAAAACTTAATGGAAGGTAAAGGCATATAACAAAAAAAGGAAATAATTCCTTCCTCAGGAAGGTTACATTCTAGTTTAGAGAGGAGGTGATAACATCTACATAAATTAATAAAAAGTATATGGGAAATAAAAACAAAGTAATTTCATGGGGTAGCACTAACAATGGAGTAAACCAGGAAAGTCTTCTTGTCAGAAAGAAAATTTGAACCAATACCTGAAATTCTAGGAATTCCAGTAGGTGGAGAAAAACAAGAACCAGTCTAAGCGCGGGAAACAGCCTGTGCAAAAGTCCAGATGATAGAAACTAGTTTGAATGCCATGTCCAGGGAAGAGTTGGTAGACCAGTCTATCTAGAACTTAGAATGAATGAACCAAAGAAACGTGAAATCAATCTGGAAAGGTAGGATAAAACTAGACTGAAAGCATTGTAGATGCCAAGGGAAGGAAGAGTTTGTAGTTCATCCTGGAGACAACAAGGAGTCAGTGAAGCTACTTGAGTATGGAAGTCCCAAGGTCAGAATGTGCTTTAGGAACATCATGTTAGCAGCTATGAGGGAATGGATTAGAGAGAGGAGAGCCTTGAGACAGGGAGACTGACTAGGGAAGCTACAATAATGGTGTCTTTCTTACAATCTTATAGTCCAAGTAAGGCGAAAAGAGACATAACCAGGGTAAGAGCCGTGTGAGTGCAGAGAAATGGACAGATGCAAGAGATGTGATGGAGGTAAAATCAACAGGATTTAGCAACTGATTTCTTATGACACTTGGAAAGTCAAAAATGACTGAGATCTTAACCCTGGATGACCAGAAGGATAATAACATTCTAGACAAAAATAGGGAAGTTTGAAGGAAGGATGGGTGTAGAGGTACATTTTGCACATTCTCAGAGAAAGATCATTGACTCTTGAGGAAGAAGAATGGGTTTCAAATGTCGCCTCTGACACTACTTATGTGCCTGGGGCAAATCATTTCATTTCTCTCAGCCTCAGTTTTCTTATCTATACATTAGATGGCCTCTCTGAGGACCCCCTAAGTCCTAAGTCTAAAAACTCATGTGCATATGAATTTAGCAAACTCTCAGAGCTGGACAGGTACAAGAACATTTTATAAACAAAGCTATTTCCCCAAAATCCCTTGTATGTGAAACTTCTCCCAGTACTTGAATCTTTACATAAATCATGTGAAAAATTGTAAACTACTGATTCTGGGAAATGGCCAGTTTGGTGTGAATTAATGTATGTAGTTCACAGTACACAACTATTCTATATCTTTCTCATCTTTTATAAGAAACTATTTCCTGTATCGAGAGGCAACTGACACAGGATGCTCTACTGTGCTTGAAATAAGCATTAATTGTTCAATACAGATGTTTTACAGCCGAGCCTCAGAAAGTCCCTAAATTTCATAGAACTCAATTGATTTTTTTTTCAGATGGAAACTCCCATATTTCAAAGTATTTAGTCTCTCATAAATCATGTAGGCATATATCCTATCATTAAAGAAAGCCCCATTGTCTGTATCCAGCTTGCTTCCATCAGAATCCACCTTAAATTCCTCTTTGTATCTCCTAGACAAGCACCCAAAGTAGCAAAAGTATATGGAAGGCTTTATTTCACTTCACAGAAAATCCAGAAGATGCAAAGAGCACTAGTAACAGGTAAACAAGTTCAGAAACACATGAAACACTCACAGTAGGTATCTTCAGAAAGAATTGAACATGAAATTACCATCAGGACAAACTGTTGATATCTTCATGGAAGCCTACATCTCCCACAAGATCATATACTATCTCTTTACCCCAAGACTCATAGTGCCTCCATCCACCCATCAGTAAGCAATTGTTAATTGCCTTTGAGGGGCTAGGTTCTGGTGACACAAAGGAAGAAGAAAAACATCCATATTAAGTAATTCTGACCCGTCATCTTATGAAAATAGCAAACAATCCCACAAACTTTAGGGAAAAGTTTCCAAGGTACATTCATAAAACAACATGGATTTTAGAGCTAGATGTTATGTTAATTAACAATTTGATTTAAAATGTAGCCTCCAGTTGAGGAAGTACCATAGGCCAATCTGTAATTGTGCTTCCCAGTAACTGGCTTGCAGACATGACCAGGCTCAAAAGTTTACTGAGTTGTAAAACCTTTGCTACTTCATAAAGCTTGTAAGCTGAAAATACCTGCCTCATTCTCTCTGGTTCTAAGTCCCAACCTACTACAACATCAAGAGCCACTCAGTATAGTATTAAGTCAGAAAATACTAACTCCATCATTTTACAGATGAGGAAACTGAGGCCCAGAGAAATGGAGAATTGAGCTAGGATTAGAAGCCAAAGTTACCAATTGCTAGCCCCAGTGCATTTTTCAGGTCACCCTTTTGAGGGAAATAAACTTTAAAGTCAAAAGGGGCAGTAGTTTTGTAGCAGGGTTTTCACATCAGTCACCAACTCACAAATCAATTACCCAAATCTGGCATTATGATGAATTCCACCTTTCACCCTCAATTGGCATGGATAAGTAATCAATGAAAACAATGGGGGAAAAGATTTGAAATATTTCAAAAATCAGAGCAGCTGTCATCACATGCACTGATGAAAATTCCTTAAAGCAATGCCAAGTCTGTGCAGGTAAGCAGAAGGTGAGTGGTTTTTTCAAAATGAAATTACTTGGCTACAATAAATCAAGAGAGAAAATTGAAGAAACATGGAAGTTACTGAGATCAGTTACTATGGACAGCCTCAGATCAGTAATAGCAAAATGTCTGCTTTGTCTTGAGGTAAAATCCAATTCAGAATGCAGTTTGGGAGAAGTAAGAATGATGTAGGGAATGAAAAAGAGTGATCTTAGGGGAAGAACTGAGGCTCAATCTGTTGGAAAAGTCCCTATCCCTCACTCCACCTCCCCACCCCATCCAAACTTGGACTTGACAAAAACATTTTTGCAGCACTTCAATGTATCATATTGGGAAACACTGTTTGAAAATATGGGCAGCTTATAACTGTAGTTAAACATCAAAAATTAAGAAAGTATGCTTATACCATGCCCGAGTGCCACATTTATAGAATGATGTTGATCAGGAGAGTCCAAAAGAAATTTGATAAGGTATGTGTGGAGTCAGAAAAGTAGCTTTCTATGGAGAAAGTAGACGTGTCCAATGGTGCCTTGTTGAAGCATGAGGGACATGTCCTGACTGGTTTCCAGTGACTGGGGATGCCCCAAGATGATGACCGCAACTCAGGAGAATGGGTTTTTATTTCAAAGATTTTTGAAGAAAGTAACATATTAATTGTGTTTGCCTTTTCCTTTAGATCTTTTTATCTGGGGAATCATATGATATTGAAAGGACTTCTTGCTCCTTTTTCACCCACAGCAGCTAATGACACGAGAAAGAAAAATCTGGCAGTAGAAAAGATGAACTTATCTCCACACCCTAAGAGAAGGCTAAGAATGGACTTTTCTGATTCAAAGACATAGCAGCATGCAGGGCTCTTGGGGCTCGAGAGATGAGAACTATTGGCAAGTTTGCTGCAGTGCAAAACCACAGTATACAGGACTGGAAGAGAATTAAAACAACCAGTCTTAGCCACTTCCTATTAACGCAGCAAGTTTTTCAGACAGGGCAAGTCCAGTAGTGCAGGTGGTTGCCATCTAGCATCTTCAAAAAGTGTTCCCTTGTTGGAGGGGATGCTAAATTGGGGAATGGCTAAACAAGTTGCAGAATGTGAATGTAATGGAATACTATCGTTCTATAAAAAATGATGAGCAGGCAGAGTTCAGAAAAACCTGGAAAGATTTACATGATCTGAAGCTGAGTGAAGTGAGCAGAACCAGAAGAACATTATGCAGTAACAGAAACAATGGACAATGATCGACTATCATTGAGACTTAGCTCTTCTCAGTAATACAATGATCCAAGACAATATGAAAAGCCTCGTGATGGAAAATGCTATCCACATGTAGAGAAAAAACTATGGAGTCTGAATACAGATCAAAGCACTGTTTTCACCTTTATTTGTTGGGGTTTTGTTTGTTTTTCCATTCTGTTCTGATTCTTCTTTCACAACATGACTAATGTGGAAATATGTTTAATGTGATTGTAAATGTATAGCCTATATCAGAGTGCTTACTGTCTTGGGGAGGAGAAAAGAAAGGGAGGGAGGGAAAAAATTTGGAACTCAAAATCTTACAGTAATGAATGCTGAAAAATATCTTTTCACATAATTGGGAAAAAATACTATTAAGTGAAATTTTAAAAGTGCTTCCTTTCTGGAGAAGCCCAAGCCTTCAGAGTAGTACCAAAAACCGAAATAGGTCTTTACAAGTAAAAATAGGGTCTGATAAGAACATTTTGGTATCATTTATTCAACAACCCCAAAGTGTATTTATCTTCTTGGGGTGAGAGATCCAAAACACAGAAAGGCACTATGAGTCTTGGGGTAAAGGGATAGTATACGATCTTGTGGGAGATGTAGGCTTCCATCAGTTTGTCCTGATGGTAACTCCATGTTCAATTCTTTCTGAAGATACCTACTGTGAGTGTTTCATGTGTTTCTGAACTGGTTTACCTGTTATTGATGCCCTTTGCATCTTCTGGATTTCCTGTGAGGTGAAATGAAGGCTTCCAAATACATTTGCTACCTTGGGTGCTTGTATGGGAGATACTGACCCTGTTACCCACATTTGGTGAAGCCTTGTCATGATCTATACAATGGTGTCAAATTCAGATGGAAACCAGACCCTCTAAACCATACATAACAATCCCTGAGGATGGCAGATCAAAGCACTGTTTTCACCTTTATTTGGTGGTTTTAAAAGGTCAAGTTATTTGTGCTTTATTTCATTTTTTATTGATTTTTTTAAAGTTTTCTCAAATACATTTTATTCTGATTCTGACCACAATTCAGGAGTGTTGTAGCCTCATGGACTATGTTTGTCACCTCTGATCTACATCTAAACTATAAATGGATATTTTCCCTCTTGGTGGCAACTAGCCATACAGTGGATATGACCTTTTCAGAACCATCCTCAGGATCAAATTCAGTCCATGTGACCCCAGAGGCTAAGGCCAAGACCAAAAAAGGGTCAAAGAGGAGCATGGATTTCATCCAATTAAATTTTTCTACATTAGGCAAGCATCCGATTGAAAATCTGTTTGTACTACAAAAAGATATTGACCATCATTTAAGGTAGGATTAATACCTATTTTTAACTTCATGTCCCAGATCCCAAAGTTGTGAGGAATTCTTATCCTGGGCTGTGGAATTGGTGACACAGTTCACAATAGAAAATTTAGCTGTTTGACTCATCCACAGGTTGGAAAATACTCATCTACTTTCTCTCTTCATTTTTTAAATGAGGAAACTGAGATACAGGTAGATGATTTATCTGAGGTCACCCAGGCAAATAACAGAGCTAGCACAAGGTCAAAGCTTCTTGACAACTAGTTCATGCAGCTTCTCAAAGCCTAGGTTTTGCATTTTGCTTCCGTGTATCTGGATATTTTCATAAAGTCTGTACCTATAAAAATGATTTTCATTTTCAGTTATTGATTACTGGTGGGACTTTGGGGTCATAGTAAATAATATTTGCCTATTTTGTGGATTTCTAAATTAGATACAGTGGAATGTGAAATGGTTATAGAATTGCCAGATTCACTTATGATTCCATCTCTGTGAATTATGACTTCCATTCCCTGACCTAAGCAACTACTGACTTCATCCTTACCTATTTTCAAGATTTTATATGTGGAAAAAAATGTGGTCTGGTGTTTAAAACAACAGGTCAGGACTAACATTTCTAAGATGTATCCTTGACTCTGAAAGTGATGTATTCTATTGCTTTTTGCTAGTCATTCAACATTCAGGGTGTCAAGTTGCTATGTATAATTACTCATTTCTAATCACAAATGGTACATAAAGCATCCATTATGCCAACTGCTGGTTATAGCAAGAATCTGAATAAGAACAAATACATTTATTCTTTAGTTGTTTCATAGATGTAAAAGGTATCAGTTCCCCCAACTCCTTGAAAAGTAGCAAGATGTACTCAAAACTATTCACTTACTTTCTTCCCTCTTTTCTCATCTTAGAAGCTACAATGTCCTTTCTTGCTAAGCTAATCTTTCTATCATTGCTCTTCGTTACATGACATCCCTCCTCTTACAGTAAATTGCTCTGATAATCACTCCCATCTCTCATGTATCTTTCTTTTTATGCCAGGGCTCCCTTTATAACATGACACACATGAAAGGTTAAGATCTGAAGTCAAGGGATCCTCATCAATCCTTTTGGCAATTTGGTGGACCCTTTCCCAGAATGACATTTTTAGATTCATGAAATAAAATACATAGAATTTTGAAGGAAACTAATGATACTAAAACATAATTTTCAACACTTTTTTAAAAAGTTCACAGACATCAAGTTAAGAGCCCATATTGTCTACACTGACATTTTTCCATCCTCCTAAAAGTACACATGGGCCTTCCCAGTCACAAAAAAGTCTTTCTTCCCTATTATTTTCTTGCTATTATTCTCTTTCTCTTTTTCCACTCACTGCCAAGCTTCCGGGGGGGGGGGGGAGCGGAAACTATCTCTGTTCAATGCCTCAATTTACTAGCTATCTATTACTCTCACCTCTGTGTCTTATAATAATGACTTCCAAACCTGCCAGGTCACTGCAACTGCTTCCAAAGATAACTCTTTAAATGAAATCTTCATCACAAAATGGAAAGACTTCATCCTTGCCTTCCTTCTATTATCAGACAGTATTAATAATTCCCTACCTTCTACATCTTCTCTTCTCCATTAGCTTCCCAAGATATTATACTTTAAACTTTTTTTCTCTCTTGGATTAATCATCCCTACTCCCTTGAAAATATCCTCAACTAACATGATTTCCAACCCCTTCATGAACAAGCCAAATCTACCTGCTAGCCATATATAACATTTCATTTCCCACTGGTACTGTCCCCCCTCCCACAGTCTCTCTCCTTACATCCACCTCTTAATTCCCCAGGTTACTTTCTTTCCTTTATTCAAACTTTTTATGGCCTCAGTTATTAATGCTCTCTCCCTCTTTAAATTACTATTTGTTGTTGTATGTACCTTATATGTCTCTATTTACACATGTATTGAGTCAAGAAGATAAGCCCCATTGACAACAGGGAC
>CM053584.1:72493775-72510509 GCA_028627135.1 Pseudochirops cupreus
AATGACATAAGAGGCCCAAAAAGCCAATGAGGAGAAGAATGCCTTAAAAAGTCACCTTTACCAGTTGGAGAAAGAATCTCAAAAGCACTCTGAAGAGAATAATTCTGTCAAAATTAGAGTGGAGCAAATGGAAGCAAATGACTTCATGAGAAATCAAGAAGAGCACCTAAAATCTTGCTCTTGGGGTTCCTTTCATTCATAATCCCCTAATCCATCTTTCCACATTACAAAAAAAAGCCAAAACAAAAACAAGACAACTTGTAGTAACATTTTTCCTGGGATTATTTTGTACCAACGTAGAAAAACACACATTTAAAAAAAATTTATTATAACAAGAAAAAAAATGGATTTGAAGTCAAAAAACCTAAATTAGAATCCTGCCTCAGGTACCATAATGACCTTGAAAGGAAGGAAATGAGCATTTAAGTACCTACTATGTGCCAGGCACTATGCACAACCATGATCTCATTTGATGCTGCCAACGACCCTGGGAGGTAGGGATTATCATGATCCCCATTTTACAGTTGAGGAAACTAAGGCAGATAGAGGTTAAGTGACTTACCCAAGACCACACAGCTAATTAGTAGCTGAGACTAAATATGAACTCAGGTCTTCCTGCCTTCAGGCCCAGTGCTCTATCCACTGCTCTACCTAGCTACTTATAACCTGGGCAAACCACGTAACTTCTCTGGGCCTCAGTTCATTCTTCTGTAAAAAGAGAGAGTTGGACTAGATAATTACTAAGTTTCCTTACTGCTTTAAATCCAACTGTTGGACCCTACCACATCACCAGCTTCAGTTCAGCCAAGGAGATTTAGAAACCATTGCACTGAACTTCACGCTTTGTGTTCCAAGGAACCAAGGCCAACTTGCTTTGTGGGGAACATTTTTCTAGACCCCTACCACAGTTGTGCAGGTCATCTAATATCAGAATGAATTCTAGCCACATTCTCTTGAAAGAAATATAACTATTTTTAAAGCGTAATCTATAGATCAGAACTCACTGGCCAAATTCAAACTCGGAGCTTTTTCAATATGACTCCTTGTTGCCATCCGAGAGACCTGAGGTCCTGGAAGCATCTGAATTTCCCTTATTTCTAGTTATACTTAGGAGTATTTATTCAGTTCCCCTGCAAACATCTGAGGTTACCAAGGGATGGAATATAGAACATAGAAATAGTTCATTACACCCAACAAAGGATACAGAAAGAACTTGTATTTGATCTCACAGGAAGACAAGAAAATTTTCCTTTCTGGTGGTTCCTGAATTCTACTCATCTCTTCCCTATCTCTGTGGAATATAGGGAGCGTGCCCCAAATGGGCAACAATTCCCCCTAAGCACTTTTCAGGTTGGAAAAAATATATTCCCTTCCAGTTTGTTATTGTTCAGTCATTTCAGTCGCGTCTGAGTCTTCGTGACCCCATTTGGGGTTTTCTTGGCAAAGAGACTGGAGTGATTTGCCATTTCCTGCTCCAGCTCATTTTACGGATGAAGAATTGAGGCAAATAAGGTAAAGTGACTTGCCCTGAGACACAGTTAGTAAGTGTCTGAGGTCTTCCTGACTCCAGGCCCAGCATTCTATCCACTGTATCACCTATCTGAGGAATGGATATTCAGATGATTATTCGTATAAGAAACAGTGTGTTACAGTGGAAAAAGCACAGGATTTATTGTCAGATGATTTGAGTTCCAATCCTACCTCCTTAAGTGACTTGCCCAGGGTCACACAGCTAATAAGTATCTAAGGCCAGATTTGAACTCAGAAAGATGAGTTTTCCTAACTTCAGGTCTGGCATTCTATCCACTATGCCACCTAACTGCTCTGATCATTAGGACCTGGCCACATAAATTACACTGAAGAGCAAAGAAGCCTCAAGAAAAAACCTGAGAGACTGAGAGGGTCAAGCCATCAGTCACTGTTGTCAACCCTACTTAATAGTAAAGCCCCATGGCCCATTACAACCACAAAGGTTCTCCAGAGAAGTGGGGGCAAAACAATGTTTTTGGTGACTAGTTCTAAAGGATTGTTGTAACATGCTAAAAGAGATTTCTAGCAATACTGTGGACTTTATTAATAGGGAAGTAGCACAGTGCCTTGGAAAAGTTATAGGCCTGGAAGTCAGGACACCTAAGTTCACATTCTGCTGGAGCCACTTCTTTTTCTTTTATAAGGGATTTCACCCCCTGGGCCTCAGTTGCCTCATTGCAAAATGAGAAATTTGAACTAGACTGATTGTCCTTCCAACTCTAGAAATAAACTATTCTTTCATGGTCTCTAAGGTCCCTTTGTAGCCTTAAATCCTGTGGTCCTAGAATTAGATCATGTTAATATCCAAACGTAGCTTTTAAACAATTGCCTTTTTAAAGAGGCATCAAATTTGAATTCTCCTCCAAAAATACTTATAACAACTCCTTTGGAATCTATCTATCTAAATATTTATGTGTGTATGTGTACATATGTACTAAATATAATAAAATAGTATTTAATTATATGTAATATACAAAGTGTATATGTAATATATATAAATATAAAAATACTTGTAACAACTCCTTTGGAATACATACATACATACATATGTGTGTATAAATATATAGATGTATGAAAACATCCTGGGGTAAAAAACAGGAAAACCTGGCCACCACAACTTGCATAGCCTCGATTAATTAGTCACCACACAGGCAAAGGTTGTCTTTCTCATCTTGTCATATTCTTTGAGATACCACTCTTTAGAAATCAGGACAAAAGCACACAATGAGAACAATATGTAAGAGGCTTATTTCAGATGTGACGTAGGATAGAAAATACCAAAAATAAAACAAACAAAAAGAGAGGAACTAGAAGAGAAAGGGCCATGGAAAAGTTTTTAACTGAGAGAAATCCAAAAGAAGATGATGACTACCTAACATTGAGAGAATTGCAGATTTTTACAATCGTAAGGAACTTTAGAGATGATCTTATCTGGTCACCTCATTTTATAAATGAAGCAAAGAAAGATGGAATGACTTTCCCAAGGTCACATGGCTCCTTAGTAACACAGAGAAAAGAATTCAGACCTGATGACTCTAGGCCAGTGTACTGGGCACCACAACACAATGGGTCATTTATGAATATCAATTACCAATCCTTTGCAGTAAAGCACTGGTACTCTCTGGTATTAAAGTATGTCGGACAATTTGCTCCTATAATTAAACGTCTCCTTTCTTTTTCACTTCTTGTGTCTGCTTTTTACATTTGTTCTATTTCCATCAGTTCTTTCAGCTGTCCCTTCTAGCTACAGTTAACAGGAAAAAACTAATTTCTTCCTAATTGATTGGTTTGGTTGGTTGTTAACAAAAAACATTGCGATATAACAGAAAGTATGCTAGGTTTGGAATCAGAAGATCTGGGTCTCTGCTCTTGTTGTTCTGTCATCTTCAATTGTGTCTGACTCTTTATGACCCTATTTGGGGTTTTCTGGGCAGAGATACTGGAGTGGTTTGCCATTTCCTTCTCCAGCTCATTTTACAGATGAGGAAACTGAGGTAAACAGGATTATGTGGCGCCAGTTAAATGCCCTGCTACTTCTGCTACTTATCAACTATTAGACCTTGGTCAAACCATAAAGTCTGTCAGGTCCTTTCAGCTACTTTATAATTCCCATTTCACTAAATATTAGCCCATACTTGTTTTTCAAATGTAACAGAGGATACTCTTTCCCAACTCTGTCAACCCTCTTCCCTCATCTTGCTGAGAAACTAGCATTTTGGATATGTAGTATCTACTGGAAGAAATGAGACCCAAAATGAGTAAAGCAAAATCTGAACATCAGGGTAAAGGTTGAACAAGAATGTTGTATCCAACAATGTCAATCATGATGTGGCTCCTTGTTGAGGGGTAATAGGGGTAGTTACCAAATCCAAAATCACCCTATTCTATGATGGGCTATCTACAGACAGATGAAGACAGAGGCTGATGCCAGGATAAGACTACTAGGATTGAAAGCATCACCTGACATAGAAGCTTCAGTCTTCTCCATAGTCTGCTTGTCTCCTGAGTCCATTCCTAAAGCCATGAGTCCACGAGTCAGTGTTCCTCCAGAGTTTTTGCTTCTTCATCCAATTTGCTGAACATTAAATGGAAACTCCTTTGTCTGCTGAAGGAGGACCACATTGGGGAATTAAAGACTTCTAGAAGTCTGAGGCCAAAGCAGCTTCTTCATCACCAATGAAACTTCCAGGGTTTACAAATTGAAGAGGCTCATGGCTGCTTGGGAGATGTTTTCTTATGCATTCTTCTTCTTTTTAGGTAGTTTATTTGCCTGTAGATTCTATGCTAAATACTGCATATAGTACTGCATACAGTATTCAAATCATAGTCATACAGTATAACCCTTTGAAGAAAACCAATGCCATTATGTAAGGACATGTGCCTAGAACTCTAAAATTCAGCAAGAAGGATGTGAGAAGGAAACTCAGAGCAAAGTTTTAATTAGACAGATACATAAGTCCATATGAATGAGTGAGCATCTATTAAGTTCCTGCTATCTACTAGACACTGCTAAGAACTGGGGATACAATTACAAGCAACCAAGACAGTCTTTACCCTCAAGAAGTTCACATTCTAATGTAGTTTTACCACACAGTAAGGGGACCTAAAAAGGAGGCGGGGGTTCATACTATGCAGCATTGTTTGGAAATGACTGGTAAGTGACATGGAGGCCTGGTATTAGGCAAGATAAGGAGAACTATTATCAGAGCTCAGGGTTATTACCAGAGTCAGGTCATGGTGAGACAAGTTGAGGAGTGTAGTGTTTGTTTTGCATTCACTCTACTATGCAGAAATAGCCTGCATTCCTCCCCCTCCAAAATTCTAGGAGTTACTATAAGAGGTTGTGAAAATTTTTTCTCCTATTGTCTCAAGTCTACATTCCAGTGTGCTCCCCTTGACTTTTTGCTTCCAATGATTATTTCCCAGTTAATCAATTAATATCAATTAGCTTTTACAAAAGGATGTTTACTATAAATATGACACCAAGGACAGAGATACAAATATCCCCCCAAACCCCTTACACCAAAAGCACATTCTCCTATATCACCTTAGTCCCTAGGAAATCCCCCAGGAAGAGATTTGGACTTCACGCACTTTTTAGATGGCATTAGTCCAATCAAGGTCACATCCAAATGCAGCATAGCTACTGAATGAGTCTACATCCCGGCTATGATTCTCGGGCCAAAATGCTAGACTGGCTGGCCACAAATCCTGGCCTAGAACTCCAGAATGAAATAACTGTTAGTAAAAATCAACCAGATTCATATTTTCCAAATTACGTGGGCCATATATGCATACAATAACTAATTAAAATAAAAAGGAGAAACTTGATTAATATCAATGAAGTAATGCCTTTCTCTTTTCCAATCTATCCATACAACTGCCAAAATAATGTTCCTGAAATACAAAATACAATCATGGCAGCTCCCTGCCCAAGAAGATTTACTGGGTCTCTATCTCCTTTAGGATAAACTAGAAACTCCTCAGATTGGCATTTAAAGTCCATCATGATCTTTCCAAGCTTATCTCACAATACCCTAACTTACATATTGCCTATTCTAGCCAAACCGGCCTGCTTACCACCCTCTAGGCATCACGCTCCTCTATGTCTTTGCATAGGTTGTCCTCTATCCGTGGATGTAGCTTTTTCTCCCTTCCACATCTTAGAAACCCTTCAATTATCACTTCTCGTATGCCTAATTCTCCCTAATTGTTAATGCTCTCTTCCTCCTGAAATTATGACCTGTACATTTATTTCTTTACATATTGTACCTAAATAAAATATATGCTCCTTGAGGTCAGGGGCTTTCATGTTTGTTTGATTATTGATCTTTGTAACTATCCCCAGTACCCATCTAACTGCTTTGTATATAGTAGGGGCTTAACAAATGCTTGTTAGAATGAAATGAATACAAGCCAAGGGAAAGCTTTCTTGTCAGACACTTTTCTCAGCTAGTTTTGAAACTCTTGTTCTGTTGTCTTATATCTTTTTGTAGTTTTTTCAGAAAAATAAACAAGAAGAAATTTTTATTTAAGCTCTTGGTGAATCACTTTCATATACTGACTTTTGTCCAACACTATCCCTAACTCTACATGTAAAGCTATCACAGAGAGAAAATTCAGATTTAGGGATACACTCAAATTCTTGTCTCATGAAGACACATAGCCACCCCGGAGTAAAACAGTCAGGTCAGACATCCCACACAAATCTTCAAGATAAAAGCCTACTTGGAGAACTCAGCTAATTTTAGTAACATTTTGGGCTGATATTCAGGACATGTAGGTCCTAGTACTTACTCTACCACAGACAGTCATTGACTCAGTCAAATATTTAGTAAGCTGCTATCTACCAGGCACCATGCTAAACTCTGCAGTAACAAAGAAAGAAAAAGCTATGTAGGCCAAGGCAAGTTACTTAACATTTCATTTCCCTTGTAAAGATATAGTGTTCATAGACATGAAATCAACAACAAAACAGTTTAAAGAAATACACAGAAGGTCAAAATTTTAGTATTAGACTCAGTGTTATTGAATCAAAAAAGTATTAGACTGAACATCAAAAGACCTGACCTAGAACACTTACTATATGACTTTGGACAAGTCACGTGTCTTGTCTGCCTCTCAGTTTTCTCATCTATAAAATGAGGGAGATGGACAAGATGACCATTAAGGTTCCTTTCTTCTACCTTATGCTTCTATGAACATCCCTGAATCTCAGATTTTTCACCAGCTAAATGGTGATAAACATAATTGCAGTTCTTATCCCCCCCCCAGATGTTGTGAAGAAAGCATTTTATAAACTGCGAAACCCTATAGAAATATCAAGTATTATAATTCCAAAATGCTATATACTAGAGACCCAGATTACAAACTAGTTTAAATAAGGGTCAATAAGACTGTTTCCCATGAGTAAAATGCATGAACTTTAATTCCCGACCTTTGTTATAACTATTTCAACCTTTCACATGCCTCTTTTCCCTATCTCTGGGTTTTCAGTTTTGTTTTGGATGATTAAAGCCCTTAGATACAAGAAATACTGGCTACATTTGTGTTTAGGCACTGGCTTCATCTGCTGATGATATTAGTTCTCCCTCTTTTCTCTAAGGACCCTCCTGAAATTTACTTATTATGTATATATTTTGTGTATACCCTACATGTATATGGTATTACCAAAGAGCATTGGAGTCCCTTGATATCAAAGACTGATTCATTTTTATTTTCATATCCTCAGTGCTAGGCACATAGCAGCTATTTAATAAAAGTGATTATAGATTGATTGATTGAGAAAGACAGACTACTCCAAAGCTTTCTTGGTCAAAACTCTCAGGATTCAGGGACAAATACGCTATTGTTGGATGCTCCCAGAAGCTATGTTCCAACTGATTAAATGAGATAATATATAACATATAGTAATACATAATATACTCTAATAAAGGAATTTGTAAATCTTACAGTGCAGAGTGTCTCTTCAACTAGTAACACTATGCTGAGACCTTTAAGAGCTCCTTATGTAAATGGGAGCTGTTACTTTATTTTTGAGGACCATCAGGAAAATTTCTTTATGATAATATCAGGTGTTTATATGGTTCAATGTCTTTCAAAAAGATTATATATTTTCTTGATTACCATTAAAAAAATCTAGATATACAAAAGGCTTGCTTTTTTGTCCATTTCATGAATTTGCTACTATCCCACTTTTCTAATCCTGTAGCATTGTCTAGCTTTTTGTTTTTGTTTGGTTTTGTTTTTTAATTTAATTTTTGATGTCTGTGGGGCATTTGTGACACCATCTGCTAATCTGAACATCTCATATGCACAGGAAGGAAGGATATGGGTGGGCAATAAATGAATCACCCCCCTGTTACTTCTGCTCTTGTTGGGATCTCATTTCACTAAACGATGGCAGTTTCTTTAAATATGTGTATTTAATGTAATGTGTGCATATATGTGTGTGTATGCACATATAGCCTTATTTCACATGAGATGACCTGATCAGCAGTGTGTGTGCATATATGTGTATGCATATATAATATACATGTGTCACTGTGTGTGTATATATACATATATACATGCACATATATGTGCTGTATTATGGGGTAGGTGTATGCACATGCCACACACACCACCCACATACAAACCGTAACTATACTTAGAAAATACCTAAGAAATTTCTTTTGAGAGAGACAATGCTATGGAAAATGACCATAGCAATGGCCTAAAAAGCAAATTGGAGAAGAGAAGAAACCTGATTAAACTAAGTAGTGTAATAGCTTTAATAACAAAGATGTATTCCAGTAACAAACTTTTTTGTGATAGGAATTATTATCCATCCATAGGTGCCATGTAAAAGTACTCTATGAAGTCAGAAAAGGTAAGTTATGGTACAAAAATATAATACATCCTCTCATTCACATCTCCATCATCATGGAAGGCAATGTGGTTTTGTGAAAAGATTGCTATATTTAGATTCAGAGGACCCAAGTTCAAATCCTCCTCCATTATTTGCCATGTGACTCTCAGTCAGGTAAACCTCTTAACTGCCTCATCTTTAAAAGGAAGGAATTGGCCTGGATAAGGTCCCTTCAAACTCTCTATTGTCCTATGCTATGAAAGTCTTCTATTTCTCCTTCCTACAATCTATCCTACACAGATTAATCTTCCAAATGCACCATTCTAACAATGTCATTGCATCACTCTAGTACTCTCCTGTATTCTAGTTTGTCATCTAAACAAGAGAATGTCAAAAGGAAGTCGAAGAAAAGCCAAACTGGTCTATCCCCACAAAGAGCAGTGGATCCTCTTAACAAGAATCAGACAAGGTCTGCAATTCTGCCAAGAATCAAAGTCCAGATCACTGGTCAATAGTTTTAAGATTTCATTTTCTTCCCTCTTTTTAAAAATAAGTACATTTGCTGCCCTCCAGTCTTGTAGAACTTCCCCCATGTTCACAGACCTGTTAGAGGTCCTTTATCAGTAGGTCAGCAATTGCATCTACCACTTCCTTCAGCTGCCTTGGATGTAGTTTGAGTCGGTGATAGGAACTCACTAAGAGGAGCAAAGTGTTCTCTCTATCTCTTTTTTTTTTTAAGGAAGTCTTTCTTTTAATATATATAAACACAAAAGAAATCAAATCACTCATTAAAAAGATGCAGATTAAATGAGGGATATTTTCAATATGTATGTTGTACTTGGTAATAACACATGCCCAATGAAACTCACAAGTTGGAAAAAAGCAGTTATATTTCCTACTTTAATTATTCACAAAATCTTTTCTGTAATGACCATTATATTTCAGATTACTCATGACTTACTCTGAATTTACCATGAGGTGTAGTCAAGGTCAGAATAGAGGTGATAAGGGTGAATATTCCTTTTTTTTTTTGGTTGGAGGAAAAGATGCCCTCCCAAAATCATTGTGAGAAACCAAAAACATCTTGTTTAAGAATTCTAGACAGGAGGAAAAAAAATGCAGTCAATTTCAATTTATGTTGAGCTGACAATTTTTCTCATCTGATTTGTTTCTTGTCATTCCTCCAGGTCAAGTGTGTTTAATTCTTCTTCTAGTTCATCCAAATCCTCTCCAGTAAAAAGGTTTTCATCAACAGGAACAGCACCAATAACTCCATTTTCCTGTTCTTCATTATTTTCTTCCAAATCACTTTGTTCTCCATTTTCTGCCCCACCTCCTGAAGCTTCACTCAATTTATTATCATCCTTCTCTACTGAAGTATATGTACTGAATCTTTCAAGACTGGCCACAGTAATACCAGTCTCATCCACATCCTTTGGAATATAGTGGCTCAAATCTATTTCATTTACTCTTAGATCTTCAACCTCATCAACACCTGTTCCTTGAGTGTACCATGTATCATCTGCTTCTTCATCAACATCATCAACCAGCTCAGGACGAAATTCACATACTTCACGGCCACTGACCACCAGTGTTTTTCCTGCCTTAAAGTCTGCTTTTCTTCTTTCCATATCTTGTTCAAGCTTATCAATCTTTTCTTGTCTTTTCCTTTTCTTCCATGCAAGAAAAGACTCTAAAGTAATTTTGGTAACATTTGGTCCTAAAGCAGAATGCTCTCTTTCTATTAGATCTTCTAATGAAATTTCATCTTCTTTTTTTTCTTTCTTTTTATGTTTTTTTTTAATACAAAACCAGGAGGAAGAGCATGACAGTACATGCAATTATCACCACCTCCAGGACAAACCCCAAACCAGCTGTATTTGTTATTTTCAATTGCATCAAGGAAATGCTTGCACACTATTTGAGTTTTTGGTTTTTTCTTTTCCACCACCATGCTTCTTGTTCATCACTTCTTCCAGCTTTTTCTCATCCCAATTATCCATGGTATCTTTTTCAAGTTCTTCATCTCTTGCATCTATATAAACACTTCGTTTTTCACATTTTCTTTCCAGAGATAAATCATGGGAGAACTTACATTTGTGTCCTTTAGTACACTGCCCTTGCTTGAAGAATGCACATACTACTGATTTGGGATCTGCACCTTTACCTATTTTCTGAGCAGCAACTACTGGTTTGAATAGTTCATTTAGCTCCTGAAGCTCTTTCTTCCTGTCATCTTTCTTCAATTTTTTATCACCTTCATTTTGTGCAGCCTGTTGTGGATTTTGTTGACCAAATTTAACTTGATGAGTCACAGCCTTGATGAACTTCTGTTGCTTTGCCCCTTTCTTATTCTTCAAACCAAAAGTTTTGTCCTCAATGATTTTCTCCTTCTTTTTCTGCTCCGCCTTCTTGTTGCCCCCAGCTGGAGCCTGTTTCTTGGGGGGCATCACGGAGAGGGCCCAGGCTCAGGGCACTGCACCACTCAGATCAGACTGGAGGGGAATGGGGGGGAGGGAAGAAGGCTGCCACCGCCACCCTAAGTGTTCTCTTACTATGACCCTCCCTATTTATTTATCTGATGTTTCAACTCTCCATCAGCAATTTCTTTTCTGTTTTCCCTAATTCCAAAGATAATTCTCCTTGGTATTAAAATAGAGGAAAAATAAAGCCTGAGTAGTTAGTCTTTCCTCCTATTGCTCATCATAATTAGACTATCTACTCCAAGCAATGGTTCTGTATACCCTTTGAGTCTTCTTATTTTCCCCAACAAAACTTTAAAAACCATTTCATCATCCTTCAAATTCTTAGAGAATCTCAACTCATTCTGAAATTTAGCATACCTAATATTATAGGATTTAGCTCATTTGTGTATTCATGCGTTACCTGAACTTGCTTCCCTCTTCTGTCTCTGCCTCTTTTTTAAATCTAAGTTGCTTGATGAATTCCCTGCATTCACATTAGGATTTTTGGACAGCTTCCTGGTTTCCTTCTTTTAAGAATTTCTTCCCTTTATGTTTTCTGAATTTCATTCTTGAGTATTTCTCACTAGACCTCACTAGAATTTTAGGCCATATTTTCCTAACTGTTTTCTCTGAAAAGTGTTCTATAGGAAGTTAGAGATGTGGTTCCAAAGTCAGAAGAGTGTGCAGGACTACAGATATAGGTAATTGGCATTTAATAAGTGCTTAATAAATAACAGGTGGTTAATAAATGCATGTTACGTATTTTGTGTTTCTCTTATAGAATGCAAACTCCTTGATGGAAATAAGGGATTGTTTAATTTTAATCTTTATTTCCAGTGCCTAACACACTGCTTGGCACATAGGATCTACTTAATACAAGCTTGCTGATTGATTCTTCTGCATGGAAGTGGCAATTAAAGGTATGGGAGTAAATGATATAATAAAGGAAAATAGTATAAAAGAAAAATATTTACATAAAAAGAGATCAAAAGATCATAGATTTAGTATTGTAAGGTACCTCAGAGATCAACTAGAGGGTTAGCTCTCTAATTTTATAGATGAAAAAACTGAGACTTGGACAAGATAATTTATTTGTCAAGGCTACACCATTAGAAAATAGTAAGGTAGGATTTGAATTCAGGTCCTTTGACTCCAAATCCAGTGCTTCTTCTATTGGACCATGCTGATACTTGAGTTGGCAAGAGAATTGAGTTACTAATAACAGGATTTTAGTGGACAGCCAGGAAATCTAGACATCTTGATGATAGGAGGAACAACACCTGAAATGAAATCCAAGGGTCTAGCTGAAGTGCTACGTTTGCCAATGTGGTTAGGGACTAGGGAAATAGAAAGGAACATCTTTACCTGGAGTGCAATGAATACACAGTCTTAAAAACTGGGAAATTTTCTGCTGACTCCACTGGGAGATAACATGAAAAGGGGATGATTTGACAAATTTCTTTCAGGAACAAATGAGACTCTTGCACTGATAGGAAGTCTGGCCCATGGAAAGAAATCAGTTACATTACAAAGGGATCCACCACCACTAGAGTAGCACTGTATTTCTGGAAAGAGGGTAGCTCTCTGCTGAATTCAAGTACTGCCTTTGCCCAGGGATAATGAGTAGTTGGCAGTCATTATAAATGGCTTCCCCATAGGTTCCTTGGCCCTCTTTTAAAACGTGATAAGACAAGACATTTTGGCAGATGTTATATCTGTTAGCACAAAAAAGCCCAGAGTTTTCACAGTCCATTGCAGTGGTTTGAAATTTAGAGGCTTTCACAAAAAAAGGGTAGACTGCCTGGTCGATGATGCTGAAGCCTTTATAGTGGGTACATTTTAACTCACACAAGGGAAAGCATAAGACCTTAAAATACCCAGATGAATGAGAGCAGGTTAAAGGGAAAAAGAATTCAGGGGAAAAAACATGTGACTGGGTTTCTGTTACTGGACAAGTATTGCTGAGTTATGGGTATGGTGAAGTTCAGGCCACAGGAGGAGGGGAAAGGAAGTTGATGGCTGCCATGAGAAATTCGAATACCCAGGTTATGCCAAATTCTCGTCATTCTTCCTGGTTCAGTATGAGAATATTTAGATTTCACTCTCAATACCAGGGCAGGATAGATGAAAGGAGGTGTTTCCAGGATATTATTTTAATTTTTTCCCATTTCTGATTTTATAGGTAAAAACAAGAATTTTGCCAAGAGGTTCCCTTTAGCATCGAAGTGTAAAATTTGGAAAACTATAACATGGAATATTCCATATATAAAGGGTTCTAGAAATGGAGCAACAGTCAAAAAGAAGAAACGCATTGAATATAGTTTGTGGAATGAATCTTATGTGCCTCAGAGAGGCCTTATCCAAGACCATACTGGAGTTTCTTGGAACTAACACAAGGGATTCAAGCAGATCAACTTTGGGCTATTTTGGCAAAGAGGGAGCCCTGCCCTTTGAGCTTTTAAACAGACACATAGGAACCCAATGCAGACTGCTCTGATCTACAAATATGGTAGTAATGTCAGCCTACAACTTGACCTGGATATAAAGGCATCTTGTGCCTGATGATGCTGGAACATCTGAGGTAGTAATCATAGTTGGAAAAGAGCCACTGAAATGTTCGTGCTATTTAGGATAACTTATAAAAGGGAGCTAAACCATCAAGTACCTAAAATATGTTTCTTATGATAGTATAATAGTCTTCAGGTCATGATGCCCTGCCATATGACTGATGGTGAAACAGAACCTTCTAAAAATAATATGCAATAGATCTGTCATTGGTCAGGCTGCCAGAACATCTGAAGGTGCTCCAGATTCTCATGATTGGGCCAAACAATAATGAGCTGTCATGCTTTCTCAAGATGGTGCATCCACATCTTATATGAGACTTTTTAAAAATTCTACACAGTAGCTAAAACAACAGCCAGAAGACCCCCAGCATCTGTGGGGAAAGGAGTAAATGTAAATATATTTTTAAATTCCCACTGTAAATTCTGTCCTGTGAAGGATTTGTCCAGACTGAAATGCAATACTCTTAATTATTTCAGCTATCATCGAGGAGTTACATGTTTATAAGAGCACTTGTCCTTCCTGAGAGAGTACTCAAAGTTCACACTGCACTCTGAATCTAGCAAATCTGGGACTCATATTACTTAATGGTTTTGGAATTTCAAATTTAAAAATCAGGAAAAAGTGAAATAAAGGGTAGATTATAAGTACTAGTTAACCTGAGGATGTTTGGGGAAAGAATGTTATCATGATATCCTTAGCTGTCTTGTAGGGCATGCTGGTCCACTTGTGGCCCTGTGCATCTCAGGATCTGAATGGAAGGGGAGGGCTAGCCTTTGTACCCATTAAGCTAAGTAAGTATCCTCATTTCAAACTAAGCCCCCACAAGATGGAACTATCACAGCTCCATCCATGTTTAAAAGTTAGGATTTTATATGAACAGATTTTTGTATAAATTATATAAATAATTCATCGCAGAAAGATGTTGTCAACACACTTCCAAATTAATCCACTGAGGTTCTAAGGTCCAAAAAGAATTGACAAAGGCTACCACAGTTTATCTATGGATAAGTCACTAAACCGTGTGGTCAGTAATTTTTAATCAAAGGTAGCTGCCAAAAATGTGAGCTCCTGGAGAAACCCATGGAAGGGATTAAAGTATGCTAATTCTCATGAAGGAGGAAGTACAGCAAACACTCTGTACCTCTGAGCAGCTTATAGCAAAAGCTGTCTTGTCTTGGCATTTGTTAGAATATAGACTCTAATGAAAATGAAATTTATGAAAAATGAAAGCAAAATTTAAAAAAATTCATCAGTACCATACAGAAGAAGGATAGTTAGAATAAAGTTCATCTGTAAGTATTCTGGAAGGTTAGTGGTTTGGAATTAGGGTTATGAGTCAATATGACTCCATGGTGTGATACCAGTCAGTAAGGCTGCATTTTATGGTAGAGGGTCAGGACTAGGGCAATGATAGTCTCATTATATTCAACGCTTTATTCAATTCTAGGGTCCACATTTTCAGGACAGTGGTAAATTGGAGAAGTGATTCTCCTTTCCCACTAGACTCTCTCTCCATGATGTCATCAACTCCCATGGATTTAATGATCTTTTCTATGTAGATAACTCACAGATCTATACATCCAGCCCCAGCCTCCTATGTTCCAATACTGCCATCACTCTCTGTCTTTTGGATGTTTTAAATAGGGTATCCTTGGATACGACTTAAATTTAACTTGCCCAAAATATGACTCAATTATTTTTATGCCTAAACCTTACACTCTAATTATATTCCCTATTTCTTTTGAAGGCTGAGTCTCCAGGGTTTATAACTTTTGTTTTCTCTTTGACTTCTCATTTGCAGTTATCCTACATATCCTGTGAGCTACCAAATAGGACTGTTTTTATCTCTACATTATCTCAATCTGACCCCATCTCTTGATCACATCCACCACCCTCCTTCAGATTTCTTCTCACCTCTCACCTAGACTATGGCAATGGCCTCCAAATTGGTATCTCTGCTCCAAGTCTTTTTCTATTCTAATTGATCTTCCATACAGCTGCTAAAGTGATTTTCCTTAAGTGAAAGTCTAAGAATTCCCCTACCCAAGGGAGACTGTAATTCCTTCCTTAAGGGGAACAAAAGAAGGAGCCATTAGATTGTCCACTTGCTTTCTTCTGAGAGTGATACTGGATTAGAATTACATCTCTCTGAATTGTTAAATGTTATTAGTCTAGGGGAACAAACTTTAAATTTAAAAGTTCAGTTAGGTTTCAGTAACTTCCCTTCTCCCAAGTCCTTTGTGGGGCAGGGATACATAGGTAAGCCCCTTTCCATCAAATCATAGTTATACAAAAAATAATCAAAAATACTGATGAAGATGACGACAACGACGACGATGACGACAACGACGACGACCACCACCACCACCACCACCACTACCACCATCATCACAACCAAACAATAACTAGCATGTATATGGTGCTTTAAGGTTTTCAAAATGCTTTACAATAATTCTCCCATTTTCATAATAACTCTAGGGGTAGGTCTATTATTATCTCCATTTTACAGAGGAGGAAACTGAGGCTGAGGGAGGCTAAGTGACTTACCCAAGGTCACACAGCTAGAAAATATCTGAGGTCACATTTGAACTTGGTTTTCCTGTCTCCAGATCCAAGTTACTATCCCCTGTACTACCTACCCACTTAAGTAGCAAGTAAACTGACTAGAAAATAAATTCACTTATCCCAGCAAATAACGAGCAAAATTCAAATTCATAAAGTCAGAATATACCAAAAGGACACAAGAAAAATATGAGTTCTTTAGATGGGAAATGAGATTTCAGGTCATAAGATTTCAGAGTAATCTTACTCTCCTAATGTATCTTCTAAAGAGGCAAGCTGGAGATCATGGGAATGTTGAGAAAATAGATTCCCCTACATAGTTTTTGTTTCCAGTTTTTTTTTTCTCTCTCCTCCCTGGAGTTGACCTGGAAGAGAATCTAGACCCACAGTTGTCCTCTTTTAAAATAGAAATAAAGAATACATCTCCTCGCCACAGCAATCCTACCAATTCCATTCCTCATTCAGTCAATACAATGTCAAATCTTCATTCTTTCTTCAATCACATTCTGCAGCAACATGAAGCACAGGGCTAACTTTTCCCAACCCAGCTTGGTTGGAAGTTGATGTCTAAATCTCATTCCTTAGGGAGGAAAACAGGCCTATAGATTACAGGATAATTAGCAGGCCTTTTTTTCTGTCATGGAAAAAGAGGTCACAATCCAAGACAGTATAAGAAAGCAAGACTGAATCAAACAGGAAGGAAAGAAGGAAGGAAGGAAGGAAGGAAGGAAGGAAGGAAGGAAGGAAGGAAGGAAGGAA
>CM053584.1:72510609-72524567 GCA_028627135.1 Pseudochirops cupreus
AGGAAGGAAGGGGAGGAGGAAGGAAGTGATGGGGTGCTTGGGTGCCTGTGCTTGAACCCCAGTTTTAAAATCCCATCCAGTTCCAAAATCACATTTCTCCCTAGCCTCAAATCTCCTTAGCCCCAAAACGCTGTCTCGGGCAGTTTCTCCCTGGCTCTAGGGCAGCCTGCCCTAACAAAATACTTATCTCTCTTCCTGTTACAGTGGTCAGCTGCATCTATAGAATTTAGTAGTTTGACCCAACTGTGTACTGGCTGAAGCAGCTGTGTACTGAGTCATACCTATCGTCTGTATCCTAGACTTGGTCATGGTTTACATAGTTTTCTAGTTATATATTCCAATTCTGTGAGAAAAGTTCCCCCACCTTTCATATCCCTTCCCCTTTCTCTGGAGTCAGGAAAACCTGAGTTCAAATCAGGCCTCAGACACTTACTAACTGTGTGACCCTCACCAAGTCATTTAACCCCATTTGCCTCAGTTTCCTTATCTGTAAAATGAACCAGAGAAGGAAATTACAAGCCACTACAGTATCTTTGGCAAGAAAACTCCAACAATAGCTTCACAGTGTTTGATGACCCCAGATGAAAAGTGCTCATATTTCTTCTATCCATTAAACAATTTTCCTTCACATGAAAATTTGATTTCTAAAGAAAAATGTCACTCCACCAAGTTATCAAAGGATTCTGTCCTGAAACTTGAAGAATTTCATCATAACTTAGTCACTGGGGAATAAGTGGTCAGTTTTGTTACTGTAAATAAAGCAGCAATCAGCAAATGTAAAAACTACATGTGGCTAACATTGCAAGTTCTTCTGCTTTGTGGTCTTACCAAGTTGACCACACAAACTATTTTTAAACCTGGTTTGTGATTCTAAATGACATCCAACTGCACAGAAGAGTCATCTTCCTTATCTTGATACAGACAAGCATGACGTGCTAAGTTGCAACAGACTTCTTAACATCATCTCACCTCACCACATCTTTCTTGTTTCTTTTTCATTTAATGAAATGTTTTCTTTAAAAAAAAACTTGATACCACCTGTTTCTATTCTTCCTAAGCTGTGAAAAATTCAGACAAATAAAAAAATTTAATTAGGACAGTCAGAATCCTCTACCTCCCAAAACTGTACAGGGCTGCCATGAAAATATGAGTGCCAATCACATTAGAGCCAGCAAGCCTCCCTGCCTCAGCCATACGGTCCTTCAGAAAGTTTGAATGATAACAATTAATTATCGTTCTTCCAAATGTTAGCTGAAAGCAGGAAGCTCTAAAGACTGAAAAATAAAATTTGAAATAGGATCTTAAAAACTCAAATTTAGATTTTATCTATTTAATGCTGAATAATCATGAAGTAAATTTTGAAAACTTTTATTTATACCATGTTAGTATGCTTCTGGTTGCCCACCACCCATGATGGAAGCCAATGATATGATGCTGTGCAACATATAATCTTATTGCCTGAGGCACAATGAAGTTCAAAGACTTGCCCAAGGTCACACAGTCATTACGCATCAGTTGCTAGATTCAAACCAGCAACCTGAGAGAGAAATGCTCTTTTGTTTTCCTACTCCTATTCAATTATAATATTCAGATCTAGACTAAAATTACTATCTATTCACATGAACTGTTTATGACAGGCATAGTAATGACTTCACTTGATTGACTGGCTTTCCAATTGTACACCATAATGTGAACCACATGCATTCTTCATCCACTTGGTTGCATGGCCATGGTTTTCATTGAGAAAACCCTGAAGTATTGACAGCCTCAAAAGCAATCAGTACAACCTTATCTTCACATAGGAAAAGAAGTAAAGTTTACATAAAATTCATTTCAACCTTTAGAGTTTAAGCCCTCTCACCTAGAAAAGAATATGAAAATTGTTATTATTAAATAATAAAATTATCATTAAATTATTATTATTAAAAAAGAATTCCTAAGTGGTCAAAGTCTTTGTTGTTTGTCACTTGAACTTTACTTGAAATTTTACAACAGGGGAGAAACAATGTTTGTACTCCATTGGCATAGGGATTCAAGTTCACTTCCATGTCAAGGTGAGGCATTAGAGCAAGATTTTGTGTATGTGTGTGTGTGTGTGTGTGTGTGTGTGTGTGTGTGTGCGTGTGTGTGTGTGTGCGTGTGTGTGTGTGTGTGTGTGTAGAGATACTGTATCCCTACCACACTCCTCTCGCTGATCATTTTCAGAAATCATTTTCAAAGCACTTTTCTCCTAATAAGCCCATGAGGTCTGTAGTAGAAGTATTATGGGTACAGTGATATGTACACAGTAGGAGCCGAATAAGTGTGAATAAGTATTTCTTGGATTTAGTTGAACTTTTATTTGCATTTTATGTGAGTGGAAACTTAGTCTGAAAGCGGTTAAGTGAGATGCCCCTAATTACAAAGCAGTAAAAGGATCTTTGAAAAAATGTGTAGCTTAACCTCCCCTCGTTTCATAGGCAGAAGAAATTGGGATAAATTAAATCAGCACCCTTTTGATTTTGATTTATGGTAATACGGTTACACCTTTTGTATTCTATTTGTAACTGATGTGAGAAGTGATTTTCTATTTTTTAAAATGCTCTTTTTCAGTCATGCAAAATAACACTCTTTAGTATCAAACACTTCATAAAGCTGAAAATTAAGTGTCAAAGATTTTTATGCTTTGGAGTTTTTATAAGGTATAAAAAGCATCTGACACTGAAATCTCATTACCAAAGGCCACATTTAACAATAATGTTATTTATATAACATTACCTGTTAAAGGTTAGAAATATTTAGAACACAACTTCTATTAATAGTGACTTTCTTGACGTGGAAAGCCATCTGTGGTTTGAAAGTCTTATTTAGATTAAGATTCTAAAGACTTGGTTTTTAGGTAGCAAAAATTCTCTTAAATTGACATTCTTTATCACTTGTTTCAAGTATAGCACACAATAGACTTATCCTTTCAGGTGTGTAGTTTTAAAACAAAGTTAAGAATGGAGGATATGGTGGGAAGGGTGAATTGGTCTTGGTGTCAACTTATTGGTTTGCTATCATGATCATGAGGAGACATTTCTGGGTTCCATTTTGGTGACACTATCAGCTATCTCTTTCATAGCAAATGCCTCCTTCTGCTCCAATGTATGACAATAGGTATCCAGAGATGGCATCAGGTTAAGGATCATCCATTCATGGTCAGAGGGGAAAAGAGTAGTCAAAAGTAGTAACTCCTTGCTGAGGAGTTACTGAGGCAGCTCCTGAGGCAGCTGCTTGACCTGACATAAACAATTGACAGGTCTACAGCTTCTTCTACTTTCCCCAGGGTATGTATCTAGATCAGTGGTTTTCAACCTGTGGGTCGTGACCCCTTGAACGGCCCTTTCACAGGGGTGACGGGGGTCGCCTAAGATCATTGGAAAACATATATTTCCAATGGTCTTAGGAACCGAGACACTGCTCCTCTATCCGTCTCCAGGTGGTCCTCCCACATACAGATACGCCCACATACCAGTATTAAAGGGTCGTGGCATTAGGAAAGTTGAGAACCACTGATCTAGATCATGATGGAGAGCTTTCTTAGAACTAAAAATCCACTCCCCATGAGAGTTGATACCACTGGAAGAAACTTAAAATATGTGAGGAAAAATGGTGAGACCCTGGGGAAAAAAAAACTTTCTGGATTTAGATGGTTTCTTCCTCATTCCATTTAAATCAGTGGTTCTCAACCTTCCTAATGTCGTGACCCTTTAATACTCGTATGTGGACATATCTGCATGTGGGCGGACCCTCCTGGAGACGGATAGAGGAGCAGTGTCTCGATTCCTAAGACCATGGAAATATATGTTTTCCGATGGTCTTAGGCGACCCCTGTGAAAGGGTCGTTCAGCCCCCAAAGGGGTCATGACCCACAGGTTGAGAACCGCTGATTTAAATGGTTTCTACCTCATTCCATTGAAAATGGGTTATTCATTAGAAAAAAGGTAGATTTAGGAAGTGAAGAATTGGATTTAGAAGATTGTCTCTGAGAGCAGAGTCTAAAATTCAGTGTAGTGTCTTAAAATACAAGGACGATAGGATTCTGGCAAGGGATAGACTAGCACTAAAAAGGGCCAACAAAGGCATATTTGATCAAAGCCACAAATCGACAAGGAAAAAGGAGAAGAAAAACCAATAACATAGATTTGACAAGCTTGGTATCACAGCATGTAGTAGGTTTAATTTGGGAGCAACAGTAGCAGAAGAGAGGACCAGTAATTCCCAGGAGACAAAATCTAAGAGGAATCCTCTCTAAAAACCATGGTCTCAGCTATCTGAATACACATGCATAAAGTAGGAGTAACAACTAGGATGAACTTGGGATTTCAATGTAAGGAGGCAAATTTGACCCCATAGATTTCCATAATACTTAGTGCAATGGAACTTCTAGCTAGAATTTAATTCTGGAAGGGTATCCTTTATTCTAAAGTAACAAAATAAAGAGATGGGGTAGAATAGAATTATATATTAAGATTTACACTCATGTGAGTGTAACATGGTAACAGAAGGGAGGACATTTCTCTGAGGGTCAATAGAGGGGGAAAAAAAGAAATTATACTATTCTAGGTAGGGACTGAAGAAGGAAGCAGGTGAAACATTGACCTATGAATCAGTTTAAAAGCAGCAAATCCTAAAATGTCTCTATGACATCTTCTACAATAGATACCTACTCATGTCTTGAACCTTACTTGTATATTTAGATTTCTGCTTCCCAGGAGTTTGTTCTCCTTCCGCTATCCCTATACATTTTGCAAATGTCTTGTAAAAGACCAGTGAAATCATATTTTATCTTAAACAGTGATAAAGTCCAGCATCATTGCCCTACTGTGTGATAATTAGCCTCTGGCGGGGTTGGGGGTATGGTTGGAAGGATAAGTTACTCTATAGTGTTTCTCATCCCCAATCCCTACCTTTAGGGAGGGTGTAATATTTTTTCTTCCCCAGAGGGGATGGGATTCAGTCTGTACCAGAGGGTTGGAAAGCATATGAAGCATGAGTGGCTGAGGCAATCTCCATATGGCAAAGGCTGGGATGCCTGCTTCTGGAAAGGAATGATGATATGCAATGGAGGACCCTACTCCCCCATTTCAACCATACATAGACATTTTGAAACTCATTCTGGTCTACTAACATATGCCGAAAAGCTGTACTATTGATTGGCTGGTGAGCCTTTAGATGGATAGAATGAATGAATGAATGGGTGGATAAAAGAAGGAAACATGCGTTTATTAAGGACCTACTAAGTACGAGTCACGCACTAAGCACTTTACAAATATGCTCTCATTTGATCCTCTGGGAGGTAGATGCTATTATTATTCCCATTTTGCAGTTGATGTAACTGAGGCAGAGAGAGGTTAAATACCCAAGACCACACAGTTAGTGTCTGAGGACAGACTTGAACTCAAGTCATCCTGACTCAGAGTCTAGCACTCTAACCACTGTTCCGCCTAGCTGACTCTAAAATGATGCCTCCTTTACCTTCACCTTCTGAGTTTCGGGGAGCAATGGGATAGGGCCAGGGTTGGGAACCTGGGGCCTTGACGCCACATGTGACCTTCTAGGTCCTCAGGTGTGGCCTTCTGACTGAGTCCAAGTTTTACAGAACAAATCCTTTTATTAAGGGGATTTTTTCTGTGAAGTTTGGATCCAGTCAAAGGACCGCATTTGAGGACCTAGAAGGCCACTTGTACCCTTGAGGTCACAGCTGCCCCACCCCTGGGTTAGGCCATTATCTGAACAAGGAATAAAAAGATACTAACACAGGTCTCTTTACTCTAGGTCCAGAGCTATTTTCCACATTCCAGTCCTTTTAAAGGTGTCTTATTCCTTCCCTAGGCTTTCTTTTTCTTTTCTTTTTGGAGGGGGGAAGGCAGGGAAATTGGGGTTAAGTGACTTGTCCAAGGTCACATGGCTAGTAAGTGTTAAGTGTCTGAGGCCATATTTGAACTCAGGTCCTCCTGACTCCAGGGCTGGTGCTCTATTCACTGCACCACTTAGCTGCTCCTATGCTTTCCTTTTAAAGAGTGAAGAGAAAAGAATGTATTGTTTCTTCCTGACAGGCTCCAGTGGCAATGCATCGGCTGATAAAATGTCCAGCCTTTCGTGAATCTACCTTAAAGTTCAATTCTTCAAACTCCTCCAGTAATAGAAAAATATAGGGAAATAATAGTAAAGATTTTTTTTAATACCATACATGACCATTTGAATGAATACAATGTTCAGAGTTCAAAAATCCCTAATCTTCGGGAGAGTAATTTTTAGTACCTTAGGTAATTGCTAAATATGTAGCACATATTTAACTCTCATTAATGGTAAAATGAAGAGGTTGGAATGATCTTCCAGTTTTAGATCTATGATTCTGCATGACACTAAAATGTAATTTTACACAACTATAACTCTTAGTTTTCAGATTAAGAAACTACAGAAAAGGGCCAGAGTCTAGGTTCCCAGTGCCCAAATGGTCCACAGTCCCTAAATACTTAGAATAAAGTAGCCATGTATGAAACATTTTAAAAGAACATTTAGTAGCAAGTTTGTGCATGTATTTGGCTATCGATTATCAGATTCAATAACCCTATTATTTATTTAACTATAGTGGTTTGTGATGACACCTAGTGGTAAATTTGTACATTGCTCATGTTTCATAGATAAGCACATAGTATGGTTGGAGCTGAAAGGAATTTTAGAAGGTCATCTAAGGTCAATCTTCTCATTTTCAAATGACAAAACAAAGGCTCAGGAAGGGTAGTGACCTTCCTAAGGTAACAAAAATGGCAACTTTGTGGCAGGGGCAGAGTATGAACTGAGGACCTTTGACTACAAATCCACTATGCCTTCCTTGCCTTCTTCAAAGTAAATGCATTTTATCTTATTTATTCATTTTTCATAAACACAGATAGAAGTACTAAAAGGAAAAAAAATATACCAAGCAATAGTTTACCCTTCTATGACATAATAAAAAGAAAATGCTCTACTTGGGGAGTGGATCGTCAACTTTCTCTTTTTTTCTGGCTAAATATGTATTTGTTTTGTTTTGTTTTTTTTAATAATTAAAAACCAATAAAAGTCAAAATCAAAAACCACTTGGAAAAATAACAAACAAAATGTAATTTAAGAAGACAGATGTGGTGTGATAAACAGAAAGCTAGCCTAGAAACCAGAAAGATCTGTGTTCAAGTTCATCTCTGGCAAATACTGTTTGTAATGTTGGGCAATTCATTTAACCTCTCAGTGCTCTAGGCAACTCTCCAAGACTAAGCTGAAAGAAGTATTGACCTGCTTTGTTAGGCATTTCTTTGTCTGAGAGATCAGTGAAATCACAAGACCAACCAGTTGGGTCCAAGCAATGATGTAGCAAAACCAGAATTCTGTTGCTAGCAAAGACATCCTCCACCTCCAATCATGGTGTCCACTCTGATACATATGTATATTCCATTTAGGTGAATATGTATAGATATGTGCATATGTGTGTATACATACATACATATGTACTCAAATCTCTTATATGTTCAGTCATGTTATAACAAGTTTCTCAAGTTCATTATATATAATGTGAATTAGTTTGTATGTGCTTTGATTTGTTCTAAATTTGTGCCGCACAGAATTGATGAAATTGAAGATTTGCCTTTTTCACGTACAACAGGATGAAACAGAGCATAATTAGCAATGAATTTTCTTGGGGGCAAAATCAGTTTCAGGAGTGGTGGCAGCATAATCATAAAGGACAGCCCAACCATATGTGAATGTGTGTCAGGACAGAAGGCATGGAAGTTGGGATGGAATGTGGGACCCTGGAAAGGGGTGTTGAGATCACAAGGGGCTGTATTTTTTTGAAGAGAAAGAGAAGACTGGTAGAGGACAATGAGTCAATGTATGGGAACAGCACAAGGACCAAGTATCTCCCTCACCCTCTACCTCCATTGGCAAAGCCTGAGGCAAAGCCCCACTTACCTTGAACTAGTTCCAGCTCTGATACTGGAATCTGTAAGTAGGTGTAAGGGCGGGTGTATAGTACAAGCTGAAAAATTAAGAACTATGATAGAAGGACCCCAGATTGGTAGCTGGTGAATATAATCAAATAATCCTCTAGATTTATCTTTATTTCCTAATCCTAACACATTTCCTACTTGTCCTTTATTTGTTATGCCTTATTGTGAATCCTTCATTTAGGAAAAAAAGCCAGCTGATAATATATACTAAGACTAAGGGTCTAATTTTCATATGGGACTTGGGGTAGGCACAGGATAAAAATTACAAAGACAAATTCTCTGCTCTTTCTTTCAAAAATCATAAGATTAAGATCTAAAAAGAGGTCAAAGAGTTTACTTGGCAAAGCCCCTCTTTTTCCCATATAAGGGAACTAAGACTTTGAGAAGTTAAATGACTTGGCCAAGATCACACGTAGTAACAGTCAGAAGACAAATTCAAATTCTGAGTCCAAATGCATTCTTTTCAATCATGCTTCCCACACATAGCCTTTCCTACCTCCCTTCCCACTCAAACTGCCACGGCCTCCATTTCCTTCCCCCAAACTAATCTGTATTATTTTTTATTCTTTTTATATACTTTAATATGTATATGGTGTTTCCACTGATAGACTACAATCTCTTTGAGGGCAAGGACTGTTTTTGGATCCTTAGAACCTAGCCTGGCAAATACTAAAGACAATAAATCATTGTTGATTTAGTGTTTCATTGTTGCTGCCTCTCTAGCCTACTGTTTCCAGAAAGGTTTATTCCATTTGAAATGTGAATCAAGGAAAAATTAAATTAAATTTTTAAAATCTTGTTTCTGGGCCAAAAGCTTATGTGCTTTGCAAGAAGGAAAAACAAACTTCCCTTTGGAGTGGTTTTAATTATTCAGAGACTTTGACGTGACCACCCTATAATTTGACACATATGCTGCTTGATTCTCCTCTTCCGGTTCCACAAGGTATGAGAATGACTGTGCTCTTGCTATAGAGACAAGAATCTCTCCCCCTGCATGCTTTCTAGATTATCACAGATTGAGAACTGACAGGGATCTTAGAGGCCTAGTTAGCTCTGAATCATTCAGCTGGAGCTGGTGCTAACGTCTACACATTTCAGAAGTAGCCACTTTTGGCTCACACAAGGACTACAGCTACACCATTTGGCAGATACCAATGCATATGTACAGCCGAACCCTCCCCAGTATATCTGCAATGACACCATGGCTGCATGGGACTCAAAGTCCTCCAGAATCTTATCCTCCTTTACTTTTCCAAAAATTTCCTGTTATTCCCTTACACATGCATGAGTCAAGATGTTCTCCTTCATATACATCATGCTATTTTCACCTCTTAACCTTTTCTTCTTGGTATTCCCTCTGCCTGCAATAAGTTCTCATCTTTTTTATGTATGCTGGTTTTAAATTCTCTTTACCACATGGCTTAAATCCTATTGCCTCCACAAAGATTTCCCTACCTACAATCTGCATTATTCTCGTAGTCACCTAGAATCTTGAAGTTGGAAAAAACTTTAGAGATCATCCAGTCTCTGATTCAACATGAATCCTCTCTACAATTTCATTAACAAATGATCATATAGCTTTTATTTGAATACAGTGAGTGGGAGATGTCACTATGCCATAAGACATCACATTCCATTACTGGGAAGCTCTAATTTTCAGGAAACTCTTCTTTATATTGAACTATCATCCACCTCCCTAAAATTTTTGCCCATTTGTCCTCTAGAGTAACATTAAGGAACAACAAGATACCTTCTAATCTACACAATAGGCCTTCAAAAATCTGAAGACACCTATCATGTCTGCCCTGAGTTTGTTATCTTTTCGTCAGCCAGTCAGCCTTAGCATATATATATATATAGTGTAAATGGAGGATCATCTAAGATGGTAGGGATGAGCAGCGGGAGGAACTAGGAGAGAATGCTTCCAAAATATTAAATTTGAGTTGAGTGTTGAAGGAAGTCAGAAAAGGTAAGAGGCAGAGTTCAGGAAAGAAAATATCCCAAGCATGGAGGACAGTCAAAGAAAAGGCATGGACTCAGGAGATGAAGTGTTATGTATGAAGAAAAGCAAGAAGATTAGTATATGTGGATCATTGAATATGTGGAGGAGAGTAATGTATATGAACACTGGAAAGATAGAAAGGAGTCAGGTTGTAAAGGACTCTGAGAGCCAAGCAGAATAATTTACATTTTATACTGGAAATAATAAGGAGCCACTCAAGTTTATTGAGTGGGGGTAACATGATTAGATCTGCGCTCTAGGAAAATCATTTGAGGTCTAGGAAAGATCCCCAATTTAATCTAATCCCCAGAAAAGGAAAGACATAGAGTTCAATTCCTGAGGTCTCAACAACTAAAGTAAAGATATAGATATAAATATCTACTTCTAGGAAAGAGAAGTCTACATTCAGAGAAAGGTCTAGAAAGAACAGAGTTTAAATGAAGACTGAAGCAAACTACCTGCTCTCTTTCTTCTTCATATTTGGTTTTGTTTCCTCTTTCCCATTGTTCATTCCATCAGTTACAACCTTTTTTTACAACCAGACTAACATCTAATATGAAAGTATTTGCAGATCCTATACTTGATTGCATGCCGCCATGGGGAGGGGAGGGAGGGAGAGGAGAAAATTTGAAACTCAAGGGATTGTGGAATGGAATCTTGTAAACTAAAAGTAAACAAACAAATCAATAAAAAAATTTAATTAAAAAATATACTCATAGATAAATATATATATACACACATATATGTGTATATATGTATGTGTATATATGTATATGTATACATATATACACACACAGATAAATTAATAAATAAATGACATTTGTGTTTCAAGAATGACACAAGCCCAGGAGAGAACAACTCAAAAACGCCTATAATCAAAACTTTAATTTAAAAAAAAAACTGCCCACAAGAACAACAAGAATTTCTCAAAGAAATGATACAAGAATGTTAAAATATATACATGTGCAGGGAAATGAGAAAATGGAGGAAAATGTTAAAATATCAGTAAAAGAGAGCAGGAGCCTTGGTCACAGATCTTGTGCCAAGAGGAGCACTAGTAGTAGTACTTTGCTACAGGGGAATATGGGACTTTTCCAGGTAAAGACCAGAGCACAGACCAAGAGAGCAGCAACCATGCCTCTCCCAGGATAGCACCACCATGGAAGCACCAAAAACTTGAAGATCTGCAGAACCAGCTTTAAAAAGAGCAGCATTAAAAGGTCTAAAGCTTGGCACAGTGCCCCCTCACCCCTAGGGTGAGTAGAGTTCAACTTTAACATAAAGTTCAAAGTCAAGAAATAGGTTGGAAAAATAAGCAAACAAACAAAGAACTCGAGCAGAAAAAGGTACTATGGTAGCAGGAAAGACCAAGAAATAAACTTAGAAGAAGACAACAATGTGAAAACTGCTACAAACAAAGCTTCAAAAAAAAAGCTAATTGGACTCAAGCCCAAAAAGGATTCTTGGAAGAGTTAAAGAGATAAGAGTGGTAGAGGAAAAATTGGGAAAAGAAATGAGAGTGATGCAAAAAAAAAATCTATATTTATATCTATATATATCTCAAATACATATATATATATGTATGTATATATATGTATGATAAAGGCTTCCTTTCTCAGATGAGTCAAATTTACAAGAAATAAGAGCCATTCCCCAACTGATAAATGGTCAAAATATATAACAGGCACTTTTCAGAAGAAAAAATCAAAGATATCTATAGTCATACAAAAAAATGCTTAAATTGCTATTGGCTAGGAAAGCAAAGTAAAACAACTCTGAGGTACCACCTCATACCTATCAGAAATGATAATGTTGGCAGGGATGAGGTTAAATAGGTACATTAATGCATTGTTGATGGAGTAGCAAACTGGTTCAACCATTCTGGAGAACAGTTTAGATCTAGGTCCAAAGATGAAAAATCGTGCACCTTTTGACCCAGCAATACAACTTCTAAGTCTGTGCCCCGAAGAGATTAAAGAAAAATGGAAAGTAACCATATGTACAAAAAAATATTTATACGAATTCTTTTTGTGGTGTCAAAGAATAAGAAATTGAGGGGATGTTCATCAATTTAGGATTGGCTGAACAAGTTATAGCATATTATTGTGATGGAATACTGTTGTGCTATAAGAAATAATGAGAGGGAGAGGTTGAGAAAAACATGACAAGATCTTTATGAACTGATGGACAAAGGAGTGAGAAGAATAAGATCATTGTTCATAGTAACAGCAATGTTGTAATGATAATCAACTATAAAAGACTCTGATGAAGACAATGATTCAAGACAATTCCAAAAGACTCATGGTGAAAAAATGCCATCCACCTCCAAAGAGAGAACTGGTGAACTCTGAGTACAAATTGAAGTACAATTTTCTCACTTTACTTTTTATCTGCTTTTTTTGCAATATGGTAAATACAAAAATTTTTGTTATTTCACATGTATGATTTATACATTGTTGGCCTCAATAGGTGGGGAAGGCAGGGGAAGAAAGGAGAGAATTTGGAACACAAAATCTAAAAAATGTATTAAAAATAAACAACAACTCTAAAAGACAATCCAGGAATAACATTATAAGCATGATGTAATTACAATCTAATGGAGCAATGAATAATAAAAAAGTTTTTTTTCAGGATCTCAAATTATAAAGGTTCAAAAATAGTCAAATGCGACAGAATATCTGTGGTTTTTTTGTGTGTAATTTGAAAAAATAAAAGGAAAATCACTTTGGCAACTGAGCAGAGAATAGATTGGAGTAGATAGATTCAGCAATTTCAAATATAAGATGGTATTTAGCCCTCTCACCATCTTAGTCACTCTGCTCTAGATTGTTTTCTTGAAACGTGGCATGTGGAAATTAGCTCAATGTTCCATACATTGTCTGACTAACAAAACCATAATGCAACTATTATTTCTCTATGATATACCACATTATTAATTTGGAGTTGTAATTTCAAATAAAAACCTTAGGGTTTATTTTTCATATAAATTACTGTTAAGTAGCCTCTTTCCTATGCAGCACGTATAGAATGTGTGTGTGTGTGTGTGTGTGTGTGTGTGTGTGTGTGCGCGCGCGCGTAATAGACCTGTGATTACAATAATGTAGCAAATTCTGGTTGAGGAACCTCATCTTCCAGTATAATTCAGCACCTTCACTACAGTTTCTAGTCTTATTAAGTCACCTGGGGCACTGAGAAATTATGTAGCTAGGGTCATCAAGCTGGTATAAGAGAGAGGTGGGACTTCACTCAATATGTCTTCTTGACTCTAAGGCCAGTTCTTTGTCTGCTACTGCATCCTGGCTCTTTCAGGTAAGATGAATTCTTTTAAAACAAGTACCTTAAAAATGCCATTTTTTAAAATTCCAAGAACTGAAATTGAAAATCACTTAAAAGACACAGTGGACATTGAATAAACATGGAATTACAAAATGAATACACATGGAATAATGTGATTAAGCAAGGGATTACAAAAAGGAAGCAGTGTAAAGAATGTTATAAAAATGTATGCAAATGCCCTGATTGTGTTAAAAGAACATGGGATAATTGATGCATGTTCTATTGGTATCCTCTCAACGTCAGAATGATTCAAGGAAGTCTCTCAGCATGTTGAAGAAGTCATCTCCTGTGATGAGACCATCATGAGAAGACATAGACAAGAGTCTTATACGATGGGCAAGAACTGAATGGGTCTCATGCCTGATGTTTAGCCTAGATTTTTTTAAAAAATCATTTTTGTTCATTTTTCCTATATTGCAGGAAAATCAAGAATGGCAACAAAGAGTCAGAATGTTTGTCCTTAGAATAGGTGGGGATCCACAAAAGGTAAAATTCTCTTGTCTATTTGTGGCCTCAGAGAGCACCAAGGTTCACATCTTTTCTCTCCTATTTATTACTACCTGTGGGATTTATGCAAAGGTAAAATCATTTTACATCCTGGTTCTGTTTCT
>CM053584.1:72525067-72574321 GCA_028627135.1 Pseudochirops cupreus
AATCAAGGGTTTGGGAGCTGTTCTTACTTTGCTTCTTATGCTTATTCATACTCATGGTTCTTCAGACCATGATTTTTTTTTTAAAATCTCTGTGGGGCTCTGCTTCCAGAAGGGAAAGCTCTGTCCCAAATCGCTGGGGTCCTCCCGGCTGCCGTAGCTCTTAGAAAGAGGCTGGGAACTCTTCCTATATACTTCCGGCTGACTGGATAGCGAGGACTCCAAGACCTAGGCCCAAGATGGTGATCTGGATCCAGGCCACTCAACGGGAGAGCTCTGGCCTGAGAACAATCGCTCAGTCCCCCTGCTGCCTGCAGGCCACGGGCGGGAAGCTGCAACGCGGAGGCGGGCGCAAAACCTCTGCCTTTTGCTTTTCTGCTCTGGAGGCCTTCTGGCCGAGACTGCTTATCTCCCCCTTTCACATTTCCCACTCGCAGCTGCTGCTAATCCGCTCACCTGAGAGGCTCCTCAGCTCCTCCCATCCAGCTGCCCCCGGGGCACAGCCAGGGCTTTAGGCCAGGCTGGTTTCGGTTTGCAGTGCTGATATGGTTCCTCATAGCCGAGCTGACTTTAGTGGGAAGTATCTTTGTGTGCGTTTTGGAGTTCCAGGATTGGTTTAGAGTCCTATTTTATGAGTATTTTGGGGTGGCTATGTGAGAGCTGCGAAATGTTGCTGCTCCTACGCCGCCATCTTGGCTCCGCCCCCCTAGGTGCTCTTCTTCCATCCTGTCAGTAACTTGGCCATTCTCATGTTCTCCTTTCTTTCCTATGACTTGGTTCTCTCTATTCCACCTTGGTTGACTGGAAGCATAGTCACCAGTTTAAGGGAGAAACATTTGCAGGTCAAATGAACTCTTGCATATGGGCATAAAGAGTCCATTAGTTGTCATGAGAATTAGAAATGTCCTTAAAAGTTTCAAATACTATGCTGTCAGTGGGCCAGATGTAAATTATGAATAGGTGAACAGACTGAGGACAGTTTCACCGAACACATCTGATTCTATAATTTGTTAAAGCTGAGATTTTTAAGGTGTAATGGCCAACATGTGAATGTTATGAGTGTCCTCATCAGCATTAGACTTGGAGTACTCATGTTCTATTTTTAATTTTCTAGGATTTATTAGGAAAATAGGTGGTGACAGGTTGGGGTGTGGTGAGGGTAGACCTTCAGTTTAGAGTGATGCCGAGATCCTATCAGTTCTCTAATATTTCAGCTTTATTTTCTCTTGCCAGAAGGAAGGAATAAAAATAGCTCTTGCTTGTTTTGTGAAACTGCAGTGATGAATGAACTTCATAAAGAACATGGTTGGTTGGGTCACTTAGTGTCTTGTCCTTCTCTGCTCATAGATATCTGGAACAGGTCCAAACTGTCAACCCATTCCACATCCTCCTCAAAATCTCACTCCTGGGGAGTAGGATACAGTTTTAAAAAGTAAAAGAAAGAGAAGGGAACAGTTATTATGCTATTCTCTTGTTGTATTTGTCCTTTGTTTGTGAAGAGGACCATGACATCAGGGAGATGGTGACATGACTTGTAGTTGACTTTTATTTGCATGAGGGAGGTGGAGCAAGGTCACCAGCCTCACTTTCTTCTCCAGAGCCATCTGGATCCAGTGGCCTGATATTTATCAGGATGATTGGAGATGACCCAAGATGCAATGGGAGACCCTGGCCCTTTTAGGCTAAGGCCTTTTCAGGTTCTCACTTTTGAGTGAGGTAATGGTCCATTCTGTGAATGGGCCTCTTAATAAATAAAAAAAAATCAAACCAGGAGGGGAAGACTCCCCTTTTGACCAAGGGTTGCTGGTCAGAGAAATATACCATTGACATTCCCTCAGAGCCCGGAGGGCCCAAAATATAGGTATTAAGTGGTGCTTGGGTAGGGACCTAATGTGGTCAAATCTATGAGCTTCTGAGTGAAATGGGCTTAAGGTCTGGTCTTTGAGGAGGGAGAGAGGGAGAAAGACAGAGAGAGGGAGAGAGACAGAGAGAGAGAGAGACAGAGAGAGACAGAGAGAGAGGAAAGGGAAAGAAAGAAAGCAAGGAAAACAAAGGACAAACAACCTGTGAGCCTGAGCTCATCCTTTTCCTCTCCCTCTCTCCTTCTCCTCTCCAAAGGAAGGTAAATTTTGATGTCTGGAAGATGCAATTCTGTTATAAAGGCACTAAAAGTGGTGGGACATGCCATAGTCTCTATACATCTAACTCACTGTGCCATTTCTTTGTTGCCCCAGTCTCCTTTCCTTTTCTCCCCCCCCATCCATTGGCCACATAGCCTCCAAAATGATTTTTAAAGAACAGAGGCCTGACCATATCATTTTTCCCTTCTTGGTAAAATCTAGTGGCTTCCTCTTACTTTTAGTGTGAGAAATATGTTCACTCTAAACAAAGAATAATACTTGCTCGTTGTGAAGCCAGGAAAGGTTTTATTAATTTTTACATTCAATGTCTCCTGAACGAACAGATAGTTCCTAATGGATTTCTACATTTGCTTCAGACAAATGCGGTGCTTCAATACCTTGCTTCCAATTTGAATTTCCTGCCTGCCTCTCATTGGCTAGGCACCTAGCTAGGGTTCATATAGCTTGGTTGAAAAACACCCCAAACCCACCCCCATGTGTCTCTCCCTTCCTGAATTGGTAGAAGGCTGAACCCGGGAAATTTAAGGCTCCTTCACCATTAACATAAGAAGGGTAATGAAATCCTTTTTTCTTTGAAGTTGTGGATTTTATCTAAAGCACAGGGAAGGAGTTGTGGGCCTTTAGATATGTTAATAAGCAGGCACTCAAGTCCTTGAGTGAGGGAAGCAGAATCAACATTTCTCCTATATTACCCATCTTCTTGTGGAAACAGACATTCTGTTCATCTCTTACATTTAGGATAAAATATAAACTCTTCTGTTTGGCAACTTAAAAAACTGGCCCATTCCTACTCCTCCAAGTCTTCTTATACATCATTCCTCCTAGAATTCTATGGTTCAGCTATACTCACCTGACACATGGCATTTCATCTCCATCTCTGTGTCTTTGCGGTGGTTATCTCCCAGTTAACAACAGCAAAACACCTTGAATGAGGTGATGGCAATGACTTTGTATTTAGTTGGTCAGTTAATTCATAATTTAAATATCCAGCACAGCAGTTAGCCAGGCATATCTAGGCTGAGGACACAAAGGCTGGTGACCTTTGTCAAATCTTGTCCTTTACCTGCTCTTGAAGTTTGCTCTGGGTTCATTGTTCTGGGATTGCCTGTCTCCTGCACAGGGTAACTAACTAGACTCATCAGTGGTCCGTTCTCCTGAGAAACAATTCCATTTTTGTTCTGGACTAAGAGGTCCTTGCCAACAGAAGGAGACATGAAAGGCATGAGAGAATAAACATGAATCAGAGGTGGAACCCACAATTTTAGTCTCTGTCTCTGTCTCTGTCTTTCTGCCTTTCTCTGTCTCTCTGTGTCTGAGTCTGTGTCGGTCTCTCTGTCTCTGTCTCTCTCTAAATGTGTCTCTCCTTCTCCCTCTGTATGTGTCTGTCTCTGTCTGTCTCTCTCTTTCTCTCTCTGTATATGTCTGTCTCTTTCTCTCTCCCTCTGTGTCTCTGTCTCTCTGTGTCTGTCTGTCTCTGTCTTTTTGTCTGTCTGTCTCTGTCAGTCAGTCAGTCTGTCTTTCTGTCTGTCTGTCTCTCTCACACACACACACACATGCACATTCTTTTTTGTGCATTTTTTGGACTTCTCTATCCTGTCCACTCTGCTCCTCTGATTATTTTAGGGTGGGAGAGAGGGTCTCTTCTCATGGCCTCCATTTAAGTACTATGCCCTGGCCAGATTTCTCTACAGTTGCCACCTAGCTGCCTTCCTTCAGACTTCTTCAGCATGACACTGAACCTGCACCTTCCCTCCCATCCCTCTTCAACTTACTTTTCCTCGTTGGATTGTAAATTCCTTGAGGGCAGGGACTGTCTTTCTTTTTCATATCGACTCTCTGGTGCTTAGCTCAGTGATTGTTTCTGTAGGTGCTTGAGGAATGTTTCTTGATTTTGACACACAAGGGAAATGCTAGGCATCAAAGAGTAACAGAATAGGTCTAATCAGTTGTAGTATTCATTCTCATTAGAACATTTGCTCAGGACTGCTCATTAGTATGTTTTACATTTCACCCTCACTGCCAAGTGGACGCTTTTTTTCCTCTGGTCTTTTTTTCCCCGTGAATGATTCATTCCCCTGCCACTGTTTCTTCTGCCCTTGTTTCAGCAGCTGATACTCTGATGATCAGGTGTTCAGGGATGTCAGCTCTCCGGACATCTCAAAGTGCCAAAGAAGACGCAAACAGAAGGTTAATTCCAGACACAGGTGCACCCAAGACAACACGAGTTGGCTTGCAGCCTTGTAGAGAGAAAGCCATCTAACTCCAATCCTTCAGAGTTTAGGGAATCATCCTTCCACTTCAGAGACGTCAGGAACGAGCCCTGAGGGCAGGGATTACCTCTTTAGTTCATCCATGGAGTTCTAGTGCAGTAACCGATTAAATATCAATGATCTTGGCCAATAAGAAGCAGTCAGAGGTTACCTGAGTCTGTTCTGAAGTTATGGAGGGTTGTGAAAAGGGCCCCTTCATAGCAATCTCTCCTCCCCACCTTACCTTATCCCTTGACCTCCACCCCCTTGCAAAAAGGTACTGCATATGCCTAGAAGGTTCTTTCTCTCCTTTTCTACCTATGACATCCTTGGTTCCTTTCAAGTATTTATTCAAGTGCTATTTCCTCCAGGAGGTCTTTCCTGGTCACCCCAGACTCTAGTTGCTTTCTATCCATTTTTTTGTTAGTATGTGTCTTGTATACGCCTATGTGAATGCCTATAATCTTCCCTATTAGACTATAAACTCCTTGAGGGCTGGAACTGTTTTGCCTTTTTCTTTGTATCTAGCACTTAGAACAGTGCTTGGCACATAGTGAGTGATTAATTAAAGCTTTCTGATGAGAGGACACACGTTTTTATGAGGTACTAAAAGACAAAATTCAGGAAGTTCCAACCTTAGAGACAGATGAGATAGCTAGAGAGGAAAAGAAGAGGAAGAGGTGAAATGGATATAAAACCAAGAGGCTGTTCAGCTGAAGTAATTCTAGTTACTCCTGTATACCCCTCACTCATGGTGGTACTGACACTCAAGACCTGTCTGACCTTGAGGTTCCTCTGGTAACTAGACAAGTTAGTCCTTAAGCCCTTTCTGTTTCCTATCTTGAAGTGTCTTATTGATGACAGCTTGGGAAATGCAGATGACTAGACACATACTCTCCTGGGACTGGAGTCATGGGAGAGAAAAACTTTCACAGATGGACGATGAAATTCCTACTGTTTATTTCAGAGTCTTTTTATTTACTTTCCTTTCTAAAATAAGTGAATGTCCTTTTGCCTTATCATGTTACATGTCTAATTCTGGCTCATCAGAGAGAGAGAAATCCAGAGGAAAATGGGAACTTGAGAGTAGTGGTTTTGAGTAGATGGTAGACCCAAACTAGGTTTTGTGAACCTAAATATACCAGTGATCTGTTATATATGATAATTATAGGTGGTGACTGCATATTTGTATTTTCAAAATGTAACCGTTTAGACATCGTTCATACTACAGATGTGTTGTAAAGATGAAGACAGCTTCAAACTTAGCAATGTGTTAGTTTTACATTTCCTTTTAAGGGGGCATGCCATAGAAATCCAATCATAAATCCATATTACACTTTAGCATTATTTTAAATACGTTATTTCAGTGATTTTAATATGCCCTCCTGTGTTACAGATCACAAATCCTCCAACTCTTCTCCTCTTCATGTATTCTTGTCCATGTATTCTTATAAAACATCTATAAGAAATTCATTTGATATGTTATAGGCCTTCCTCTGTGTCTTTTAATATTTTGTAGGTACATGTTCAGAATTCAGGTTATGTATCTGCCATCCCTCCCTCTCAGTGGGACATGACTGGCCCATATCCTTTTTTATGATATGTTTGGATGTGATCTCTTATTCCTCTTATGATTGGTAACAGGCAGCAGCCTAATTACACTCATCTTTGCTTTTCCTGTGTCTCTTTGGATTTCCCCCATTTGATTATGAGCAATCATTGTGTTTCATGATGCACAGCCATATGCAGTAGCATCGTTGAAAGACTATTGGTGCTGAAAAGGTGTTTTCGTGCAGGTGTCAGCAGGAGATTAAAGTCATTGAAAGTATTGTATAATTTCTCTAATACAATCTGTTTCTTCCTTCTGTTCAATGGTGAGCCCAGCCCATACTCTATCTACATTGTCTCACTTTACTGGACTGCCAAAACATTACCAACACAGCGTCTTCCCATAAGGACCTATGTTCCATGTTTACTGAGTAAATGAATAAACTATGTTCTAAATTACTTAGGAAAGGCTACATAGGAAACTCTTTGGCATTGAATGTTCAAGGAGTGACTATATACATAATGGTCTTACTTTTACATGCAGAGTAAATGGGCCTCATGCCTCATCCATTCATCTTAACAGTTGATGAGAATGCAGATTCACACTGTGTTTTCAGTGTAAATGTGAAAAGTTGAAATGACTGACTCATAACTCATGGTCAAATTTGGTGTTAAATAATAAAACTAAAGGAGCAGCTAGGTGGCGCAGTGAATAGAGTGCCAGACCTGGAGTTAGGGAGATTCTGTCCCAGTGTCCACTGTCTTTACATTTCATTCAACCTGAGTTCAAATCTGACTTCAGACACTTACTGGCCATGTGACCCTGAGCAAGTCAGTTAGCCCTGTTTCCTCATCTGTAAAATGAGCTAGAGAAGGAAATGGCAAACCGCTCCAATATTTCTGCCAAAAAAAACCCCAAAACCCATCATGGGGTCATGAAAAGTTGGGCATAACTGAAAACTTCTGAACAACAACAACAACAACCATAGTGCCAAACAGTAATGGAGAGTTGCTTTTCTTTTTTTTTTTGGAGGGGTGAAGGCAGGGCAGTTGGGGTTAAGTGACTTGCCCAAGGTCACACTGCTAATAAGTGTTAAGTATCTGAGGTCTGATTTGAACTCAGATCCTCCTGACTCCAGGGCCAGTGCTGTATTTATTGCACCACCTAGTTGCCCCAAGCAATGGAAAGTTGAACCAATTATTTGGTTCTAAGCCCTGTCCCTCAATTATTTGGATATTTCAGGCAAAAATATTTGGACTTGATATCCATAAATATTAATGTATAAGCAGAGAATTAAAGGGGCTCTTTTTTCTCTCCATGAATTCATTAATCTTTGTTCTTTACTGCACTCTAACTAAGTAATCAATTTTTTTCTAGACCCTTATGCTGGAGAACTATTTATAGGATTTCCAATTTTCTTGCAGGATGTGGAGAAGTTGACATTTTTCCTTTGGTGACATGAAATGGCTTCCATTCTTTATGGTTCTCAGACTCTTTGAAGTTGTACATTTTCAGTCGTACACCCAGTAGACACCCCATGACTGTTTATGCGTTTTTGATTAAAGAGAAAGGGAGGAGGAAGTGAGCAATAAAAATAGAGTGTAATTGACGTAGCAACATAGTTTTCCAAATTAAAAAGTGCTTGCAAAAATGCTTATTCTTGTTATTTGAATCTGCCAAATCCTTGATCTCTTTAGCTTTCCTCCCTTTTCAGTCATCAGATTTATTGCCCAGAACCTCCTCACTAGGCATAGTTCCAAATAGGTGATGGACCCATGTGTATTTATAAATATGGTTCTCTTTAGGAAAGACTTGAATTCCTTCTCTTCAATCTGTACCCAGCAACTGTCATTTATTATGGATGTTGTAAAACAAGTCTGGAGAGTTAGAACAGCACATTTAGAGAGTATCTTTTTTTTGTGACACTAATCATCTAAACCAAGAATTCTTCATCTTTTTTTTTGGTTGTGGAACTCTTTGGAAGTCTAGTGAAACCTATACATACCTTCTCAGAGTACTGTTTTTAAATGTATAAAATAAAGTGCACTGGATTACAAAGGATACCAATTAAAATGAAATGCAGTGATCAAAATATTTTTAAAACTCCCCCAACTTCTTAGGCCTCCTTAAATCTATGGGTCTGTGACTCCAAGTTGAGAATCTCAATCTAAATAATCAATTTGAAAAACTTGATTATGGCCATGGACTATAGCAGAAATTGTATTTCTTCTAGACACGGACTTGATAGAAACAATGCTATGTAGGAACTGAGCTAAATTTTCAGCTTATTCCACCAGAACCCAGGTAGTGTTGGATAGAGTAGACCCCAGTTGCAGAGCAAAAATATTTGTATGACATTCAATTGGGTATCTTACCCTACAGGAAAATAGGGGGGAAGGGAATAAGAGGGGAGATGATAGAAGGAAGGACAGATTGAGGGAGAGGGTAGTCAGAAGCAAACACTTTTGAAAAGGGATAAGGTCAAAGGAAAAAATAGGATAGTTTGATCTCGTGCTGATGTTAAGTAGTCATTGATTAAGATAATTTCTCTCAGGTTTCATAAACACCAATTTTTGCATGGTCAAAGGACTGGATTGATACAATCATTAAACACCATAGGTAACACATATAATCTCCCTCATCCCCCTGCCCCAGACCACGTGGGTTGGACCACTTCCTGAAGCACTTGGTATGAAAGATTGACTTTCTTCATTTATTGAGAAGATAATATTCATATTTTTATGTTGATATATTTTCTATTCGTAATTATAAGTATGTCACGTAGTTTTCAGGATGCAACTCAAGAAGAGGAGGCTGAAGGTGAGGTCAGTGACTCATCATCTCTCACCAGTCTGCTTGTCCACTAGACGTGGTTTTTACCTTTTTTTTCCCTGTGTTTCCTGTGGTTATCGCAGTGCCAAGCACATTAGTAAGCACACTTTATTTCAGGGAAGAGACAACTTTTTCCTGCTCTTCTCTTGCCTTAAATGCAACCTGTATAAAACAGAACTCAATATCTCCCCTCCCTCCAAATACACACACACACACACACACACACACACACACACACACACACACACACACACACACACACACACACACACACCCCAAAGCTTATTGCTTGCTTTCCTATTTATGTGGAAGGTATTGTTATCTAGACATGTAGGTTTACAACCTGAGAAACATCCTTAACTCTTTTTCTCCCTCAATATCCTTGTCCAGTTTGGCTAAGTCTTCTTCAATTTACCTCAACTTCTTTTGTATCCATCCAATTCTTTACAGGGGCATGGATACAACCTTAGTTCAGGTCCTCATCACCTTTCACCAAGACTATTTCAGCAGTCTCCTAATTGGTCCCCTTGTCTTCAGTCTATCATGCACCATTCTCATAGGGTTGTTGTGAAGATCAAATGACATAATTTTTGCAGTTTTTGGCACAGTAGCTGATACATGGCAGTTACTTTATAAGTATGCATTCCCTTTCCTTCTCCCCCTCCCTATATAGTTAACTGCCAACTTCTTTAAGCACAGGATTAATTATGTCGTATTCCTGCAATGGAAACTTCAGTGGCTCCCTATTACCTCTAGGTTAACATACAGAAGTTAAAACCTTTTTACAATCTGGATACCACTTTTTGAGAGTGATTTCCCACTACTCCTCCATTACAATTTACTGTCCATTATAGGTAAACTGGCTTCCTGTGTTTCTTCATACATAATATTCTCTTTCTTGCCTCAATCATTTTGCTTGGGTATTCTGTCCTTCAGGCCTGGAATGCTCTCCCTCTTCACTTCAACCTCTTAAAATATTTAATTTATGTAAAACCTCGGCTCATAGAGATCTTTTCTGATTCTTCTCAGTAGGGGGAGCTCTCTTCTTCTGACTCCACTTCAGAAATTACTTTTTATGTACTCGGCATATATTATATATGCACAAAGCTACCTGCATGTTGTTTCCTTCACTAGAATCACTGTCTTTCTGAGGAAAGCAAATGTTTTGTTTTTGTTTTTGCATCACTCAGCGTGTAGTAATAGACTCAATAAATGCTTGTTGACTTAAATCTCAAACTCAACCGAAGTTACTAAGTTTCCTGCAAAACCTGTTCTTCTTGTAATTTTAACTTTTTACAACTTTTCTGGTATTATTATTATTTTTAATTTTCATGTCCCTTATTTCTCACAACCAGTTAATTCTCCAGCCCTATATATTCCCCTGCAACTGCTCGAATTTGTCTTGCCCATTCCAGGACTGGCTCCTGTTCTCAATCAAGTGAACCCTTTCCATATCCTTCTAGTATGTCTTACCACAGCTCTTACCACATCAGCTCTCTTCCTCTTCAATTCAAATATCATGTTTTCTCAGACTTGTTTTTTTACTCATAAGACTTATCATATCAATCTTCTGTTAAAAGTTTTAGAATGATTTTGTTTCCTGTGGTCTACAGTTACTTTAGCCTGGCATTTATTGTTCTACTACCTAGCTTTCCAAACTCTTCTCATATAATCTTGTTCTATATACTCTACCCTTTGGCCACACTGAACTAATCTCTGCCCCTATGTCACATTTTCCTGCCTCTGTATTTTTTGCACATATTAATCTGTCTGCTTAGAATGTCATCTTCCCCATTTCTTCCTGTTGAAAGTATTCTGGGTCCTGAGTTCAAATCCCACTTTTGCTACTTACTACCTGTGTGACCTTGGGTAAGTCTATTAATCTCTCCTGTACTCATTCTCAGTTTCTTCATATGAAAAGGAGGGAGTTAGTTTAGATGGCTTCTGAGTTCCCTTCCACTTCTGGATCCATGATCCTCTGAGTCTATTAACAGAACCCATTCTTTATAGTTTCACTCAAATATTTCCTCATTTATGAAATCTCTTGGATCCCACAGATATGTAATATTGACCTTTCCCCTTAAGGTCTTTATTTTGTACTTCGTTTATAACTATCTAGTGTACTTACCCATTTCTTATTGTTTTTAGTTATTTAGGAAAATTTTATATTCTCCTATGAAACTGCAGCGCAGGCAGTTTGTGCAGTGCATAGAGTGCTGGGCCTGGTTTCAGGAAGACCTGACTTCAAATCTGACTTCAAACATTTGCTACCTGGTTTACAACCCAGGGGAAGTCACTTAACCCAGTTTGCCTCAGTTTCTTCACCTGTAAAATGAGCTGGAGAAGGAAATGACAAAGCACTCCAGTATCTTTGCCAAGAAAACCCCAAATGGAGTCACAGTCAGACACAAATGAAACAACTGAATATCAAACTAAACTGCAAGTTCTTTCAGAGCCCGGCATAAAACTTTTCTGAGCTTTAAACTTCCCTTCCTCTCATGTCTGGTGCAATGTTACATGCACATAGTGAATGTCTTATAATGTACATAACTGGAAATCCTATCACATGGACCACAATCCTTCCCCAGAGGCTCATTCTTCAGTTAATATTTTTGGCCTCAAACCTGTAATTGAACAAGTTCTTTCAGGCATTCTACCAAAGAAGGATGATATTAGGCTAATGTTGGACTCCAGTACCCTTTTTTGGATGAGAATTTTGATAATTCTAGCTTTACCCTAATGTTGAGACTGTTCATTACCACTGTAGTGGTGAGTGGAGAATTCTTGGTTGAGAATCTGTATAGCCTTGATTCTGGTCATGGATGTTCCTGGAGCTAATCACAGTTGCCTAAAATGTCTAATAAAGCTGTCCTAAACACAGAACAACAATAAGAAGATGAATCAGTTCTCTAATGTTTTGTACAGCTGGGCTCTTTATGTAGCTAAGCTGACACATGTCCAAAAAAGAGAAGATGGGTTCAGCTTTTGTTTTTACTGTATTTCCAATAGTTAGATCACTTCTTAATAGACCGTCTTGCCAAGATAAACAGCAGCTGTGTTGACTTTGTGGCCAAAATGTCTGCTGATCAGCTGCCTCGCTCTCACCTAATAAGTCTCTAGTGCTCTGGAGTATTTAACATGACAGTTGTACTAAATATAGGGACACGGGGATTGCCTGCTGAGTTTCCATAATCCTTTTTTATAGCATTTCAAAACTTGTAGGATGACTTTAAGTTTGGAAATTCATGGTTAAGAACACTGTCTGTAAAGAAGAAAAATTTGGAGAAATGTGGCCTCCAAGCAAAATAGTTTCAAAATAAAAGTTTTCTTCCAGGAAAATCATACCGCAGGCCTCACTGTGTCCTAGAGATGACCCCGGGTTCTCAAAGTCTCTCCCAGTAGACTGCAAACATTGTCACATTCTACCAAATAGGGAAGGTTACGAGTACAGAGGCACGTAGGTGGTAAAGGGGCAGATAGGTGGTACAGTGGATAGAGAGTTGAGCCTGGAGTTAGTAACATTCATTTTTCTGAGTTCAAATCCAGCCTCAGACACTTATTAGTTGTGTTACCCTGGGTAAGTCACTTCACCCTGTTTGCCTCAGTTTCCTCATCTATAAAATTAACTGGAGAAAGAAATGGCCAACCATTCTAGTATCTTTGCCAAGGAAACCCCAAATGGAATGAATAGGGTCATGAAGAATCACACATAACTGAAGTGATTGAGCAATAACAACAGTACCAGGTCGACTGCATTTTCACCTTCAGTAGATCTGAAAGACCACCCTGGAGGAATTATGATAGTTTTGGGGCAGGGTGGGGTGTATGTGACTACCTTAACAAACATCAAAGATCCTTGAAAGATTGAAGTTCAATGTCTTTTTTATAAGGTTGCTTAATTCTACACATTCCATTCCTAAACTAGGGTGCTGGTTGTTTGAATGGAAGGGAAGTGGACATATATGAAATACATTGAGTAGTAGAATCAACAAGACACAACAATGAGCCTCTTCCTTCTTGCCTCTCATTTCTTTTTTCCTTCAAGTTAAGCATCTTTTAAGAAGTGATTAGAGATCTTCCTGAAAGATTTAGGTGAAATGTGTTGTAGAGAGAGTATCTTTATCTGTCAATCACCTGTACCAATGAAATCACAAGTCCAGTCACCATTATCTCCATTCCTTGACTCCCCTTGAGGAAGCACTCTATAACAGCTAGTTAATTTGAATAACATTCAACTGAATGATGAGAAGAGCAAAGAGAAGCAGTGTTGCATAGTACATAGAATGCTAAATTTGGAGTCAAGAAGCCAGGAATTTTAATTCTACCTCCATACATTGAAGGTGACCTTAGGCAACTCACTTATCATCTGTGAGCACCAGTTTCCTCCTCTCAAAAATGGTGGTATTGGACTCAATGACCTCTAATATCACTTCTAGCTCTAAATATATGATCTTCTTGTCTAATTCGATGAAACAGGTTCTTCAGATAGTTCTGCCAAATAAAGGAAACACAAATTAGGTTGAAGATATTAAGGGGAATGCTGTCTTGGGTATTTCCCAATGGAAAGTAAATGCAAAAAATAAGAATTCCATATATTACTTATTAATTTACAAAAGGAGGAAACTGAGCTTTGTAGTATCCAGAGTCCCTTCTATATCAAATATACTAGCATTCTTCACCTGGATATTATAATATTTGTGCTCATATAGCTATGAATATGTGTTGTGCTCCTAGAAGTATGATAGAAATGTGAATTATCAGTGTGGCTAGGTGGCGCAGTGAATAGAGTGCTGGCCCTGGAGTCAGGAGGACCTGAATTCAAATCTAGCCTCAGACAGTTAACACTTACTAGCAGTGTGACCTTGGGCAAGTCACTTAACCCCAATTGCTCTGTCTCAAAAAAAGAAAAGAAATGTGAATTATCTGAAGAATCTAAGATTCTCTATGTTTATGGAATAAGCACAATCTAACAAAGACAGTTGGAAAGTGAATCTGATTATGGTCCATTTGGGAATAATAATTATTATCAACTGATATTCACTTTATTCTAGTTCTACTATTTCCTTAACCCATATGATATGGGGAAAGTTGTCTTTCCTTCTTTGTCCCTCACTTAACTTTGTAAGGTCCCACCCAATTCCATGATTCTGATTTTATGTCCCAATCTATACCATCATATTTTATTCCCACACTTGTCCTTCTTCCTGATTTCCTGTTAAAGGTACCAAGTGTTGAATCTCTAGGTGTCAAAACCTCAATCTCACCTTTGACTCCTTTTTTTCTCCCTTGGCCTCTAGCATGCAAATAGTTGCCAAATCTTGCCAATTTTACTCCAGCCATGTCTCTCACATCTCTTCTTTACTTCTACAGTCACTACCCTGGTTCATGGCCAACTGATCATGAGTTCCTAGAATTTCTATGAAATGTTTCAGATTTCTACTTTGAGACTGCATTCTTGAGGTTTATGTCAAATCATTCTTCAAGGACATAACCAATTTTTTTTTGTAGCAAAGGTGAATTAAACTGGGAAAACCTCTCTTTTGAATTAATCTTAACTCCCAGTATAATTAAAACAACGTAGCATAATTGAAACATTCAGTTTATTTCTATCGACTTAATTATAAAACTAGAGATGCATTTCCAAATGAAAAAAGACTGAGTGGAAATCATTGAGAAGAGTTCTTTGTAAACCTTGAAAAATTTTATAAATGCTAGTTAGGTAGAAGAGTTTCAAGGGTGGGGCACACATTGTGAAGGAAGGTATTTTAGCATGAAGATGTTCATTGCATGTCAAATACAACATGCTCATGATAGAGCTCATTATCTAGCTTAATTCCTTAAGCTACTTCTCTTTGTAACTTGCCTACTGATAAAGGAATCCGTCCACTTCACAGTTTCCCAGGCAAGTAGTATCACCTTTGAAAACTCACTACAAATATCCAATCTGTAGTCAAATCTTGTTTCTACCTTCTCTCTATTCATAAAACCACCACTTTAGTTAAAGCCCTCATCACCTTTCACTTGGACTATTGCTATAGCCTTCTAACTAATCTCCTTGCCTCAAGTCTTCCCCCTTTCTAAACTATCCAATATAAACGTCTCCATTGGCATTTCCAGCCTTATTATTATTATATTAGTCCCTCCACACACACTGAAGTCTAATCAAAGTGACCTTTTAATCATTTTTCATATGGGATACTCTCTCTCCCCCTTCTGTGCTTTGTTCTAGATTTCCCTCTGATCCAGAACATACTCTTGCCTCATCTCTATTTTTCCAAAGTCCTTAGCTTCCTTCGAATCTCAACTGATGCACGAGCTTCTCTATTATCTTTCCTTATACCTCCAGCTTCTAGAAAAAGAGTTTTTAATTTTCTGTGTGTATCATGGACCCCTTGACTGTCTGTTGAAGTCTAAGGAACCTGTTTCAGAATAATGTTTTAAAATGCATAAAATACATAAGATTAGAGAGGAAATTAATTTTATTGAAATGCAATTTTCAAAATATTTTAAAAACAAGTTCATAGACTCTAGGTTAAGAATTCGTGTGCTAGGCCCTATCAGTCCTTCAACAAGAATTTACTAAGTACCTACAATATTCTAGGCATTGTGCTAATCACTGAAGAGGCAAAGAAAGGCAAAGATTCTTTTTTTCTTTTTTAATCATTAATTAGTTAATTAATTTTTTGTTTTCAACATCCACTTCCACAAGATTTCAAGTTCCAAATTTTCTCCTCATCTCTCTCCTCCCCCCACACCAAGAGACATGCATTCTGATTACCCCTTCTCCCAATCTGCCCTCCCTTTTATCACCCCCCCCCCCACCTTCTCTTATCCCCTTCCCTTCTATTTTCCTGTAGGGCCAGATAGATTCCTATACACCATTGCCTGTATGTTTTATTTCCCAGTTGTAAGTAAAAACATTGGTTCTTAGAACTTTGAGTTCCACATTCTCTCCCTTTCTTCCTCCCCATCAACCCTCATTGAGAAGGCAAGCAATTTGATATAGGTTATACGTGTGTAGTCGTGCAAAACACTTCCATAACAGTTGTGAAGAACTAATTATATTTCCCTTCGTCCTATCCCACCCCCATTTATTCTGTTCTCTCCTTTGACCTTGTCCCTCCTCAAAAGTTTTTCCTTCTGATTACCCCCTCCTCCCATTTCCCCCCCTTCTATCATCCTCCTCTCTCTTATTCCATTCCCCTCCTATTTTCCTATAGGGTAAGATAGATTTCCATACTCAATGGAATATGTATGTTAATCCCTCTTTCAGCCAAATCCGATGAGAGTAAGGTTCATTCAAACCCTCTCACCTCCCCCCTCTTCCCTGTAAAATGTAAAATCTTTTTCTTGCCTCTTTTATGTGAGATAATTTGCCCCATTCTACCTCTCTGAAAGGCGAAGATTCTCAAGAAACTCAGTCTAATTGCAGAGACAATATGAAAACAACTAAGTACAAACAAAATATATACATATATAGATTGTGTATGTATATACATATACATATATATATATACATACACCTATACATACACATACATACATAAATGTACACACACAATCAAGGGAAGACATTAGCATTTAGAAGGCTTGGGTAAGGCTTTTTGCACAAGGAGGGACTATTGCTCAGACTTGAAGATGAGGAAGGAGAAAATTCTCAGCATGGGGGATAGTTGGGAGATGGAGTTTCTAGTGTGGAATAGGAGACCAGTGTCACTGGATCACAGATAATGTGGTAGAGGTATGGGGACTGGAGAAATAGGAAGGAGAAAGTTTAACAAGGGCTTTATAAGCCAAACAGTGGATCTTATATTTGATCCCGGGGGCAATAGGTTGATTAGAGGAATGACAGTCAATTTTGTGCTTTAGGAAGATCACTTTAGCAACTGATTTGAGGATGGGATAGAGTGAGGAAAGATGAGGAAGAGAGACCGAAAATGGATTGCAGCAGCAATAGCCCAGAAGTGGGGTGATAGGAACCTGTACCCGTGGGATGGCAGTGTCAGAGGAGAGAAGGGGACATATAGGATAGATAGAATGAAAGTATAGATGGCGAGACTTAGCAACATGTTGTATAGGAGGGGAATAATGAGAAGTCAAAGGTGACACATAAGTAGCATGTGATTTGGTGATACCTATAATAATAATAGGGATGTTAGGAAGAGGTAGGGTTTGGTGTGTATGGTAGGGATGATGCATTCAGTTTCAGACACATTGAATTTAAGATGCCCGCGAGACGTCATTGTATCTATTTTGTATATAACTATATATGTACATTCTATCTACCCTGCCTAGACTGCAAGCTCTTTAAGGGTAGGAAAGAAAGAAGTTAAGAAGAAAGAAAAATAGGCAGGAAAGAAGAAAGCAAGCATTTTATTAATAGTGCCTACTATGTGCCAGGCACTCTGCTAAGAACTTCACTTCACAAATATTACCTCATTTGATCTTCACAATAACTTTGTGAGATAGGTGCTATTATAACTCCTATTTGACAGATGAGGAAACTGAGGCAGACACAGGTTAAATGGCTGCCTGGGGTCACACAGAGCCTAAGATCAAATATGAATTCAGGTCAGAAAGACTCTAGGCCTTAAACTCTATTCACTTCATCACCAAATTCCCAGCTTGCAGCAGAGACTTCTTTCATGTTTATGTTTGTATCCTAAGGGCCTGGTACGGTATCTGGCATATCATGGAACTCTCTGCTTCATTAATTTTGTAAATTGGAAATTCTGCAAAATCAATTCATTTAAAAGGAGTGAAATGTGTGTGTGTATTCTTTAATGAGACCTTATTTATAACATTATCTGTTACAAACATTCATTTAGTTGTACATAGGCCCATTTTGGAATTTTCAAGAGGAGCATCAGAAGATGTAGAAACAGCACTCACTGTTCCAGGAAAAAGGAGGCCTGAATTCTAGTTTCTATTCCACCACTAGCCTTGTCATTTTGGCTATTAAATAACCCCTCTGGTCCTAACTTTGCTCATCTGTAAAATAAAAGACTTTTACTAAATATCTCCAAGCTTTTTTCCCAATTCCATCTCCCAATTTTGTTACGGTATCGTTAGGTCATCCCAAGGTGAGCTTCCAGTGAATTTCATTATATAACTTTCAAAATTATTGCTAGCAGGCTTTGAAACACCAAAAAGAGAGCTATATGGGATAGACACAGAGCTTTGAAAGCTTGTTTATCTTTCTGCTGTCTGGAAAAAAAGTCTCTGATTTAAGCCTTCCCATTTTTTGTTGCCATGTGACATTTATCCTTTGGGCTTGACTGGAATTAATTATTATCTATCTTCAGTTGCTTAATTAGATACTTGATTAGATGACTTTTTGACATGATGTTACAGTTCTCTTATTTTGTGATTTATTCTGTTTTTTACTAGTCTTCATTTCTGAAAACCAGAGCAAATTTTGTTTTGTTTATATTTATTATTGGGTCTATTCTTAGCACAGAAGGAAAAGCTTAAGAATTGAAGGGACAAGGGATTTAATTAAAGTATAATGTCTCAGTCTGGTATTAACTGAAATCCCCGTAGGGCTTTACATCTAATTCAGTGTAGCCTCATAACAATCCTTGGAGTTGCTGGTAAAAATATTATTATCTCCATTTTTCTATGCAGCAAACTGAGGTTCATAGACTTGTCCATAGCCATACAGAGTTAGATATTAAATGTGAGTCAGCATGCTATTGATTTTGGCACAGTGCCTCTCACTAAAGGACCAAAACAAGGGGCCCAGTGTGTTTGTTGGGTTCTCTCCAAAAACTTTATGGAAAAGATATGGACAAGAATTGTTTAGGATGAGAGAGAGTAGTGCCTTCAAAGGCTTAAAGTCTCAGGCCATTCCTCCTCTAATATTTTTCACCTGTGTGAACCTGGACTAGTCACTTAACCTTTGTGGTCTCATTTGTAAAATGAGAGGGTTGGATTAGATGGCCCCTGAGGTCCCTTCTAGCTTCTGATCTAGGATCTTTATTTGGATCATAGATTAGGAAGTTGAAACAAATATCCAGTGATCTGATTTGGAACTTTCTAAATACCTTTGAAAAATGGACTCAAGACTTTTTTTTTTAATTGTCTGTGAAAAATGAACAGAAATCACTGGCTTTGTGATGTAAACATTTTAATAGAAAATTCACATTATTATTGACTGTGATAATTTAAACCATAAATATGTGCTTTCATATTCTAAATAGGATAGTTTAATACATAGTTAAATTTCAGTTTATCTGCTCTTAAAAATAAAGCTCACGAAGAGTAGTAGTGACAAGATCATATAAATACTTTAAAAAAATGATCACCCATGTCAATGACAATCACACATGTTCATATATAGTAACAATATTACCTAACCTCAGTCAAAAACATTTTGGTGAATTGTTCATCTTGCCCTATCATGCCCAGTTGTACATATTTCCATTGGACCTGGATGCCTTTTCTTTTACTGTCAGTTTTATGTCCTTTATTAACAGTTGCTATGTAACTGTTCTGAATATTTTTCAGTATGTAAATATGAACATGTCTTGTGATAATGCTGCAGTAACTCCTTCCCCTTTCGATCTTTGAGTTTTCCTCTGACTTACTCTTCTTCAGACTGTGACTCTGCAACGTGCCTGCTAATCCTTGTTGAGTCATTTGTACTTCCCCTAATCTTCTTGAGTCACCCTAAAAGGCAAAGTTACTGTTGTTCCCACAGGGAGACACACTGGAGCATTCCCTTTGGATCTGATGACATCTTCAGTTCCCCAGGTCTTCCAGAAATCAGTCACTTAAGACTGTTACCCTGAAGTTCATTCAGCAGTTTTAAGTAAACTTCTGATTTAAGGAACCGGGGATAGGAGTCCCTCTCCATAAGGGTATATATAATTTTTTGGGCTTCATCAAAGCTTGTGGGAGTTGGCACTTGAATTTTCTTAGCTGTAGACTCACGGGTATGAAAATCAATATTGATCTAAAAGACAAAAACCCCAACATAATTAACTGCTGTCTTTCCCCACTGGTTCTAATAAGTTTGTTAAAATTTTATATTAAAACATCTTATGAAGAATTTAATTCAACAAACATTTATGAATCTCCTCCAATATGGTATGAATCCTGTTGTAGGTGCTGGGAATACAAATCCAAAAACATAAATAATCTAGCCTTCAGGAAACTTATATTCCAAAGGACATTTCTTTAAAATGAGTGGTAGTTTCAAAGTAGGTGGGGTTTTAAGTCTCTAGTCTAAAGACCTTGGTACACATCCTGCCTTGGCTGTTTACTACCTGTTGACCTGAGGCATTTCAGTCTTTCTGAGCTTTACTTTCCTCATTTGTAAGATGAGGGAGTTGGACACAAGATGGCCTCTGGGGTCTCTCTCAACTCTAGATGGATGATGTTGTGATCCTGTGATTCCATGTCCTTAATTCAGTTAAGCAGTTATTGATAAATTCCTCCCCCTTCCCCTTGTTGCATATACTAATATGCATATATTAGGTACTATGGAAAAGACAAAAGAAATATTGTACAAAAATTCTCACTTCTCAATGTGCTTACACTTTCAGTAATAATACAAGGTGCACACTATATTGCTGGATGACAAGTGAAGTCATTGTAGGCTTGAGGATCTATATTAGTGCTAAAGACAATTAAGAACTAAAGAAGGTCAGAGAAGAGAACCAGTTGCCTGGGATGCTCTTGGCACCTTTAACATCTGTCCAGTGCATTTTATCAAACAGGAAGGGATGACTATAGCAAAATGACTATTCACTGTTGTTACTGAATTTGCCAATATGTCAAATGACTTTAGAACATAGGGAAACTTAGAGATCACCTAGTCTAAAATATTCATTTTAGAGATCAGAAAATTGAGACACAGGGTGGCTAGGTGGCACAGTGAGTAGAACACCGGCCCTGGAGTCAGGAGGACCTGAGTTCAAATCCGGCCTCAGACACTTAACACACACACAAAACCTAGTTGTGTGACCTTAGCAAGTCACTTAACCCCAATTTCCCTCCAAAAAGCAAAAAGAAAAGAAAAGAAAGAAAAAAAGAGAGAAAATTGAGACACCAAAGAAAGTATATCATTTGCTCAAGGCCCCACATGTATTAACTGACAGGAGCCAAACCTAGAACTTCTGACTCTAGATATGGTGTCCTTTCTACCACATTGTTGTTACCTATTCTCCCTCCATCACAGCATTTGCAGTTTCTAACTGCCCAGGGTGTAGCATTTCAGCAATCATTACCCTAAAACTTCAATCTACTAGAAAAAGAAAGAGACCCATACTCAGAGGCCATCCAATAATCCAATAGAGCCCCTCTATGTGTGCATTCTCTACAACAATGAAAATCACAGCTTATTCTGAAAAATCTATTGCAACCAACATATGCTAATCTAGTCATAAATAATGAAAATCAGTATTTTTGGATTGTACTATTCAAGAAAGAAAAACATTAAGACTTTGGCCTTATTATTCAGAGGATCATGAGATCACAGTTTAAGAGCTGGAAGTGACCTGAGAGTGTCTCTAGTCTATCTATTTCATTTTTTACAGCAGAGGCCCAGAAAGTTCCAGTGATTCTACCCAAGAATACTTGGGGATCGAGGGGCAGGCCTGAGATCATACCACAATAGGAAGGGGAGTCCTTGGTAGGGAGTTTGAAAGTCATTTTAGTCACATTGGTGTTCAACTTGATTAGCTCTTTACTTACTTGTTTTGTAGCATCCGATTGAACAAACGCCTTGTAAATCTTTTCAGCCTTGCAGTGCAAATGATCAGATTCTGTTCGTTTGTAATCTTCACAGGCCAACCAGAACTCAATATTCTCCTCACTGAACTCTGACTTCAGAAAGTTACCGAAGACAGCTTGCCCAGCTAGAAATTAAAATGAAACAAAACAAAACTTTAAGTTAATTGAATTCTGAAGTGCATGACAAAGATCAACTTTGTAAGAAGAACATGTATTCTTTTCTGATGAGGACCAGAGGATATTACTAAAATGGTACTTTGATAGCATTTAAGATTCTTTGAACTGGAAGGGATGTTACAGATTTTCTAGTCCAATTCAGCAATGGATGCTCAGAGAGATTCAGAGTCACACAAGTGTCTAGTGACAAATGGAGAGCAATGCTTCGTTGTAGTGTATAAACTTCCTATGTTGTAGAAAGGAGGAATTCTTTCTAGGTATGTTAGACCTGATCAGCCTTAAGATCCCTTTTAACTCTGAAATTCTGTGAACCACAAAAGAGTCACTTCTCTTTTCTACTTTGTAGCAGAATGTATTTTTAAAAAATGAATTTCATCAATTGTCAGAACCTCCGTGTGAGTCTAAGAGAGTATTACCTTCCCCAGTCCAGCAGCTTGGTGTACTGGTAAGAGCATTGGACTACCAATTTTTCTCGTTTTCTAAAATTTCAAGTTTTCTAATCCTAACTCTGCCATTAACTGGCTGTATGACCTTGGGCAAATAATTTAACTTCTATTTTCCTCATGTATAAAATAAGGAAGTTGAACTAGATAATATCCGTGGTCCTTTTTTGCTTTAGCATTCTATCATGCTAATGAAGAGAAAATGAGACATAGGTTTTGTCTATACATGTCAATTGTCCTTTATTTTGATTAACTTTATTTAGTCTTATAGCCATAGTCTATAAAGTAGATCAGTTTAGCCCTATAGGAGAATCCGCATCATTCATTGGGGAATAACTGACAAAGAAGTGCATCCAAATGTCCTAAGATACATGGAACTGTATTGACTACAGGGATTAGTTGTTTAACCAGACTGGGAAATCTGTGAGACCACCATCAATTCACAAACTAGTTAGAATCTTCTAGTATCTCTCTTAACAAGCAGCACACTTAATAAAGCTAGCTATGAGCCAGTTAAATTACATTGTGCACTTGGGAAGAAAAAGATTGATTGTGTTCCAGGTCAGGAAAAAAAAGTCCACCAGTCTCTTTGCTCTTTTCAAACAATTTCAACTTTCTATCTGTTTTACATTTAGACAAGAACAAAAAACAGGAGGACTTTGAAGAAAGGCATTGGAGATATTGCCACAGTTCTGAATAATATTTTACTTTGGGGATTTGGTCATGCTCTTAATGGTTTGCTCTTACGTCAGCCCCTAGGCCTCCTGCCTAGGCACATTTGTCTGGAAACAGTTACAGAATCAAGTGGATAACAACTCGTGATGCATGTTATTATTGCAATGCCATCAGTAGCCATGGGGAAGCAGGAATACAAGTTTTCTTAAAGCAATCTATACTCTTTATACTGTATCTCAGAGCAGCTGTACCTTTGTCATGAAATTTAATTTGGATATAAGAAATCAGTATCAGTCCTCTCTACTTACTTTGGTTGGTGAGAAGTTTTTCAAAAGACTGAGACCACTGTCTTACTTCTGCTACAGAAAGTCTGCAGAGAATGAAAAGTTTAACTACATTAGCAAATTATGCATTTTAATTGAAAAAAAAAGATTCTTTTTCAATGTGTTTGCTGGTGGCTTTTCATAACAATTCAGGTTATGGTCATAGCTGGTAATAGATTTTATTAATTAACTAATTGTAAAGACTTTAGAGCCCTTCAATAGTATAACTAAAATTCCACTGAAAATAAAATATAAAAAAAGAAACTTTGCTAATCCAATGTAAAATAATCTGAAATTAAATAAAATCAACTTGGTTTGCTACCTGAAAAATATACTCTTAAATGAGTTGAAATCTGAAATCAATTGATATGCATCTTCTGGGGACTTATCTTGTTAAAATGCAAGTATAATTACCAGGTGACTATTTTGGTTACTACTAATGAATCATTGAAATAGGTTACTTACATGTCTTTGGGCTTAGATGATTTGAGCCCAGATTCCAGATGTGGTAACATGGATTTCAAATAGGCTTTCAGGTCTGTTCCACTATAAATGAGAGTAAAACTGACAATAAGTATCTGTAGTTTTACACATTTACATATATAAAAACCACCATCCCCACCCCCACCCCCACTACCACAGGAGTACTTTTGGTTAAGTCTACCAAGTAATAATTTTAATGATATTTTTTCTATTCTATTGAATGTAGATTTCAATTTAACATATATGTGGAGAAGTCTGGAGAAATCCTCACATAAGGTTAGTGCAATTTATATCCCTTTCAATTAATGACAAAAAAGTGCAGCAGCACTTGCCACAAGTTTTAGCTCTCCCTTGTATTCTCCCGCCATTTAAAATCATCTAATTTCAAAACACAAAGCATGAGGTCAATTAAACTTACAAAGCCTTTGGTCTTTTTTTCTGAGTTTTGTCATCTAGTAGAGAGTGATCAGATCCTTCCGATTCACTAGGATTAGCAGAGGAAAAGAATATTCCTGGCATTTTGTTTAGTCTTGGAGTAGAGATAGCTGCTGCTCTCATAGTCACCACTCTGAATGGCTGTTCATCAACGGTTGCATGGCTTTATATAGTAAATGCAAACTGGCTCTCTCTCTCTGTACGGACGAATCTGTTTATCAAGTGATGTTACCACAGACACTGGAAGTTCCCCTTTTCTGGGCTCCTTGTGACGTGTATCTTGAAAGAAAACATACTGTGATGTCTTGTGGTTGAAACCTAATCAAATGAGAACAGGTTGCTTGGTTAGAAAATGCACACACATACATATATGTACACACACACACACACACACAGAGTGTTTCTTGAACATTAGAACTGCAAACCATCAGGCCTAGGTGATGTCTGCCTGAATCTAATTGCAGAACAAGATTGCAAAATTTGCCTGAAAGTTTAACTTGAAGGACTTTAAGGGTTTTTTTTTTTTTAATTCTCGCTGTTTAGCCATAGACATTTTGCTGTGGGTGTGACTGCCTATCATGTGCTTGCTGGGGCATAAAACGTCCCAGTCACATTTTAGCTTTCAATTGAATTTGGTGGAATGTGTCATTGCTTTATTAGTGGGCAATATAGTAAGAGGTCAAGGAATTCCATTTGTGAAATAGTTCTCTGTTGTAGTCATTGGCCTTACTAAGCTCAGGGTTAAATGAAACTTAATTATAGACAAATGTTAGTTTTATTTTAAAATAAAAGTTCCAATTCTGCAGGGACTAGGGCAAATTAGTTTTTCTGTTTGTCTCACTATTCACATTTTGGTGGGCTAAGAATGCTAGGAAATAGTAATTTTTCCTATCTCAGCCCAATAGGTACAATTTATTGGTACAACGGGTGCAAATATCCCTGTGATTCCTTGCTTTTTGCAAAGAGGGTAGAACAGATATGAACCTTACCATGTTAGGTTGATACGTACTCTCCTGGTGATGTTGCTAAAAATTCAGGCAGCATTCCTACAATGGTATGGCTAAATGAGTTTTGGAATGAATAGGATCAAAGGTTTAGAACTGAAAAGAGGTCACCTTGACTATACCTCTTTTTACATATTTGACTTGCCAAGTGACATGCTAAGGACACACAGATAGTAAATGGCAGAGACAGAGTCTAATGTACACTCTCTGATTCCAAATCCAATAGTGACAACAAAACATGGGTGAGGGAGAGAGGAGAAATTATGGAAACTGTTTTCTTGACCTATTAGTATGTTTTGATGGAGCAGGTAATAGGAAAGGGTATTCATATAATTATATGTAAATGTGTCAGTTTATTAATGTGTTAAGGACTTCAATTCAGCAAAGAGGGAGGAAGTCTGGTATGAGGGTGTAAGTATTCTGAAGATCTAAATTCTAATCATGAGTTTTTGCTCTATTGCTATCTAGCCATGTGGTTGTAGACAAATGCTTTGACCTTTCGTCTGAGAATATCTCCAATTTTTCCTGCATATAGCTTGTTTGTGCAAAATTGTTTACATGTTGTCTCCCTTATTAGTCTATAAGCTCCTTCAAGAGCAGGGACCTTCTTTTGCCTTTATTAATGTGTCAGGTCTTAGTAGAGTGCCTAAAACTTGTAGGTGCTTAAAATATGCTTGTTGACTTGACCTCCCCTCTTCACATTACTATAAAATATGAGAGAGACCAATACCTTTGATAAGCTCCTTCATGGTATTAGAATTTTCTTAGTTCATTTGTGGTTGCAGTGAATGGGAAATATTTAGTTCCCATGGTAAGTTTGATGGTGGGGAATATAAGCTATGGAGGGGTATAAAGCAGCAATTGAGATAACATGATAAGCTATGAAAGAGGACTGGAAGATTTGTACTGAACCATATAAAGCTAAAGAGTCTCAAAGTCTGATGACACAAATACATTGGTTTATGTTTCCTGTGGTTTAGTTTTTACTTATACTCCCTATTTAAATTATGACTCCTACTGTTATGTTTGTAACTCATGTTCCAGGGTCCTCTGAAGAATCTAGGATCACATGAACCAGGTTAGAATGAAGATCTGACCCTGATCAGATTCTCTCTGGTCAGGCATGCTTCCCCCACCCCCTGCCCCCGCCCTGCCCATCAACTCTGAGTAATTGCAGTGTTGAAAGAGAATGTCAGGTATCGTGGCTATATAGATATGAGCACAATAATCTGGATATACCACTTTCTGTGTCTTTATTTTGGTTTTAGGATTAATTTTGTGAAAATTGGTTGCTACTTCAACTGAAAATGTGGAACTAAGGCTGAAGAAGTTTTAGTGATTATGACCTAGGCCCGTGAACTCAAAATTTGCTATAAGCAATCCTATGTTCATATTCAGTTTTAAAATTTGCCTCATACAACAAATAGGAAAAAGTGAAAAAAGTACAAGATCCAGAACTATTTTTTTTTCAATTCAATTCATTCCAATTCAATAATTGCTTACTAAGTACTGTGTGCAAGGCATTGTGATAGGCTCTGGAGATTTAAAGGCAAATGAAACATAACTTACATTCTAGTGGGGCTTGGGGATATATCGGGGATACAACATTCAAACCAAAAACATATGATATTCTTAGAGGAATTAGGAAAATCTTACAGCCTTGGGGAACAGCCTGTTTAAAAGTACAGTGGCATGAGATAGAATGCCAATTTTGGGTAAAAGTAAGCAGAACAACTTGTCTGGAAAATAGAATTTCTAAATGGGAATAACATGGATAAGTCCAGAAAGTTAGACTGAAGCCAGATTACATAGAACTTTATATTTTAAACTGTAAAGAGGCCAAAGGGAGTCACTAACAATTCTTGACAAGAGGAACAACAGATTTTTGCTTTAGGATAATTATTTTGCCAGCAATGTGAAGGATGATCTGGAGAGAGGAAAGATTAGAAGCTGGGAATTCATTTAGGAGGCTGTTGCAGAGTGGTCCAGGTGAGAAGTGATGAGGGTGGTGGTTGTAAGGGGTTAAAGAAGGGAGCAGGTGTGAGTTATATCATGAAAGTAGAATTGACCAGATGGCAATTGATTGGTTGTAAAGGATAAAAGAAAGTCAAGAATCAAGGATTACTGGGAGGTTGTAAATCTGGGTAGCTGAAAGGATGATGGTGACTTCCACAGAATTCAGAATTTGAAAGGGAGGTAAGTTTTAGCGAGAAGATACACTTTAGATGTGATGAGTTTGAGATGATTCTGGTAGAACATAAAGTAAATATTCAGTTAACACCCATCAGGAAAGTGTACCCTCAAATTTCTTATTTCTTTGATGACCCAATTAATTTCAATAAGCCCATTACTTTTCCACATTGGAAAATACTTGCAATTGTAAAACTGAAAACTGTCTAAAACAATGAACACACGGTAAACAATATAGCTATTTCAATAATCTTATTAACTTAGTTGTGTGGTTAAAAGTAGTGGGAATGAACACAAAATTCAACAATCAGCAAACATTCACTAATTCTGTGCGGATGATGTTAGGTGTTGGGGGGAAAACATCATCACAAAATTTATATAAGATAGCTGCTTATCTTGAAGAAGGTTTCAGCCTACTGGATTAAAGAGATAAGATACACAGTTTTATGATAGATAGAGTATGTTGCTGTATACTTTTCATGTTGGAAGTTGGTGTGGGACAGTAGATGAAATACTGAACTTAGGGTCATGAAACCTGAGATCAAATCCCTCTTGTACTTATTGTTTATGGCCCTGGGTATGTTTCTCATCCTTTTTGGGTCTAGGTTTTCTTGAAGGTATTGAACTATATGACTTCTAAATTCTGATTAACGGTTGTTCTGGTTATTATAGGTTCTTGTTACATAAATATTCCTTCTCATGAGCACTTTCCCTGCCATTTCTGGGTACCATGTCTTTCCTATACTTGTATTCCTGATTTGGTCCGGAAAAAAAAGATCCTCAAACCAAGCAGAATGGTACCTGATGTAATGTCTATCTGACTTCCCACTTGTTTTTTGCTCTGTTCTTATTATGTATAATATAACTTTAACAGCATGCATGGGGAAGACCCCAACTCAAGAATTCTATATTCATTGTCCCTTCATTGAAAGCCTCTACAATGCTACCCATAGAAACAGAATTGTAACATAAAAGGCTAATTTGTTCAGGGCGAAACTACATTAAAAACCTGCCCATTGAACTGGCCCACCTCATCACGTTCTTTTAGATATTACTTTCATAGCAAGATTGAGAACCCCTGAAGAAGACGGACTCCAGAGCTAGCATAATACAGACACAAAAATCTGGGGTGATGACCCTCGGATAGCTTACAGTCACTGCCTGCATTGGAGGTTATAAAGAGTCTACTAGACACTCAATTAAGCATAGACTCTTTCTTTGACTCAAACCTAAACTTTGTCAAAATCATACAAGACTGGCCTAGCTCACCTAGTTAATATTCTGCTGGTCCTGTTCCACTGTCACAGGGAAAGAATATGATATAGGCATAGGGGGATAATGTGGACGAAACAATGGGAATAAGAAAGTAAAGGTTATTTTTGGAAGGTAGAGAACATACCAATTTCACTGGAGTATTGATCAGAGAGTAATGACATGTGATGAAACTGGAAAGATCGGTTTGTGAGGATCTGAATACCAGGCAAAGGAGTGTGACCTTTTTTTTTTATTCAGTTACAAAGTACAGAGATCCTGGAAAATTTAAGTAGAGGAGTGACATGACTGGATCTATGTATAAACTTGCTTATTCTGATGGCATTATGAAGGATGATTTTTGGGAACAGAATGAGGACAGGAAGGACCCTTAAGAAACCATTGCAATAGTCAATGAATATTGGGTAAAATATATACTGCACAGTACATTTTAAGAATTCAATTCAACAAACATTCATTAGATACTTATAGATGTTAGGGACTGTGCTGAGGCTATAAAGATAAGTGAAATTTTGATGCCTTCAAGGAAAAACAGTGTGTGTGTGGGGGGGGGCAGGGGGTGGGAGGTGGGGGTGGATCAAATAACTTATTGAACATATACTTTAAACAATTGGTTCTAGCTGGTGATGTGGCTGAATAGAAACTAAAAGTGGAAAAGCCTGAAAAAAGCCAAGAGGGAGGCACAAGGCTGCTCGCAATCATTACTCTTTCATTTTAAGTACTTTTTTCCAAAAAGCAGTGTGGTAACCTGTATATGGCTTTATCTTTGAAGCCAAAAGGAAGTGAGGTCTTTATAGAAGACCTTGCCTTTGTAAAAATCTTGCCTTTGTAGCATAAAACTGGTCTTAATGAGTGTGAATAATATATCCCCAGAAGCAGTCACATTATTTGAATTTGTACTGCATATTTCCACCAGAGTGGAACAATTACTATATTTTACATAATTATGAAGTACAAATTTGAAGATGTGGAATGGCTTCAGGGGATTCATTATTCCCACTAATCCAGCTGGTTCTGTGACCCTCAGACAATTTGCTTAATTTCTGAGGGCTCTAAGCATCTCTTTAAAATGCTCAGCTGCAGAAGAGATGCTGACCTGTATTGGTGGAGAGTTTTCTCATGTGGGAGTTTCTTATACTAATGAAATCACACATCTAGACCTTAACCCTTCCTTCTACCAGGTATGGTAGAATTTAAAATATTTGGGGGATTTGAAAATTGTTTGAGGTTAGGGTTAATATAAATTGTTCAGGCTGTGGGAAGCAATTATTCTCAGGAATTTTATCTTGCCATGAATTAATAGGCAAGAGTATGGCAGAGAAAGGACTGGATCTGAAGTCAGAGATCCTGCATTTATCTTTAAAAACCTGGCTCTGCTATTTATTATCTGTTTAACACTGATCAACTTAATTAATTTCTCTGAACATCAGGACTCTCCTTTATAAAATAACAGAGTTGGGTTCAATGACCTCTGAGGTCTCTTTTAGCTCTAAATCTGGCTCTATGTATAAATCATGTAGATAGCTAATTTCTGACCCTGGTAACTTAGAGTAGAATTCTCCTTTTGATAGTGTTTGAAAGGTTCTGAGTTGTTTCTTTTTTAAGTTGTTTTTGAAATTTGGACATAGATTTTATCAACCTGAAGTGTGTGAAGACTGAGTATCAATATGATCTGTCAGTTTCATCAACAAAAATAAGCTTACTTCATTGTTTTTCAGTTGTTCCAGTCGTGCCCTACTCTTTGTGACCTCACTTAGGGTTTTCTTGGCAAAGATACTAGAGTGGATTGCCATTTCCTTCTCCAGCTCATTTTACAAATGAGAAAGCTGAGTCTACCAGGATTAAGTGACTTGCCCAGGGTCACACTGCTATAAATGTCTGGGGCTGGATTTGAACTGCGCTACCTAGATGCCCTTCATTTGAGTATATGGTATAGAAATAAATTTTCTTACTTGTGTGAAAAACTTTAAAGAGACCTCCATTGTCAAGGAGTCACTCAGTCAACAAGCTTTTACACTATGGAACACCATTCCATGTCACTAACATGACACAAAAGGAAAAGGCTGGAGAAGATATGAAAAATAAATAGGCACCTACTAACATGATTTTTTTTAAGTGACTTGCCCATGCTCACAACAGCTAGTAGGTGTTAAGTGTCTGAGGCTGAATTTGAACTCAGGTACTCCTGACTCCAGGACCAGTGCTCTATTCACTGCACCACCTAGCTGCTCCCAAAAGTGATATTCTTAATGCACAACTCTGATCATATAACTCCTCTCTTCAAAAATATTAAGTACCTCCCCACTGCCTAGCAAATAAAATTAAAGCTCCTTAGCTGGGCATGCAAGGCTTGCCACAGTCTTGCTCCATTTAATTTTGGGACAGTGTTTTCATATTACTTCTTGTTCTTGTGCTATTTCATCCAAATTGGACAATCAGTTACTTGCCAATCTTATCCTCTTTTCTTCCACTCATTCATTTGCCTATGCTATTCCATATTTGGAATGGGGGGCCTTTTGCATCTCTCTCCATTAAAATCCTTCTCTCTTTCAAGGTCTGTTTTATGTATTACCTCTTCCATGAATCAATTCCTTGATTCCCCAGCTGATTCTTGATTCCTCAGTCATATCAACAGACATTTAGTAGGTGACTATTATATAATTAGTAGAATGCTGGGTAGTGGGATAGATACAGAGATGAAATATGATCCCTTCCTTCCAGATCTTAATCTAGTAGGGAGGTAACAATTCACATATAACCATGTACTATTTCAGAGTCTGTATCTCATCTGAACCTCATGACAACCCTGTGTGGTGAATAATGTAAATTTTATCTCCTTTTGACAATGAAGAAACTGAGGCAAAGAGATATTTAGTTAGTGGCCCAAGTTTATGTTGCTAATAAGTACCAGACATGAGGGTCAAATCTGTATCTTCTGTCATAAAACCTGGATCTCTTTCTTTCATATAATGCTATCTCTGTCTCCCTAAATCTCTCATGCTTCTTTGTTTGACCTCATCTAGAGTGTTAGATTTTGGTTCAGGAAGGCCTCCTCTGAAAGTGGTACATAAATGCGAGTTGTTGTTACTTATCACATTTTAATTTGAACTCTAGTCAGAGTATCCTGAGGGGGAGATGGGAGTCTACATGGTTCAGGGAAGTCAAACTACCACCACTTCCAGCTCTTGGGCCCTAATGAAGCTAACAGAGAAACTTGAATCAATGAGCCTTGGGAGTAGCAGTGTTGCCCATACTATCAGACCACTTTCCAGCACAACCTACATAGCCATCATTGAGGGGGAAAAATCAGTGCAGAAAAGGGACTTTCCTCATTATCACTGACAAACATTGACCAACTAATACACAGATAGGCACAACAGCATTGAGAGAGTCAAATTCGTGCCCCCTGCCTCCCACTTGCCCTGCTTCCTCCTTAGGCCTCATCTGGAGGGACTGAGAACAGGGCAGCGGTTACTATTAACTACCAAGCAATTTCTACTCTAAAGACAGGCGAGCCAGCCTAGCTGTAGTACTTCCTGCTCATGTGTATCCCAAAGGGCAGATGAGAGACATCGCATTCCAGGCACATCAAGCAATCACCACCAATTTGACCACAGCTCCCCTCAGACCCTAACAGCAGCAGTCCAGGACCGCGAACCCAAGAGCCTTTGGAAAATTTTACTTGTAGCCCAGCATCCTTGGCCATCATATTGTTGAGGTGCAACCTGGCAGCCAACCACTCCTCCAGGTAATGTAGCCACAGCTACTGAAGATCTAGAAAAGAAAGTTCTTATTAGCACAGTCCCTCACACTGTCAAATGATTCAACATCTGAAAATGACATTAAACAAGAAGCATTTGAATTCACTTTGCTGTCGTAGCCTAAGGATCATGGAATCCCCGTGTGACTTGCGGCTGAAATCTTCCATGTGTATTCTTTCCCCCTCTCTTTTTATTTAGCATTTTATTTCCCCTCTAGTTATCTGTAAAAACAATTTCAACATTCATTTTGAATACTTTGAGTTCCAAATTCTCTCCCTTTCCCCCTTCCAACCTCCCTTCATTGAGAAGGCAAGCAGTTTGATATAGGTTATACATGTGTAGTCATACAAAAGAGTTCCATAATAATCATTTTGTGAAAGACTAACTGTATTTCCCTTCATTCTATTCTCATCCCCTCTTTATTCTATTCTCTCTCCCATTTCACCCTATCTCTCTACAAAAGTGTTTTACTTCTGACTACCCCCTTCCCAATCTGTCCTCTCTTTTATCACCACCCCCTTCTTAACTCTCTTCCTCCTACTTTCCTATAGGATAAGATAGATTTCTATAACCAATTGAGTGTGTATGTTATTCCCTCTTTCAGCCAATTCTGATGAGAATAAGGATCACTCACTCTGCTTTCCTCTTCCCCTCCACTGTAAAAGCTTTCCTTGCTTCTTTTATGTGAGGTAATTTACCCCATTCTACCTCTCCCTTTCTCTCTCAGTATATTCTTCTCTCACCCCTTAATTTTATTTTTCAGTTATCATCCCTTCATATTCAACTCAGACCTGTGCCCTCTCTCTATATATACACTTCTTCTAACAACCCTAATAATGAGAAATATCTTATGAATTACAAATATCATCTTTCCGTGTAGGAATGTAAACAGTTTAACAAATCCCTTATGATTTCTCTTTCCTGTTTACCTTTTCATGCTTCTCTTGAGTCTTATATATGAAAGTCAAATTTCCTATTTAGCTTTGGTCTTTTCTCAGAAATGCTTGAAAGTCCTCTGTCTTATCAAATGTCTATTTTTCCCCTGAAGGCTTATACTTGGTTTTACTGGGTAGGTGATTCTTGGTTGTAATCCTATCTCCTTTGCCCTCCAGAATATCATATTCCAAACCCTCTGACTCTTTAATGTAGAAGCTACTAAATCTTGTGTTATACTGATTGCAGTTCCATAATACTTTAATTGTTTCATTCTAGCTGTTTGCAAAATTTTCTCCTTGACCTGGGAACTATGGAATTTGAATATAATATTTCTGGGAGTTTTCTTTTTGGGATCTCTTTCAGGAGGTGATTGGTAGATTCTTTCAATTTCTATTTTCTCCTCTGGTTCTAGAATATCAGGGCAATGTTCATTGATAATTTCTTGAAAGATGATGTCTAGGCTATTTTTTTGATCAAGGCTTTCATGTAGTTCAGTAATTTTAAAATTGTCTTTTGAATCTGTTTTCCATATCCAAAGCTGTTTTTCCAATGAGATATTTCACATTGTATTTTATTTTTTAAATTCTTTTGGTTTTGTTTTATGATTTCTTGATTTCTCATGAAATTATTAGCTTCCATTTGCTCCATTCTAATTTTGAAGGAATTATTTTCTTCAGTGAGCTTTTAGATCTCCTTTTCCATTTAGCCAATTCTACTTTTTAAGGCATTCTTCTCCTCATTGGCTTTTTGGACCTATTTTACCATTTGGCCTAGTCTGTTTTTCAAGGTTATTTTCTTCAGTATTTTTTTGTGTCTCCTTTACCAAGCTGTTGACTCAGTTTTTCACAATTTTCTTGTATCATTCTCATTTTTCTCCCCAATTTTTCCTCTGCTTCTCTTATTTGATTTTCAAAATTCTTTTGAATTCTTCCATGGCATGAGACCAATTCATATTTTTCTCAGAGGATTTGGATGTGTCAGCTTTGATTTTGTTGTCTTCTTCTGAGTGTGTGTTTTGATCTTTCTTGTCACCAAAATAAGTTTCTATGGTGAGAGTTTTTTCTCCCATTGTTTGATCATTTTCCCAATGTATTTCTTTACCTTTTAACTCTTAGTTAAGGTAGGGCTCTACTGGCAAACATCAGGGGTTTTGTGCTGCTATTTTCAGAGATACTTCTAGGGGACTGTAAGTTTTCAGCTGTTCCAAGGTGGTATCATCCAAGCAGGGTGTTTACTCTTAGCCTCTACTCTGGTCTGTGAGTGACCACAAGCACTCTTTTCGAACTTTGAAGAAGGTCCCTCCTCCACTGTGGCTGTAAGCTCTGCTATATTACTGCTCTTCCTCACCCTGATACTGCCACCCAGGACTGCAATCCAGATCTGAATATGGGCAAAGCAGAGTCCTGCCTCAGTGCTAGCAGAGAGATCCCCGTAATCTCTTCTGACCAGTTATTGGTTTTTTTTTTACGCCCTTGCTGTCTGTGGGCAGAGAGTTCTGGAAGCAGCAGCTGCTGCTGCTAATTCTGTAGCCTCAAGGCCTGCCCTGAGTTTCCTAGGGCTAGGTCTGTGCTGGCATGACCTATGCTGGACTGTGCTCCTCTCTTACCCTGGTGCAACTGACTTTTCCTGTTGACCTTCCATGTTGTCTTGGACTAGAAATTTGTATCACTCTGTCTTTTTGTGGGTTCTACATCTCTAGAATTTGTTTAGAGTAATTTTTAAAAGGTATTTGTAGATAGAGGTCGCTTGAGTCCCTGCCTTTACTCTGCCATTTTGGCTCTACCTCTTCCATGTATATTCTTTCTCCCATTCAAATGCAAGCTCCTTGAGATAAGGGCCTGTTTTGCTTTTCTATCATCCTATTTTCCATTTTTACTTGAATCCAGAGCTCAGCACAGAGCTTCACACATAGTGAGCATGTAATATATGCTTCATTAATTCATTCACTCATACATTCATTCATTTATGCTGTACTACGATATAATTTACATGAAGGAAAGTATTATATGGTTTTTGTTTTTATCTTTGCATCCCTATCCCCTGGCTTGAACATAGTATGAACTACTTTTAAAAAAGCCTAAATTTAATTGGATAATTGTAGAAATCATTAATAGATCCTTCCTCCAAGTTAAAGATAATAGTGTCAATAGGTACCTCCAAAGTACTTCCTCTAAAGGGGATTTATTTTCATTTATTTCAATTTTATTATTTACAGTCTTTCTACTACTGTATACTACTCATATCTGAGTCAATTTGACTATGCTTTGTAAATAAAATTGAGCAAGGAGGTGAGGCACTCTTTATTTTGAAACCCCAATGGCATCAATGACCTGTGATCCCAGAGGTCTGCTGTGTTATTTGCTCAGTCATAGATGGGGTACTCTGGGGCAAAATACTTCACATGCTGCAAGGGCAGTGGTCAGTGCACAGACAGGTCAGGTAGTTACAATTCTCAGAAAAGAGTCCAGTTCCAAAAATCACACAAACATAGAGTGACTGTATGAGTTTGAGTCACTGATCAGAATGTACCAGCATTTTGCTTTGATTTCTTCTTAAACGCTCAAGTGCTTAATGACTTGGGTTGTGTTATCAGTCACCCATTTTACTTCCCTTTTTCCCATTAACTTTGCAATTCTCTTGGAAAAATTTATCAAGGCTGCATGGTATACTATGTTCTTTCCAAGTTCATGACATTTATTGCCAAGGATTCCATTGGTTTCTCTTTCTTAATGTTCTTTCTAGTGTTTTGTTTTCATTTAAATAAATTTTAGGGGCCAAGTATTGATGTCAAACTCGCTGGATATTGACTTCTAGGAATACTTTTTCCACTGAAGAAAGTGGCTTTAAGTCACTAGATTATAGCATCTGACATTTTGTTGGTGGTATAATTTATCACATGTAGAAATTTTTGATGGCATTCTACTGATTTGAAATTAGGGTAGTGAAATTTTAGAAGGCATTGAAATGAGATTAATATTGAAACCTTTTGAAGATTGTCAGCTGTATTAGTGTTTGTTCTCTGATAATGTGAGATTTTAAGCTTAGACTCTTCTGTACAAATGTTCAAAGTGATGATTAAACACCTGCATGTTGGGCTTAGACTAGATGACCTCTAAGGTCTTTCCCAACTGTTTCCCAACTGAGTCTTTGAATTTATAGCTATGAAAATACTATATACCTTAGGTTATTTTAAGTAATTGTTGATGTAGGATTGTGTTCAGAACTGACACTAAGCAGAACAATCATGAAAAAATAAAACTGACTACCCTGGCTCCCCCCACTGCCTTAAGGCCAGGTATGTTGTATCTCACCCTTCCCCAGAATTCTCAGGTACCTTAAAGGCTGGGGGATCTCTAGGCTCTCTGTCAATGGCTCTAGCCTAGACAAATAGCATTTAATAAAATGTACAGAATAAGTCCCTTGCACTCCAGTTCCATTTAACTACTAACAGTTGGATTTGCTTTAGCAAAGAAATAGTTACATCAAAGGTCTAAACACAAGTATATAAACAGCTTGGCTCAGTTCCTAAAGAATAGAGGTCTCTAACTCCTTGCATGCACTGCCAAGGGCTACATGAACCAGATTAGCATATAATAAGGAAATATTTCACAAAATAAATTTAAAACATAATAAAACATAGATAATATTACATTTCAAAACTGTCAATATATGGCCCAAGGATCCTACAGACCAAGGGTCCCATTTCTATTTGAGTTTGACTCCACTACTCTAGAATACAGTCCTAGTTCCAAGTCCAAAATCTCCCTCAAGCTAAATTTTAGCACCAGACATCTTGGCTTCTCTGGGTTTACTTGCCAGATTGGCCATAGCATCATATCTGGGATCCTGGTTCTGAAGTCGCCATGGCTTAGAATCTTCCTCAAGTTAGATAAACCTTCTAGGTCCTAGGGGTTTCTTAGGTTTCTTAAAACTGGGATAAAAGATGGGAGGGGTGGAGGATAGGAAGGGAGGTCTCCTCCCTTCAGGTTCAGTTCATGGTGAATTGTGGATGAACTGTCATCTTCACCCTCTGGGAGCAAAAGGAGTGTGTAAGAAAGAAATGAACTGTCCTCTTCTGGTAGTTGTTAAAGATGCAGTCTGTTCTTTCTATGAAGTTAATTAAAGGAGGCTACTCCTACCCAGTCTGTAGGAATGTAGGGAATAAGGGTGCCTCCATGTTAAATGTATTTGGACGTGCTACAAACGCCCCATTGATTTGTTTTAAGAATCCCCTTTACTCCTAGTGATATCACACAAGATGCGAACTAAGGACATACTCTGGAGTCCCCAAAGGCTACTGAAACTAATGAAGACACAGAAATCAAATTTCTTGCCACTAAAGTTTCTGGCATTGTCAAATTGTTCAGGCTCAGAGATGAATATGACTTTATCAGTGGACATAATATAAAAAAGATGCATTGTTATCTGCTTTGCCACTATATCCTGAGCACCATAGGATTTTAATTTGACTTGCAGCTGCAGCCTCCTAGATATATTGTTCTCCGATTAGATTGTGAGCTTCTTGAGAGGAGAGAAGAGTTTGAATTGTTTTTCTCTTCGTATTCCAAGCACATACATAGTGCTTTAGAAAATAAGTGCTTAATAAATGATTTTTCTCTCATTCTTTCATTTTTCAGTCAATAAACATTTATTAAGTGACAACTATGTACCAAGCACTGTGGATACAAAGAAAGGCCAAAGACAATCCCTACTCTCAAGGAGCTAACAGCTTATCTTGTGAGAGAACAGATAAACAACTGCGTACAAGCAAGTTATATACAGGATGACAAAGCACAACCTATGAGTAGTCCACGCTGCCTGAATGGGGACCCAGCTGGCCAAATATAGTTGGGCAATTGCTCTCCCTTAGCCTCCCAGTTTGATGGTTTTATTTATTTATTTTTTATTAAAGGGGCCCTTCACTCTATTCTTAAAGGGGCCTATTCACGGAACAGACCTCACTCAAAGTGAGAACCTGAGAAGACCCTAGTTTAAAAGGGCCAAGGTCTTCCACTGCATCCTGGGCCATCTCTAGTCTTCCAGAGCAATATCTGGTCACTGGTCCCAGATGGCTCTGGAGGAGAAAATGAAGCTGGTGACCTTGCACGGCCCTCCCTCACTTAAATCCAATTCACTTGCAAGTCATGTCATCCTCTCCCCGATGTCATAGTCCTCTTCGGGAATGAAAGACAAACCACAATATGGGATAAATTGGAGATAATCAACAGAGGGAAGGCATTAGCATTGTGAGGAAATGGGGAAAAAAAACTTCTTACACATGACAAGATTTTAGCTGAAACTTGAAAGAAGACAGGAGGCAGACGTGAGGAGGGAGATGTTTGCAGGCATGGAAGACAGTCAGTCAAAACACCTGGAGCCTGGAGATGGAGTATTTTATGTAAGAAACAACAAAGAGGTCAATGTTACCAGATAATAGAATGGTGGGGTAAGTGTGAGAAGACTGGAAAGGTAAGGCAAGAGGGTATGTTATGAAGGCTTTTTCATATTTTTTCATTCATTTGTTAGTTGGCTTCCATTCTTGGCAGGTTTCAAACCATTGGTTTACTTGTTAGCTGTGCCCCTACCCTGTCCTCCCACCTCTCTTCTGTTGCTGGAAACAGAAGAGCCTTCAGCTCCTGATGCAGAGCGATACTTTCAGTTGGCAAGCACGCTCCTCTGACATGTCCTCTGTACTCTCCCAGACTTTACAAGAACCTGTTATTCTCTAAAAATAAAAAAATACTGATATTAATAGCCTGTTTATTTTGAACTTAATAGATGAACTAAAATGTTTAAAATGAATTGTAAGTAAACTAACAGAAAAGCCAGTTTTCCATTTTAAAAGTGTTGCAATATATTCTCAAGTTTTTCAGCATGCCATAAGTTTTTTTTAATGTTGTAAGTTATGAGAAAACATCTCCAAAATTCCATGCCTAGATCAGGGACTATTAGTCTTTGTGTTAGAGAGCACTTCGACCATCTACTGAAGCCTGTAGATACATTCTCAGAATAATGTTGTTTTTTTAAAATCACAATTTAAGGAAATACTGTTTTGTTAGAGGTAAGTGAAAATAAATATGCAACTTTTTCCCCATCCAAATTCAAGGACTCTCTAACATCTATTAGCAGACCTTTGTGGAGTGTCTCTGGACCGCAGGTTAAGAACTTTTGGGCCAGAGTAAGTCCAGAGGGTCTTAATCGTCATTCTATTTATTATTGAGATAGATGTACTCCTAAATATAGAGTTCAAGTTTTCTCAAGATTTTCTATGTTTTGCCTTCTAGGGCATGAGTCCTTTGGAATTTTCTTGCATTACTGTATTGATCAGAGTAGCCAAGTCTTTTACATGACATCATTAATGTTACTGTGCACAATGATTTCCCAGTTCTTTTCACCTTACTTTGCATCAGTTCATATAGATAGATCTTGCCATGTTTTTCTGAAACCATCCCATTTGTCATTTTTCTACAGCACAATAGTACTCCATCACAATCGTATGCCGTAACTTGTTCAGCCATTCCGCAGTTGACAGACACCCCTTTGATGTTCAATTCTTTGCTATGACAAAAAAGACTACTATAATTATTTTTGAACATATAAGTAATTTTCCTTTTTCTTTGGTCTCTTTGTGACATAGACCTAGTAGTGGTATTTCTGGGTCAAAAGGAAGACAGTATAAAACTATATAGCCTTTTGGACTTAGATCCAAATTGTTCTCCAGAAAGGTTGAACCAGTTCATTACTCCACCAACAATTTTTTAATGTACCTGTTTTCCCCTTGTCCCCTTCGGTATTTGTCATTTCTGGTGCATGTGAGGCTGTACCTCAGAGTTGTTTTAATTTGCTTTTCTCTAATCAATAGTGATTTAGATATTTTTCCCATATGATTACAGATAACTTTTGATTTCTTCTTCCCAAAACTGCCTGTTTATCCTTTGACTATTTATGTTAGGGTATAACTCTTATTTTTATAAATTTGACTCAGTTCTGTTCTTGGTAAATATTTGAGAAATAAGACCACTTGTAATTTTTTTGGATATTACTTTATTGTCTATGGTACCTTTAAGCAGTAAGCTGATATTAGCTATTAATTATGAAGTTGGTAAAGATTTTTTTTTAACACAGAACATGATACCAGTCCTTCCCTTACTTAATGGGTCAATGATACCCATGATCATCTGCACAATCACTAAGATTCTAACATACCAGCAGGCTCAGAATCTACCAGCTTAATGTGAATTCTCACTCACTTAAGCATCCAAAGTTCTAGTGTTATTTATCCCCCAAAGTTCATATCTTGCAGGCCTTTGTCCTTGGGTTTCAGAGCTATTCCTTATCAAAACTTAATTATACGGTGCCCAGTTCTCACTAAAGTCAGCTGCCACATAAGAAATATAACTTGATAAAGTAATTTCAACTATGATGTTGGTTATCACAGATTTTTGAAAAGGTATTTCTGCCGTGGTCTGCTAGAGTCATAAAGACCAGCAAAAAATTAGGCTCCATAAAAATACAGTTTTAAAAATGCCGTTATTCCTGCTCATCATCTCCTACCCTCTCCTAATGCTATATATAGTAGTCCCCAACCTTGAATTTCATGGATAGGTCTGAATGCTATATTCCTAGATATATTTGTATTAGAACTGGAGATGGTCAACTAATCAGTTTTAAGCTTTTTAATAATAATTGTTGTATCTTATTTATCTGCAACCTGGGCTTCTTTAGGTGTTTCCAGTTTTAACATGAAGATACCTCTGAGGGGTCTTTTGAGCATGCCCAGTTTGCCTGGAGCTCAATGTGTCCCCCTACTGCATGCATGGGGCTAGTCTTTGATTGGTTGCCTGTGTCTTTAAAACTGCTGAGACATAGCCATTTACTGTCTGTTCAATCTCTTTCTGCTGTGCTCTTTTCAGTAACTCTTATTTTGAGTTACAAATTTTCTCCCTGTCTTTCCCCTACCCACCACTCCAAGACAGCCATCCCATTGTACCCCCCCCCCCCCCAATCTATTCTCTCCTATAGGACTCTTCTTTTCTGGTTCCCTCTCTCTTACCCTGACTCTGAGAAATGAGCCTGCTTGGGGTGGCAAGGGGTGGGGAAGTGGGGATGGGGGGTGGCTTTGGTTTTGCGTTGTTTATCTTCAATTTCACTTGCCAGAAGTGATCCTCATGGGACTAGGAGTTCAAGCTATAGTGACCTTGGAATCAGGATTGCTGGCAGGGGACAGCAAACTAACCCACCATAGAAGCCCTCAGAAACTAAGGAGCCTTGATCATGAGCCTGGGGTGGGGAGGGGCGTGTTTGGGATTTGGAAGTGAGACTTTTCCTTTACAGGAACTGTGAACCTAATCCCTTCCTCTTCCCAGAGACTGAGATGGCATGGGGGAGGGGGATTATGTCTCCCATGCATGGGGAGAATAAGTTTGTATATTTATAATTATAGCTTCTGAAGCACATATTCCTTTGTTAAAGGTCCTGTGTTATATACCTTTGCATTCCCCATAATACTTAGCAAACTACCCTGCATATAATAATACTCAATCATGAAGATACTCTAAATATTTTAATGAGTGAATTAATAAAAAATTAAATGGTAAAAAAGCAGATGCTAATTATAGATCCAGCAAAAAAGACTTTGTTCAGTAGTTCATGATTGCTGGTAGCAAGTAAGAAGTAAATAGATGTATGTTTGTCAAAGATATTCACCAAGGCATCCTGAGCAGAATTCAAATGGAAGCGTGAGTTATACATGGTGAGTTCTTCGAATCTTCCCATTGTGGACAACATTGTGCTGATAGCACAGAACTGGAAATGCTATGGGACCTCCTCAGTGACACCTACAACCACCCGGTTGAGATTGGTCTAACTTACTCAGAGGGAAAATTTGATGGATAAAGAATGTCCATTATCTAGATTAAGTATGATAGCCATTTGATAATAGCTATCTGTTGTTTTAGTCCATTAGTACATATTCCTTTTATGGTAATAGCTGATGCATAGTGAACTGAGCCTGTGATGGAATGAGAGGCACAAGACAGACTAGTTTGTGTTTGAGAAATTGCTTGTCACTTTTCATGATCATGAGCTATTCTCCGACACATACAAAAACCATCTATTTGTTTAACACCATTATTCTTCCATTGATGGTATATGGTTGTGAATCACAGACCACTGAAATCTCTGAAGAATCAAAATTTAGAATAGTTGAAATGACAATAGACAAAAGACTGTGTGTGTGTGTGTGTGTGTGTGTGTGTGTGTGTGTGTGTGTGTGTGTGTGGTTAACAGAACTATCATTTCATTAGTATAGGAAACTTTCAATGGAGAAATCCCTTCTACCATTGTATAGCTGCACTTAAGCAACATATAATCTTTGAACTGTGCCTGAGGCACTGAAGTGATTTGCCCAGGATCATATAGTTAGTATATGTCAGAGAAAGATTAGAAACCAAGTCTTTCTGACAACTCCCTATCTTTCACATTTTGCCGTCTCTATTTATTTGAAGACACAGACACAACATTCACACATTTTTGTCTGCCCTGTTGGAGAGAGTGTATACATTGAGATAATAGACTCACTGAAACATTAATGAGAGCTGCTGGATGGAAACAGATTAAGAAGGTTAACATTTGCCAGCCTGTGAAGACAAAGTGTGTCAAGTAGGTAAACAGCATCTTTAAAATCATGACTGAGACGGACAAGCTGAACATAGAGTTGTTCACCAAGTCCTGGAACCCTTGGAAGAAGGAAAAAACCAAACAAACCCTTAAAGCATAAAGTGCTAATAAATGTTTAGCAACTGGCTCTCCAAAAAAATGCACAGGACACACTTTTAAATGTAATCTGCATTATTCACCTTTTTTCATTACTTTCTTAAATCTAGGCAGTCAATAAAACAATAAATCAAATCCTGATTTGGAGCATTTATCGATTTCCAAGTTGTAAACTCACAGTGAAAATTTAACAACTGACTTTCCTGAGTCAATATGCCCTTCTCTATAACATAGAATTTGGCTGTAAATCATGCACACACTTTTTTCTATTTTTTTTTTCCCTCCATGCCCAGCAGTGTCAGATAGCAGGTCCAGGACTCACCTTTGGATTAGGAAGTCCTTTGTGTTAGATCTCACATACTATTTGTGTGGTCCTGGTTAAGCTACCTGACTTCTCAGTGCCTCAATCCACTCCAGAATTATCCGTTACATAGGAGGCAGCCTGGGAGAGAGGATAAAGTCCTGGATGTGGAGTCAATAAGGCCTGAAGTTAAATATTACCCGAGACACTTAATGGCTCTGTGACCCTCACCAAGTCGCTTAACTCAGTTTCCTCACCTACACAAGATTAGGATAACAAGAGTACTTATTTCACAGGGTCATTGTGAGGATCAGATGAGGTAATTTATCCATGATCCTATGTAAAATGTTTGGCAAACTATGAAACACTAAATAAATGTTAGATATTAGCTTCTATTAGGAGTTTATCACTGATGTGCATCCACAGAGGAAGTTAACACACTAGGGGTTTCATGCACTATTTAAATCCCAGGTTTGGGCGAAAAAATGAGATAATTTTCATATATGTTGATGTTCTCTCCCTAAAATGATTGTAAAACCTCATGGGGCAGGAAAAAATGACTTATGCCTCTTTCGTCCCTCACAGTATTTCGATAGCTACTAGGGCTCAATCATGGATTATATTTGACTGTTTGATCAAAGGTATGAAAGGCAAAAATGAATCAATGCATGAATTAATTAAATGCATCTGTTAAGTGGTTGCTATTTGCCAAGCATTGTGCTAAGTGCTTGGAAGTCAAATACTAAAGCAGTACAATCTTTACCCCCAATAAGCTTATACTCTAATAGGGTAGGAAAATACATATGGGAAAAAGTGGTCAGGGAGGGTGCTTTTGTCTGGAAAGTAACAGGATGGTGAGTGATGCTATAGTGCAGTTAATTAAGGTCTTCCATAAGCAACAGCAGTTTTGGTTTAATTTCTGTGCCCAGAGCAAGAGACTGAAAGAGGAAAAAGGGAGAACACCCACAGAAAGGAAGATAGCAACAAGATGAGTACGTGGCTGAGTAGAATGGGAGGAATCATCTGATCCAGGGGTCTGTCGGGGTATATATAGTGTGGGCTTTGTGTGTTTGCATTCATTCACCACCCCCTAAACCCTTTAAAAAAAAAAAAGAATGAGTAAGCCAGGGTCTGAATTCCAAAAACTTGATAGATTAAGTTCCTCAGGGTGTGGTTTCTGATAGTTCAAAGGCTTCACTAACAAGGTGGAAGTCAAGGTGATGGGATGAATATGAATGTTTAAATGAGATACAGAAGGCAAGTGGAGGAGATCAAATCCAAAGAGATGTTAGGACCATTGACTTCAATGTCTTGAGGTTTGGCTTGTAAAAAATTGAGCTAATTGAACATCAATACTTTCTTATTAAATTGGTGTCCCAACTTAGTTCTGTTTTTCTTTAGGTTACATTGGGAGTGAAAAACAAAACTCCTTGTGTTACTCAGTGACTTGCCATCAGTAGTATCTCTTGGACTGCTGGGAAAAAATTGATTATAGGGTGGCTAGGTGGCGCAGTGAATAGAGCACTGGCCCTGGAGTCAGGAGGACCTGAGTTCAAATATGGCCTCAGACACTTAACACTTACTAGCCGTATGACCTTGGGCAAGTCACTTAACCCCAGTTGCCCTGCCTTCCCCCCTCCAAAAAAAAAAAAAGGAAAAAAATTGACTACAAAAATGTTTCCCTAAGACCTTCATTTTCTTATAAGGCAAGATGTTTTGTTACTATGTGTGCTAAATTTTGAGATTTGCACAGTGTTAGAGGAATGGAGAATAATTAGTGGCTATGGGGGACAAATAAGTCCCTAAAATAGCTATCAGAAACTTAGGGTCACTAATTTGCTCACCTGAGATGTTTAGCTTTTCTTTTTTTTTTCTTTTCTACTTCCTTTTATTATTTCTTTGTCTCCTTAGACAGTTCATACTCCATTCAGAGCTTGTAAAGATACAAAATGTATACCATATTCTATTTACATTTTCATTACAAACCTGAATATATGTGGAATACAATCTCCCTTCTATTCTTACCTTGATGCCACTCTTCTTATCTCCGTTCCCCTTTCCAGCACGTTATAGTATATAACTGACAGAGCAGCATACAAGAGCTTATGGGGCATGGCCATGTCATGAGAATAAGAGACAACAGAAGGACAACTTACGTTATTCATTGCTGCCCCAAAGATGGTAAACGGAGGGAGTCGGTGTGGTATATGCTTAGAAACACCACTGGTTCAGAGGCCAAAGGACCAGTCAACTCTATTACTACTTGTATGACCTTGGATAAATCATTTGACCTTCTTTGGCCTCAGTTTCCTCATTTGTAAAATGAAGGGATTAGACTAGATGGACTCTTCATTCCCTTATGGCTCTGGAAGTATAAAGATTCTAGAGGAAGACAAAGTAAAAGTTGAGAAAATCCCCTATGGAGGATTAATAGGAAAACAACAAGAAGAATCATACTTTATGAAAAGGTATAGAGGGGGTGCTATCTTAAATAGGTGAAGAGAGTTGCCAAACTAATGAATTCACAAATTTTTCACACCTTCAGAGAAAGTGCAAGTAGGACTGCTATGAGGTTGCTCAGTCACCATAAACTAATATTAAAAGGTCAGTTCTCATTTCTTTATTTATCTCTTTGAAGATTGTGGTCATAGCACTGTTAACTTTTTGGTCTTGAGTAGATACCTCGCTCTGTGTGATTTTTGTTTTTGAGTTATCTCTACTTAGTGCTTTACCATTTTGATGTTGCCCCCCTCACCTCGCCCACTTTCTATGCTTTTCATTTATGAGCCTTTGCCTATTTTTTTCTTTTGTGACCTAGAAGTGTCCTTCAGTTGAAACAGTAAGACCTTATCTCACAACTTCTCACTCTGCAAAGTACTGTTTAAAGAAACTAGGTTGTGTGGGAGTTCTTCCTTTCCTTTACAGTGAAGTTTCAGTTCTTATATCTTGTTTGTGTAAGAGTGAGCCATTTGGTCATTTACAAAGCAAAAGTTCAGTACAATATAAGGGGAAGGTGAGGAAATTATTGAGGGGGTACAGTAAATGTCAGTGAAGCTGGGATCATGTGGCCAGGACCTTGAGGTAAAAAAGTAGGACTGGGGAAACACAAGGGAATCTCTGGTACTGTTCTGTCACTATCCATCTCTGATGCTATGAAACTGAAACTCCTTACAGAGAAAACCAAAAGCACTCCAGAATCTCATGGCTGTATCAAAATTTCCATGAACCCCTTCACTACCCGAAGTCATATTTATCAAAGGCAAGTTCTCTGCATATAGCCACCTTACAGGAAAACTTGATCTTGGTCTATGTAGAATGAACCTCACATGGTTAGAAAAAGAAGAGAAGCAGAATAGGACTACTTTAAATGGGCAGTATCTTTCTCTCCTTCCCATAGGCAGAATTCCCCTTTCCCTGGGGGGTAGTTTCAAAGACATTGGTAAGAAAGGAGGGAGAATCAAATACTTTTATTTCCCTTTTGTAAATGAGAAAAGTATAATTTTATTCTGAATCATTATTTCAGAAATAAGTATGTTGTGGGATAAAGGTATCTAGGCTATCCTTTCTCTCTAGCAGAAAGTACCTTAGGCTCTTAAGTCATTCAGATAAATGGAAAATGTTAGATATTCCAGACCCAGCTGGTGAGTTGAGAGTTGGCTGCCACCAAGGAGATTTCAAAATTTGAGTCAATTTCTTGTAGATGAGTATTAGAGATTTTAAGATCTCAGAGGAATTTTAAAAAGAGTAGCAGTATGCTTCACAGTGTAGGGCTTATATTCTTAACCCAATTTCATCATTATTCATTAAAGTGGCAGTGTGGTGCTGTGGTAGATGGAGCACTGGACTTGGAGTCAAAAGAACCTAGGTTCTTTCCATATATAACTCTAGACAAGTCACTTAACTTCTCTATGCTTTAATTTTCTCATCTGAAAAATGAGGCAATTGGACTCAATGGCCTATAAAGCTCCTACTGCTAATCAATGCATGATACGCCATATACATAGAATATACTAAAATAGTGACAAATCCCATTCTCATAACTTTTCTTAGAAATATCATTAAGTAAGCTGGTTTTCAATTTGTCTTCTCTCTTTATCCATCCCACTCATTCACCCCTTGCAATTGATCGTATTTCATTTTTTAAAACATTTTTAACATTTAAGGTTTTGAGTTCCAAATTCTAACCCCCTATCCCTCACCCTCCATTATGTGGTAACCAATCAGATATAGGTTATACTCATACAGTTATGTAAAGCATCTCCATATTAATCATTTCATATAAGAAGACTCAAATAAAAGGAAAAACAAAGCATAAAATAAATAAAGTAAAAAGTAACATGCTTCAATCTGTATTCAGTCAATATCAGTTCTTTCTCTGGAGAAGGATGGTATGCTTTATCATTTATCAGTCCTTTGTGATTGTCTTGGATCGTTGTGTTACTGAGCATAGCTAACTCATCCACTGGTTTTTATTTAATATTATTGCTGTTACTGTGTACAATGTTCCGGTTCTGTTCACTTCACTATGCATCAGTTGATGCTTAAGTCTTTACAGGTTTTTCTGAAATCATCCTGCTTATCATTTCTTACAGCACAATAATATTCCATTACAATCATATACCACTGCTTGTTTAGCCATTCCCCAATTGATCGGCATCACTTCTATTTCTAATTCTTAACCAACACTAAAAGAACTGCTATAAATATTTTTGTACAAATAGGTCCTTGTATTTTGATTAAACTCAATTCACAGATACTAATTAAAAACCTACAATAATATTCAAGGCAATGTCCTAGACACTGGGGATTCAAAGACAAAAAAACAAGACTGACTTTGTCTTGATTTACTATTAAGCTTTCCTAAACCTATCTGGCTTCTAATTATGTGTGTGTATGTATATGTGTGTATGTATATATGTATATACACACATAGATAAAGTCTTTTTCCTTTTAGATTCACTGTAAAGCATTCACTTATTCTTGACTGTCCTTCCTTGGGGCCCAAATTACTCAAGAGATAAAAATCAAAGGGAGGAGCATATCTCATGGGTCAGGATGAAATTTATAGCATGTTTTTAACCGTCTTGTAATAGCAAATCATGTGTTGTATTTTTTTTTTTAATACAAACTTGCTATGTGATTTTAAGATATAGGTGTTAGACAAGTTTCAGGGAAATCGAAACTGATTTCTAGATAGGAGGAAATAGATTTACAAGAACAAAAGAAAAGTTTTATTTTCAAAGACTTTTCACCTATGTTTTATACTTTAGGAAAATTCCTAAAATTTCAATAAAGTTGGGACTCTAAATCAGTTGGGTACCTCCAACCTGGTTACAATTGTTAATGCATTAAGAATTTTATATAATTTGTTGTGAAGCAGTGTGAGGTGCTAGACAACAAGCCACTTTTGAAGTGAGGAAGAGAGGTTTAAGTTCTACCCTTGACATATAACAATAGTAGCTATGTGACTTTGGGCAAGTCGCTTAACTACTTAGTGCCTGAGGTAACTCTCTAAAACTGTAAGTCAAAGAGTAATTTCATTTCTCTATTAATTGGAGGGAGTTTCTTCATTGGCATATCTCTACATTGAATTCTTTATGGAGTCATCAACCATAAGATGCATTTTCCCAAGAAAACACTGTGTGCATAGACTGGTATTCATCTGAGGAATGTACAAAGGAGAAGCCAAAAAGATAGCCCCTAATGTCCCAAATGCTCAGTTTAGTTGGAAAGACAAGATGTATGCAGTGCAAAGTAATGATGCATGGTACTAGTAGAACCACGTGATGAAATGAGTTTTATATATATATATATACACACCATATAAGTGCTATCAGAGTTCCAAGGATAAGGGGATCAATAGACTTTGTATTGTGAAAAATCATGCAGGAGAGGTGAGATTTCAGCTGAGCCCTTACTAGGTTATAAGTCTCTTACTAGACTGTAAGCTTCTTGAGGTTAGGAATCACATCTC
>CM053584.1:72574821-72668691 GCA_028627135.1 Pseudochirops cupreus
ATCAGTTATATGTAATAAAATTAAAAATTTGTACACAATCACAGACACATCGTATGTGTGACGACCAACTTTGATAAACTGGACTCTTCTCAGCAACGCACAGTTATAAGACAACTCTACGAGTCTCAGGATGGAAGGAGATACCTACATTCAGAGAAAGATCTAGAAAGAACAGAGTTTAAATGGAGACTGAAGCAATCTACATGCTATCACTCTTTTCCATGTTTGGTTCTCTTTCTTTTTTCCCATTGTTCACTCCATTGGTTACAACCCTTCTATACAACCAGACTAATGTCCAATGTGAAAGTATTTGCAGATCCTACACTTAATTGCATGACACCATGGGTGGGGGGGTGGGGGAGAGGAAGGGGAGAAAACTTGAAAAAAAATTTAAAAAAAGAAGAAATCTTACTATATGACCTTGAGCAAGTTACATAACCTGAGTCTGTTTCCTCATCTATAAAATGATGATAATGATATACTGCATATTTCACAAGGTTGTGAGAATCTTAATACTTGAGGTCTAACTAAGTCTATTCAACACTACTAATTGAATTGACCACTCAGTGATACATGTCAATTTTTACCTCAATAACTTAGAAAGGTTAACTAGAGGGTGTATGCAAAAGCACCTTGTAACTCTGAAGTTATGCATACACATGCAAGCTACAGCCATCATTACCATTATTATTTTTATGACTACTTTTATTTTTGTCTGTTTCTCATGATTATATGAAATCAAACCTAATAAAGAGGCTATTTTCGCTGTGAAAAAAAATGGAAGTTGGAATCAATGTATAAAAGGCTCTAAATGCCAAGCAATAAAGTTCATATTTGTTCCTAGAGATTGAGTCATTAGAATTTATTAAGTAGGGTAATAGCATGGTCAGACCTGAACTTTAAGAAAATCACTTTGATACCTGAGTGGAGGGTGGACTGGCATGAGGAGAGACTTGACGTAGGAAGACCAATTAATAAGTGATAGTCCAAGAAAAAGGTGATAAAGACCTGAAGTAGGATGGTGACTGAGTGGGAAAATATTGACAATGCAAGAGATAATATGGCAGAAGAAAGAGCAAGATTTGACAAATGACTGGAATGGGATGGGGATTCAGGAGTCATTAATGACACTGAAGTTGTATACCTATGTGACAGGAAGGATAGAGGTGTCATTGAAATAAATAGGGAAGTTCAGAGGAGTCAGTTTGGGGACAAATATATTGAGTTCTGTTTTGGACTCTTTGAGATGCCCACATCAAATATGAAGTGTCAAGGAGGCAGTAGAAACACAGTATGGGGAGGGGCAGCTACGTGGCCCAGTGAATAGCGTACTGGCTCTGGAGTCAGGAGGACCTGAGTTCAAATCCAGCCTCAGACTCTTGACACTAGCTGTGTGACCTTGAGAAAGTCACTTACCCCAATTGCCTTGCCTTCCCCCTCAAAAAAAAAAAAAGAAAAGAAACAGTATCGAACCTCAGAAGAGAAACTAGAGCTGGATAAATAGATCTGAAAGCCATCAGCATAGAGATGATAACTAAATCCATGAGCTTGAGAACAAACAGAGAGTAAAGAGAGAGAAGAAAAAGGGTGCTAGTACTGGCCTTGGGGGGACAATCAGGTGTCAAGGGCTTGGGAGAGGAGACTTAAATTTTCAAGCTAAGTAGCTAATCATTTACCAAGATGTTCCTACATTGTTCTATAAATAATGGTTAAGTACAGTAGGAGTATAGTAGAAGGCTCAGGGAATGAAGTCATTACCAACTGAAGGCCTGGTGACTGTAGAATAATAATTAATAAAAATAATAATAATAATAGGCATTTATATAATGTTTTAAGTTTTTCAAAGTTCTTTACATCCATCATCTCATTTAAGCATCACAATACCCTCGGGTACACCCACAGTTAGGTAGCATATTAAGTATAATGATTATGGTCAGAGCAATATCCTAATCCCTCTTTCCATGATGGTTAGGATAAATTTTTTTTTCATTAAAAGGTACTAAGACATTCCGTAAGACTTGGTTAGCTTAAGTGACTAGAGGTTCAGGATATTAAAGTCACTTCCTCATCTCCTGGGCACTAAGCAGCCACGAGGAGCTGCAGGGGCTCTGAAATGATTAGTGGGTAGATCACCACAGGAACTTCACTCAGCTGAACACACTCAAGATATTTAACGCCTATATTTGTTGAATATCTTTCTGCTGCTATAGCTAAGTAAATCTTGTTTTGTTAACTGTTGAATAAGTTACAAATATCTCATTTCATTCCAATATTGAACCTAAACCACCAGGAAATGGGACTGAATTGGCATAGCCCACAATAATGATAATATAGCATCATGAAGAAACGGGAAAAGGAGCTAATTGAGAGCTATCTATAAAAACCACATGCCCTCGCCAGCTGTATTTAGCAACTTTGGGATAAGTGATTTTTTCATAAATCTTCCTTTAATAATCTTCAAATACTAACTGAGAATGTTCTTAGTGAGCCATGCATTTGTTCTTTGATTTATTCCAATCTATTCTCAGATCTGCAATTCAATTCAATTCAGCAGACTGAGTAAGCAAGGCACTGCACAAGACAAGAAAATAGGAATGAAGCATAAACACAGCCAAACATGGCATCCTTTGGGGGGATCCGTTGCCCTATAGGTCCTCAAGTGAGACCCTTTGATTAAATCCAAACTTCACAGATTAAATCCCCTTAATAAAAATATTTGTTCTGTAAAACTTGGGTTCAGTCAAAAGGCTACATCCAAGGACCTAGAAGGCCTCATGTGGCCTTGAGGCCTCAGGTTCCTTATCTCTGCTTTAGAATATTCCAAGGTCTAAGAAAAAAAAATTTTTTAATATATAAGAAATTTTGAAAAAAAACAAAGACACCATTAAGTTCATCGTTGCCCTATCACCCTTTCCCGTTCTCTCCAATTCCATATACCACTTGAAAATAAAGTTTGCTTAAGAAAAATGAAGAATATGAGGAATTCAGAGGAACACAGATGCTGAGGAAAGAAAGAAGAACCAAAAACATTATGCACAATGATTATAGTAATGCAAATTAAAAGTGGGCTAAAATGAAGATGTAGTGACATATTAGCAGCACCAAGAGAAGCAATGGAAATAGCTCATCTTACCTCTTTCCATTTGTTTTGGAGTTGGGGAACAATGGGTGTCTAATGTTGCAAATGGAAAAGAAGATAGTCCCTGCGTTTGATAGGTTTTGCTTAACCCTTTTTCGTTAGTACAAGGAAAGACTCACTGAATGAGTGGGGGGGAAGTGGAGTGATTGGCATATAAGCAGGCACTTAAATATTTTTTGACTGACTGGAGGAGTAATTCTAGGTGGTGTGAAAGCAAAAGGAAACAATGAAACAATAGAACATTTTAAGTTATACATTTTATTTTAAATCGGATACTCTTCTGTTTGATGCCATAGATTTAAAAAAAAAAACCCTTACATAGTGTATGACCTTCAAATACTATATCTTTTATAATACCATTTACTTTTGACTCTCAGTAAACGAAATTTTTTTTGGTCTATTTTGTTGTTCTCCAAGGTAAATTGTTTTCAGGTACATATGTAATTTTTCATTACACACAGAATGAAATACTGAACTGATAAACTAGTTTCGAAAAATGCATAGGAATTCCTCAAACATCCAGTTTTGGTTTCCAGGTTTGTTGATTTATATGTTTGCTTTTTTTTTTTTTAAGATTTCAGCACAGTAAATGCTTAATAATGCTTGTTCAAATGAGCTGAACTGAGTGTGTTAAACAGCTTTCTGAAGCTTTCAATATTTAACTGCATATTCTATTAGGACATATTAACTTTGTCCAATTCCTGTGGCACTTTAAGTCTTTCTATAGGTTTTAGAACCATCTCATTTTGTCATTTCCAGATCATAACTAAGAACAAGCATTTGTTTTTTACAATGCCAAGTTTCTTATTTGACAGCATTCACAAAAATGCCTTTGTTCAACTTTGCATACTGTAGTAAAAGAAAGAACTATTTGAAAGCATTACCCAGGCAAATCCTACAGCTATCAAACAAGAGTGAGCTTGTTAATTAACTCCAGGTCTAAAGGCCATATGTTACAGGCAAATAAGAGATAGGAACACTCATGGGGTCTGGGACAGACCCAATTAACTATATTGCAACTCCATTCTCCCATTCTCTTAAACCCTCTTTATCTCCCAAACCGTTTCATAGAGGCAGATTCAGGTTAAAGAGAATGCCTAGGATGGCATTGAATGGAGAAAATAAGTTACAACATTGCAGAAATATAGGCTTAAGAATACAGGTGGAAAGCACAAAAAAATCGCCTCACCCTCTGTGACTTTATGACAGGGAATTTTCTGACTTCTTGTACTTATATGAGTCTTGAAAATTTTTTTAGCCCTGGGTACCAACTACTATCCACTTTAGACTGCTTCCTAGAGGCATAATATCAAAGGATCTAGAACTGGTAGAGACCTTGAAAATCATAGTTTCATAAATTTAGAACTAGAATGGTTATCTAATATGGAGGAGTCAGATGCAGGGTCTATAGGTCACATAGTGCCCACTACACTCCCAGGTAGTGGCCTCAATAGACTAAAATGTAATTGGGAAATATTTAACAAATTAAATAAAATACAACAAAACAAAGTAATATTACCATGTGATTTTTCTAAGTGAATATGTGGCCCATAGGAATCCTTATATACCATTTAGTGGTTTGACACCACTGCTGTAGAATTACCTTTTTCTTTCACAAGTGAAGAACATGAGGCCCAGCCTAAGGTCACAAAATTAGTAACTATCAGAGATTGGAGTCATCTCCATCCTCTCCCTCCAAATTCAATGTTCTTTATTCTTTGTTCTTTTTCTTGCACCTCTCCTTCATCATTGGGCAATGAGGGAACCCTCAAGGGGTAATTTCCTATCAATCACCCTGACTCACATACCCTAGGGAATATACTGGTTAGACATTGTAAACATATTTTAAAATAGTCATATACAGCGTAGTCATTTTAAATCTCTGAAATAGAGAAGGAAACAGGAACTGTATAGAACAGGTGTTCATTTTCTCTTGTTGGCCAGAAAATCTGCAGAGCTGAAACAGTCAGGAGCCTCTGGTGAAGAGAGAGAACACTGGAGTGGTGAGGTAATAGGAGTCAAGTGTCATTTATGCCATGATTACCATGGGAGCTTGAGACAGCCTTTAGATGTATCTCATTTAAAGGAGAAAGTGACAATGCTATCTGCCACCTGCCTCATGATAGGGTGAGTGTGATAAAACCAACTTTTTTGTTGTTAAAAATCATTACTTTCATTTATATTCTAGCAAATTGGTGATATTTATTATTTTGTGCTATTAAATGTATGAAAAACATAGCTCTGTGTGGTATTGCAAAGGATGTGTTAGGCTAGAACATACTTCCCTCATATGTCATATAGTGGAAAATCTAATGTCCTTCATTCCTCAAGAGTCAGAATGGTATGGTTGATGAAGTTCTGGGTGTGGGGTCAGATTGCATCAGTATAAGTCCTGAGTCTAGTCAGGATTTGACTCTTGGATTGATTGAAGGAATTAAGGATGGTAAGCTTAGGGAAGAAGAGATTTACAGATGACAGAATAGCTGTCTTCAAGTAATTGAAAGGAAGGGGGATTGATTATATGTTTTGTAGGCCCTCAGAGAGGAAAACTAGGAGCAATAGGTAGGAAATTACAAAGGCAAATTTAGGCTTAGTGAAGCCATGAAGGTAAACATGCCCTAACAATTAGAGCTAAGCAGAAGTGAAATGAGCTGCCTCTGGACATAGAAAGTTCCCCCTCAATGAAGGTCTTCCAGGTTGGATGACCAGTTTTACAATGTGTTGTAGAGGGAACTAATTCAGGTATGAGTTGGACTAGGGCAGCGGTTCTCAACCTGTGGGTTATGTTCAATTTGTAACAATGAAAATTCATCCTGCATATCAGATATTTACATTACAATTCATTTTTGTAGCAAAATTACATTTATGAAGTAACAATGAAAATAATTTTATGGTTGGGGGTCACCACAACATGAGGAACTGTATTAAAGGGTCACAGTGTTAGGAAGGTTGAGAACCACTAGACTAGGGGGTCTATAAAGTTCTATCCCTAAAATTCTGTCATTCTGTGACTTATAAAATGTATCACAATCCTAAATTCTGTATTTGTAAAATGTGTAATTGTTGAATAATTGTACCTTTCGGCTTTCCAAGGAAGCAGCTTCTCAGTATTCCAGGCAACTTTGCTAAGACTATAAACTGCAAAGTAGGTGCTGATCTGAATAGGTAGAAAGACTTTCCTCATAGGAAGCTCCTTATGCTACTGGAATCACAGGTGCCAATTAGTCAATAAATATTTATTAGGTGCCCACTATATGCCAGGCACTATGCTAAGAACTGGGGATAAAAAGAAAGGCAAAAGACAATTCCTGCCCTCGAGGAGCTCACAATAAATAAAGAAAAGACAAAAAATAAAAGGAAACTGAAAGTGGGAGGGAGGATGGAGAAGAGGAAGGGCACCTGTTGCAGGGGAATGATGTAGTCCGGGAATAAAGCCAAGTAGGAAACGATGAGATGATTGTCTTAGGTCCCTTCCTTAAATGGAGGATAAGGGAGGAGCTCTCCACAGAGACCTCTACTTGTACCCCTTCTCTAGAGATTGATACTTTCCCTTGTTTCAAGTTACCAGCCCCATCTTGTCATTTTGTAGAAACTTAATCTAGATGCTCATACTAACCTCCAAGCTTGCGACATTAACAATAGAAAAACTAATCTCAATCTCAAAGGTCTTAGTCAGAACTCCATTCCCCATCCTACCCTCCATTAAACCCATGACCTTCTAAGACTTCTTCAATAAGCTGTTCTGGTGTAAAAGAACAACAGGACTTTTGATGACCAATCCTCCATTTCTGAAAGAAACTTGAAGACACAGTGCAACCAGGATCCCCTGCCCTGGAAGCACCTTTTTCTTGGTGTCTCCTGTTTCTCTTCCTTCTATGCCTCCCTTTGACTATATTAGTGGTTCAGGCTTTTTTTAACTGTAAGAAATTATAAATGCAGGGAATTCAGAGAAACTTGAGAAGACTCGTGTGACTGATAAAGAGGAAACAAAGTGAAACAAAGATCATGCAAAACTGTGAGAACAATAACCACAGCGTTATAAGAGAAAATAATATTCAAATACATTGGAATTCAAATTAATTAAATTGGATTTATGGATTGATGATGAAACATAGGATCATAGCATCATAAATTTGAGCTAGAAGGAATTAATATTTTAGTCCCTACTTTTTTTTATCCATTTTAATACCATTCATTCTCAGATAATCCTCCCTATAGCAATACTATTATTGTTTCTTTGTCACCCAACATGAACTTGAGGGAATTCCATGCCTCTTCCATGCAAAGATCGATCTTTACCTGGAAGAAATAACTTTTCTGACTTGTGTTTGTGACCAATTGTTTCCTTTATATTTTAAAATTTTTATTTCAAGAAATATTAGTTTCAATTTAGTTTATTTCAAGGTATTTAAAAATAAAGTTGTTCCAAAATTAGCTAATTGAATAATCAGAAGGAATTTGTTGAGATCCTATCTTCAAGACCTGAATAACATAGTAGATCCCTGCAGAGTCTAAAAGAAACATAAGACATAATATCTACACATAGAAGCTAAGAATTTGGTTGAATATAAAAGCCATAGACACATAAAACAAGAAATAAGATCATGCATTGATAAAGGACTATTATCTACATTATCTGTAAAATAATGAATACAAAAAATGTACAAAATATTTCTAGGTGTTCTTTTTCTGATGGCAAAAAAATACTGGAAACAAAACAGTTATCCATCAATTGGGAAATGGAGGAATAAATTATGGTGTATGAAAGTGGAATACTATTGTGATTGAAGAAATGAAAAAAGAGATGGTTTCAGAGAAAACTAAAAAAAAAAACAAAACTTGCATGAATTGATACAGAGTGCCCTATACAGACTCAGGAAGGTTTGGGATACCAAAGTCTCATACAAGAAAACATAGTGATCAGATAATATAGGAAAGCAAGACAGTTTTATCAAGGGGAGATAATCACAAAAAGAGGGACAGTCAAAGAGAATAATAGAATCAGATAATGTCTTCCAAGCCTCTAAATAGAATTGAGCACGGTTCTAGAGTCCTGGAGGAAACAGGGCACCCTCTTCCAAAACCAGTAAAATCTGGCAGGGTTTTTTTTAATGTATAGAATTCTTATCTAGATCTAGCAGAACTAGGAATTGGGTGAAGGAAGTTAAGAGCCTGAACTTGTAGACTGGAGTTGGTTCATATTAGTAGGGAGAGAGAAGATTCCTGATTGGAGGCTGGTTGATATTAAACTCCCCACTGCCAGGACAGAGTGATTAGAGAGTTTTTGAACCTCCCCAGGACTTCTTCATTTAGTAGCTCAGGAGGTAACTATTTCCTACAAGATGTAATATCTTCTAATAGATCAACTTTTGGAGGGCTTTGCTATGCCCATCCAGGATTAATTAGACTAGGTAGGCATAGTTGCCAACATTCCTTCATTTATTTAGAAATGTGCATATATGAAGTTCACTTTTTAGCTTCATCCAACCTCATGACAGGTTCTGAAACACTCTTCTAGCTAACCAACTAAGAACTGATTGAAGAATGAAGAGTAACTAATGCATCTGACAGGATTCTGTATGCAAACTGTCCAGCAAGTCAGCTAACATCAACCCTTCTGGACATTATTTTGTATTAGGTTCAACTTCATTACCATCTATGTTCTTGGAATTTGCAATCAGTGGATAGATGCAATATCCTAAAAACCCAAATATGTGACGCTCCCCCAATATATGAATCACTTTAAAAAGAAAAAAAAATCTTTGCAGGCACTAAATTCCAGCCAGTACTTATACTTAAGATAAAGTGCCCAGCATCAGGCCCAGAATATCTGTAGTTGTTGCCATTCAATTGTTCCAATCATGTCCAGCTTTATGACCCCATTTAGAGTTTTCTTGGCAAAGATACTGCAATGGTTTGCCATTTCCTTCTCCTGCTCATTTTACAAATGAGGAAACTGAGGCAAATAGGGTTAATTCACTTGCCCAGGGTCACACAGCTAGTAAGTGTCTGAGGCCCCACTCGAACTCAGGAAGATGAAGCTTCCTGATTCTAGGCCCGGCACTCTATCTATCCATGCCACCCAGACATCTTTAGTACTCAGATACAATTGCCTGACCTCTGAGTGGAAACAACAATTATACACAAAATAGGGATGGACTTGGGTTCTCATACTTCTGCTCATATCTATGCTGTCCCTCTTGGTGAATATAAAGGAATGATGTTGTATCTGATTGTAAGCTCTTTGGAGTCAGGGACTTTCTTTTGCCTTTTTGTATAAAAAGTACTTAGCACAGTGCCTGGCACATGGTAGGTATTTACTAAATGCTTATTGAATTGAAGTAAATTCAATGACAGCAAGCCATAGAGGGCTATTCAAAATACTACAGATGGTCACCTAAACTTCTATGGATGGTGCCTACCCTTCTGTCTCCTTAATCACCCCTTACTCTTTGTCTTTTATATGTATGTCTCATCTTGACACCAAACTACATCTTCTTAAATCCCCTCCCACTCCGCTAAGGGTGGATGAACAGGAAGAGTATATTACTCAGTATTTTTTCTACTAATAGAGGCAATGAGGCTATCTCAAGGAAGGAGGGATTTGACTGGGGCACAGGCCTAAGGAAATAAAATGGGCATCAACCCACAGTATATTTGTCACAATACTGCTTTAGAACATAACAGTCCTTTCCTGCATCTTAGATAAAAATATTACACAGACATTACCCATTATCTCTCTCCCTCCACCTAGTTTATTCATTTTTTGTGATGCTCCCAATCGTGGAATTCCTTTTCTTGTCTTTCCTTTTCACTTGTGCTGTTGATTTGTTGTCTAACTGTAATAATGAGGACTGGACCTGTGATTTTAATACTTCTGAGAACTCCCAATTGAGGAAACTCTGTCAGTGGGGATTGGCCTCTTCTCTGCAATGGAGAATTTCAGAAAGTCTCCCAGAGCACTGAGAGTTTAAGTGACTTTCACAGTCACATACCCTGTGTATATCTGAGATGGACCTTGCTCCTGAGTCTTCCTAGTTTAAAAAACAACTCTATCCATTGTACTTCTACATATTGCATTATTAATTCTATTTATTGACCCTATTATCAACTATGTTCATATTGTTCATTTATTCTTTCTTATTCTCCTAAACTTTGGAGAGCTTTAATTACCAATCAGGATAAACCTGCTTCTGCCTTGCTTTCCCACTATAGGGGTATTGAGATACATGTTGCTGGATTCAAATCATTGTGGCCTTCATATTCCCGTATGGTGGTTCCAGAGGAGTAAGATCTAATCACACTAACATTCCTGCCAATCTGATGCCTTCTTCCAAGTCTTACTTTCTACCCTTTAAGACTTCATTATAATCCTTGCCATCTTTTTTGCTAACTCTAATTACTCTAAATTGCATGCAAAAATTTAGGATTTACACACACACACACACACACACACACACACACACACACACACACACACACACACACACACACACACACACACACTTCCTTACAGTGTAGATAATTTATCTGAACAGTAAAGTTTGGATGAAACAAAATTTCCCTTAATTCTCCATATCATATTCTAATTTTTCAAATGTTTTCAATGTTGGATAAATAATTTTGTATGTCTGAATTGTTATTTCTTAATTAGTATTAATGTTCTTCTTAGCCGTTTATAAGATCATTTCTCTGTCACTGTTACTCTAGATTTTGACAACCATGTGTCTGGGTGTATTGAATCTAACATTAAAACCTAATGATAATATTCAATCAATTCTGCTAATCTCTGGCTTGTCTTGACTCCAATAATTCCAGAAAATTTTGCTGTATAGTTTCCTATAATATGATAGTCTGAAAGATGTTTTTCAGGAAACCCGATGGCTCCTAAATTATTTCTTCCACTCTTTGTCCTGCCCATCTCTGTCATCTTTGCTTATAAAGGGGCAAGCTGTTTTCTGGGTGACTTATCCTTTCATCCTTTGTACTGATTGCTTTTTCTGCTTCTGCTGTTGTGTCTCATATAGTTTCACATTTGACATGAGTAGCTCCCTCATGAATTTGTAATGAATATGCATATTCCAGGAACATGAATATGTAAACAACTTGAAAGTGTAAGTCTTACAACCTAATACTTGTAATGAGCCTGCATCTCAAACTTGACCAAATGACATTTTTGTACTGGTCAGGAGGGCCAGATCTGTTTATCATGAATTACCCCAAGATGTTACATCAATATATTTATATATATTTTTTTACAAACAACCTTGATCACCTATTATATCAGGAAAGAATCTGATTGGCCAAGTTCCCCTTAAAAGTGGGCCATGCTAAAGCTAAACCCATTTTGCCTTTTGATCCTGAAAGAATGGCCCACTGCTATAGTGAAAACTTAGTCTCAGTTCAGAGAAAACAGAATCAGGAACTCCCATATTGATAATGATCTGAAATTTGACTGAAACTACACAATGAGCCTCCAGCTTCTTGGAGCCCAGAGGAAACCAACTGCAACTTCTCCAGAAAGTGATCTCTTGTCCCAACAATCACTACCCATAGCTGCATGATCTGTCTACCCACATCCAACTCCCTGCACCCTTATCCCTCAGACCTCTGATCTATAAACAATGTTCCTGCCATCTTGATATGGTAAGATTATTTTGGGTAGTTTGAACGTGACTTTGAGTGAGACACGGCTTATTGTATCTCTCAGGGAACTTAGGTGATTTCCACTGTGTTCTGTGAGAATCAAAATGAGGGCTTTTCCCCAGTCTATTAAGTAATAGGGTGAAGTAAATTGAGCAGGCTGATGAAGAGCATACCTATTGACTGAAGTAAATAAAAGCAATTTGAACAAATCATCAACTGTCTTGCCTTTCTTTGGATTGTACATTCTTAATTTTAACTGCTCTTTCACAGCCAACACAATGACATAACAACAGAATAATTCTATTTCTCATTAATTCAATTTTTAATTTAAATTTTTGTTAGATTACTACACAATATTATTTTATCTTGTTTATGTTGTCTTGTTCCTTTTTTTGCTGAGGACAGGACTCTCTCCCTACTAGTGTCAAATCCATTTTTCACCAATCCCAGTTCCTCCTGTATTCCCCCTAACTTGTTTATTACCCAACTTGATGGATCTTGTAAAAATTCCAACTTTGCTTCTGCAGTGATTTTTTCCCCTCCTGGCATCTATTCTTCTTTTTCTTTTAACTCATAGTATTTATTCACTGCATTAGATTGTTCTGCTTAATTATTTGTTTTTACTGTCCCTTTCTAATTTCTGAAAGGCTATTCTTTTGGGTTACCCTATCTTTTCCCTGATAGCCCTTTTAAAAATGTTGGATGGTTCTAGTTCTATTCTTGTGGTAAATATTGGGGATCTGAGATTTCTTATGACCTCTCATTTCCATCTAACCAAAAGTCTAGGAAAGCTATTTTAACAGCTGAGTCAGGGCTAGAAAGATGGGCATCAGTAGAAATCTATTGTAATAGTCCAGAGGAGAGATTATAAGTGCCTGTCTGAGTGGTAAGAAGTGATCCGAATAAGGAGAGAGTCTGTGTGAGAAGCCAGAGACATTATAGAAATAGAATGGCCCAGATTTCACAACTGATTGGAGCTGGGAGAATGGTGGTACCATCAACAAAAATAAGGACATTAATAAGAAGAATAAATTTAGTGGAGTAGACAATATGTTTAACAGCCAAGATGAAGCCAAGAATAAGACTCAAATCAAATTTACTGTTCTTCCCATTATACCCTGTAGTTTCAAGAAATAAGAGTGTCCTGATCAAGGCAACGTTAATCTTGTACTGAGAGACTTCTCTAGGAATACTACTTTATTTCTAAGCATCCCATTTCGAGACATTACCCAGAGAGCATACAGAAGGCAAGCAAATTGTTGAAATGTTTGGAAGATAAGAAACATAAAGAACAACTGAAAGAAATGGTAATGATTCAGCTGAAGAGAGGATTGAAAAGAAATTCTTCAAATACTTGTACAGTATGTCTATGGAAGAAAGTATAGACAGCCTATTATAGCTACAGAAGGCAGATCTAGAGCTAACGGAATAATATTTTAGCAGGCAGACTTTAGCTTAGAATAAGGAAAAACTCTGTCCATGGGAGATAGCAAAAACATGAAATGGCTGATAGGAAAAACATGGAATGGCTGCCTTCAGAATTAATGACCATCCTGTCACTGAAAGTACTCATGAAAAGACTGGATTAGCTTCTAACAAGCCTATCAATTTATATGTTATAGTGGGATAATCACCAGAATGATAACCAAGAGATTTGGGTACAGTCCAATCTGTACCATTTATAAGACATGCGACCTTAGGCAAATTCAGTTCCTCTCTCCATATTTATTTTTTTATCTTTAAATTGATATTGGACTATATTATCCCTAAGTTCTTCTGTAATGGTGAGTATCCTAATTAGTGAAAAGTGCTAATATTCTATGATTCAAGGATTCTTGTTTTGAGTGAGAGATTAGACTAGATAATTCTTAAATTTCTTTATAAAACTAAGGTCCTATGATCTTCATAAAACATGTTCATATATTTAATTTTAAATCTATCTTGGAAAAATCTAACACTCAAATCTTCACATCTAAATGGTTTGGGGTTTTTTTTGCAGAGTATTTTCAAATTTTAATATAAAATTTAGGGCTTATAAATTTGTTGAAGTTTCAGTAACTGAAATATATAATGATTATATACATTCTAAGAAACCTGAGATAACACTAAAAATACTTTAAAGCCTATAGTTTAAGCAATTAACCAGCTAATTTTAGAAGATCCCCTAGCATTGTGTGATATGTAGTGGTTTTACAGGAAATGGGGGACAGCAGTAGGCACCTCATGAAATGTACTTCATTATCTTTTCAAAGAACAGTTTAATTGTTTGGATACACAATTTATATAACTAGAAGACACAAAATATTACTCATAAAATATCTGACTTTTAAAAATATCTATTGCTTCTGATAATCTGATCATTTCAGCTGGTCTAATCATGTTGGATCAAAGTCCTTTTATCAGTGATGTGTCAGAGTCCTGCAGAACTACTTTTCATATTCAATAGAGTCTCATTTTGCATAGATACTGAAGAATATAGGCATGTGTGTTGTGTGTGGGTAAAACAGAGGATTCATGCAGTAGCCTAGGGTGCTGCCCAAAAAGGTGCTCGGAGAGAAAGGAAATTATTCTTAAGAGAAAAACGAAGGAGAAACCTGCATGCTTTTGTGGAATTTCAAAACCTGACCCCATGAATATTTCTGGAAGTAGGAGTAATTAAATAGCAAGTTCTGCACAGGACATATTTGTAAGTATCAGACCGCACAATGATTGTTCAATGCCTGGTAGCTGAATGTTTACTTCATGTAAACAAGGACTAGTAGTTGCTGATTTCCAGTCTTTCACATTAGGACACAGAAACTTTTGCTGGAAGGGTGCAATGGTCTCTTCTAAGAGAAAAAAAGGTAGAAGATACTCATCTTTGCTTGGTCTAGGTTGAACTTGCTGAAAATGCAATTCACATCAGAAATAGCAAGATCTGTTTTTTGGCAAAGTATCAATAATAAATGAAGTTTCTTCATTGGGCAATAGAAAAATACTGCAGCTTCAGGGTATAGTATGTTCTTTCTTTTTTAAGTGTTCTGTGAGTGTGTGTGATTGTGTGTGTGTGTGTGTGTGTGTGTGTGTGTTCAGATAAAGAGACATTTTCAGTAAATCAGCCATTCCAAAACTATTTTGAAAATCAGCCATTTCCAGACCGTTTCAAGGTTTTAAAAGTCACATTGATTTCAGTTGTGGATAATTTTGAGGGTTTGTTTTTATCTGTTGACCCTGATTATAGGGAATGCCTTTATTCCTTCATGGTCTGTGCAAGCTCAACTGTATACCACTATAGTTTTAAATAACAAAAATGTTATGCGCTGCAGATAAAATGTCATTTGTTTCAGAATTTTGCTTCCAATTTGGGATTAGAATAAATAAATACAAAAATTAAAATGTATCTGTTAACTTCTAGAATAAAAAGATAATAACATAGAATCTCACAGAATCATAGAACATTAGAAATTGGCACTCATCTAGTTTAACCCACAGTTGAAAGGAATCCCCAGATAACAAATCCACCAAATTGTTACTCAGGCTCTGCTTGAATCAAGGCATTCCTAGAAGAGAACCCAGAATCTCCCAAGGTATCACTTTACACTTTGGTATAACTCAAATTGCTAAGAAGTTGTTTTTTTCCTAACATCAAATCTAAATTTTCACCTTTGCAGTTTCTACCCATTGCTCCTGCTTCTCCCCTGTAGGATGAAGTAGAATAAATTCAAACTCCCTTGCACAATACAGCACAGGAAGACTTTCTAGACTCACTATCCTGCAACTAAAAAGACCTGAATATGGGAGATTTATTTAAGGTTTATATAAATATAACTTTTCAAAGTAAATTCAAATAAATATAAAGGATCAAAGGAACATTTCTGACATTACATGCATCTAAATCTACTCTCATTTGACATCTTCACAGCAAGATTTAGACTTATTAGATACTTTTTAAAAATCTTTCAAGTGAGTAACAAGATTATATGTTATATTGAAGAACTGTTAAGTGAGCAGAAAGAGGCTTTAAATAGTTTCTACTTGAGTTTTAAATTTATACATGAAGTTCATTCAAGAAGAAGGAAGAGAAAGAAGGAAAAATTAAATATCAGAATGATATAGGCATTCTCCATCAAATATAATTATAAAATTCATAAAGCAATGAAGCAAGAATTTTGAAAATATTAACACATGAAATTATTAAAATGCTCACTAAAGAGTTAATGAACCTAAAATAAGGCTAGCCATAATCCAGCATTTATGAACTGGAAAAATCATTTGCTTAAACCCAAACCAGGGTATTTGTAGAAATCGTTGCCAAATATGCATTCTCTACCAAGTACACAATGACCTATTTTATTAGTAGTATTTTTGTTTTACTTTATTTTTAGGTCAATGGAATATTTCCACATATCATATAAACCAATATGAGGGGAAAATATAGTGGTGATTTGAGATTTGGTGAGTATATACACAAATTAAGGTAATAGTTATACATTTTTTTGTCTTGAATAGTGTTTGAATTTTTATTTTTTTAAATCTCAACGTCATAAAGAGTTTGGATCAATTTTTAATTTCTGTTTAAACAGATTTTAGCAATTACTTATTTAATTATATAATTTTGGGGATGCAATTAAGCTGAATAAAATATTTATTAAGGTACACAATTTAGATGATTAATAGGAAAACTGAATCCCAGAAAACTATCAAAAGACCTCAGGGTTTACAAAATCATACTGTGCCATTTCAGTTATAGAATAGTAATGTTGGAAGGAAATTTGTCAGTTAGTAAAATACACACTGTTAAACTTCTTTACAATTTCTTAAAAGGAAAAAAAAGAACATATTTCAGTATTTTTTATAATAAATGTCTTGAAAGATTTGGATGTGAATGTTGAAAATGTCCTTCTTTCCTTCTTATTATTAGTATAGTATAGGCAGCCAATATTGCAAACTTCTAACCACTTTTGCTTATAGGGGTATATTTTTAATTTCTATTATTTTTCCTCAGTTTTCCTCCTAAAAAATCTTTTTCCTCAGTTTAAGAACTGGCTTCTTCATCTTGTCATATAACACTTCAAAGATTATCTTAGACCTCCTTTCATTGCGAAGCAATGGATAAATCAATTTCCCACTGTGTGTGTACATTTGACCATTACTTTCAGAGTTTTTATAAAATATCATATTCTCACTTCAAGGTTAACAATGTAAAACTCAGGAAAGAGCAAAGACATGGTTTCAGATTAATCAATATTTTCTGAGCTAACGGTCTCAAATAATTTTGTGATGTGGATTTTGAAAAACACTTTTCAGTTCAGTAAATTTTTAAATAGTGTATTTGCCCAGGTATCCCCATTTGTCTACTTGAAAGGAAGTATAAATTTAAAATTTTTGTATGCTACCCAATTCCTACTTATCACAATATTTCATATTCTTACTAAATAACAAAAGAGTCAGAATTAGTAAGGTCTGCTCTTGTAGTCAGGGATTCAAATTCTCCCCCTAAAACCTCTTCTCGGGTGCAACTAGGACCAAATTACTTAAGTTAGTGCCTTGGTCAACTATTTAAATCTCGAGCTTACAAATGACTGATCTGCTTTGATACTGGGAATTTCTATCACTCTAAGTTCCATACATTGAAAAAAAATCACACATTTTGATTAGGTAAATAAACGAAAAATTCATCTATAAAAGTTATGTAAAACTTCTGTACCTCTTGACTTACTCCATCATTAAAAAAAAATCAAAAAGAAGAACAAGGTTAGTATTGGATTATTACTTTGATTAGAAGATCCATGAATTTTTCATGACAACTCTATTTTTTTACAGTTAGAATCATATACCCTCATCAAAATGCTAAACACAAATACTGAATTGAAATGACACTATGATTTCACATATCTACTGTAAAGAATAAAAATAGAAATAATTTGATCTTGTTTTCAATTAAAATTTTAACAATAATTTCAATTATACTTTACCAAAAAGCAGACAAATGAAAAATCTAGGGTCTTTTTCAGGATTTCTTCCAAAAGATAACTGTAATAGGGTAATGTGATGACAGTGTAATTTCCTATAATTTCTGCAGTGACTGCATGATGCAAGGAAATTGAAATGCATAAGGATGACATCAGGACATTGCAAGATCTGGAAGGGTTTGCCAAATTCTTTTTTTAATGTCATTATTGTTTTAGAGTCTCCATTTGAAAACCTTCAGGATATAGAACTCATTCCCACCTAAAGCAGCCAGTTTTACTTTTGGGAAACTAAATATTAGTGAGGTTGTTTGTATATTGAAATTAAATCTGCCTCTGTAACTTCTATATGTTCTTGTGGATAGAGTACTGGACTTGGAGTCAGAAGGCTACAAACAAAAGTAAAAATTAGCTTGTGGAAGATTTTAAATGCTACGCTAAAGAGTTTTAATTTTATCCTAAATGTAGTGCTAAGGAGACAATGAATCCAAACTTCACAGAACAAATCCTCTTAACAAAAGAATTTGTTCTATAAAACATGGACTCAGTCAAAATGCCGCACTTGAAGACCTAAAAGGCCACATGCAGACTTGAGACCGTAGGTTCCCCACCCCTGCAGGCCAAAACAGTTTTTCATGAATGTTCAAAGATTATTGACAGTTCCAGTCCAATCATGAGATGCCGTTTGTCTGATTCTGTTCACATGAATCCATTGAGTACAGCTATACATATATGTGTCTGTATAGACAAATATTCTTACTAATTTATGCTATTTCAACTCTTTGTAATAAATTTTTATTCTATCCTTCCAAATTTAAAATCACTTTTTACTGGTAGCATAAACAGAATCAGAGTTCAATAACTCTGCCCTCTTTCTACCATCTATTGTCATTAGCTCACCCATTTTAAACTGCAGAACTATCCCTGCTTTCATCTTCTTTTCTCCATTATAACTTAATGATGAGCATCATGATCAGCTTCAGTCCACAGAGGGAGGCTGACTATTTGTCCCCTCAGAGTTCTATTATCTAATAATCCTGAGGGATTACTGCATTTTGTAACCCTATCATCTCCAGCCTTCCATCTGGTATGATCCTTACAATACTGATTAACCAATTGATGTTAATTAGCTTCTATAAAAGAGTAGTTGTTGAAGAGATGTAGTAAGGACAAACATGACAAAAATATCCCTCCAACTGGGGGTATACTTTCTCTTTTATATACATTCATCTGCTGGGGGAAATGGGCTCAAACGTGAAGCCCAAATGTACATATAGAGAATGTATGGTTAAAGGATACTGGCTGGAGTCAGGAGGACCTGAGTTCAAATCCAACCTCAGACACTTAACACTTACTAGCTTTGTGATCTTGGGCAAGTCACTTAACCCCAACTGACCTACCTTCCCCCCTCCAAAAAGGAAAAAAAAAAAGGATACTGGCTTTCAGAGTTTTTTCTCCCTTAAAAGAGTTCACAGAGTTTGTTTCAAGGTGAGGCATTCCCTTGCTTATCTGTGATAGTACCTTGAGGTATTCAGTGACTCAGCTGCTAGATCAACCTACTACTGACCTCTCTTAATTGTAGTGCCTTTCCTCTACTAATTATTTCCTATTTATCCTGCATAGATAGATAGATAGATAGATACATGGATAGATAGACACATGGATAGATAGATACATGGATAGATAGATACATGGATAGATAGGAAGGAAGGAAGGAAGGAAGGAAGGAAGGAAGGAAGGAAGGAAGGAAGGAAGGAAAGGACGCAAAAGAAGGAAGGAAGAAAGGAAGGAAGGAAAGAAGGAAGGAAATTGTTTGCATGTTATCTCCCCCATTAGATTTTAAGCTTCTTGAGGGAAGGAACTGTCTTTTGCCTCTTTTTGCATCTCCAGTGCCTAGTACAATACCTGGCACATAGTAGGTACTTAATAAACGTTTACTGATGGGTTGATTGATCAGTTCAATCAGGTTGCTCCTCAGGGCTGAGCCTTTAATGGGCTTAGCTACTCTTGCTGTCACTTCCAGTGATTTACATTACTGACTCCTCTGAGGGTCTCTCTGATGGTTCTACCTTTCAAAGCTCACAATATTATTACCTGCTCTATCCAGTCTCCAGATATCTATTCACACTAAGATAAAAAAACAAAAATAAAAAAGAAACATCGTGTGCTCACAGCAACCAATGGGGAAACAGCTCCTCCACCAGGCATCTTATGGCAAGTAGTCCTTATTGTTCAAAAACACCCAGAGAAGGGAGCCTGTTGTATACACATTTAGTTCCAGTTAAGTGTCCTTCTTGCTCCTCAGCTAACCAGATGACAATTCATCATCACATACTCACTCATGACTCCTAGTTTACTCACAGCTAAAAACTGGATGCACAAAGTTACATGTGTTAGTTTGAGAACAGGCAGAAAATATTATACATACTCTGTATCATACATCAGGAAGAGCATAGTTGGTTATTCTCTAAGATCTGAGTCCTCATTGACCATTCCCTATTATATTTAAAACAATACAAAATACTTCTTTGTTTTTAAGATTCACTCCTTAGCCTGCTACTTTTGAGCCAAATCAATCCTGAATGTGTTCTGACTCTTTTGTAGTCATCCTTAATTATTTGTCCTTGTTTACAATTTTAGGAGGTTTTTCTTCCATACAAGTTGATCGAGGAGTTCCAGGTGTGTTTACATTTGTCCCTATACATAGCTGCTCTTTCTTATTGTTCTTTGGAATAATTTATGTTCCTTTGGTTGGAATTTCATTCTTGAGATCTCCCCATCCCTCTTGGGTCAACCTTCCTTGAATGATTCAAGGCCATGGTGTCATATCTGTCCTTTATCTAAACTGTTTTTATTCCAAATCTCCCCCAATCATAAGGGCATATCAGACTATCACCTCTTTTCCCTTTTTAGTATCATGAACATTGAAATAGAATAGTCACTTCCCCTAGGGCTGTCACCATTTCTACTTCAGCAACCATTTTCTCTTTGTCTAATTCAGATCCAGAATAGTAGTTCCACTGGTTATTTTCTCTTCCTTTTGAATAATGCACTATATGTTTTCTATTCTACACGGAATTCTCATATTAATGGTTACTTTGCAATAGAGGCCACTCTGTTCTCAAAAGCTATGCCAAGAGATTGAAAACTTTTTTTTAAATTTTTTAAAAAAACTATTTTTATTTAACAGAAATCTAATTTCTCTCTTTAATATTATTTGGTGAAACAAAAGAAAAAAAACAAATTCCTCCTAACAAATATGCATAGTCAAGCAAAATGGATTCCTTTGCAGGCTATATACGTGTGTGTGTGTGTGTGTCTTATTTTATACCCTGAATCTATCACTTCTCTATCTGGAGGTAGGTAGCAGGCTTCATCCTGAACCCTCTAGAATTATGGATGGTTATTGCATTGATCAGAGGTCTTATAGTTTGTTTATATACATACATACATACATACATACATACATACATACATACATACGTACGTATAAATATATATATATGGCTCTTTTGGTTTTGCTTATTTCATTCTTCCTCATTTTTATGCAGATTTACATAGACGGCTAGGTGGCTCAGTGGATAGACAGTTGGGCCTGGAATCAAGAAGAACTAAATTCAAATCCAGTCTCAGCTACTTACTATCTATGTGGCCCTAAGCAAGTTACTTAGCCACTATCTGACTCAGTTTCCTCAACTATAAATGGAGACAATAATAGCACCTACCTCTCAGGGTTGTCATAAAGCTCATATGAGATAATATATGTAATATATGTCTTCAAAATTGTTTTTGTAATATTGATGTTATAGTATAAATAGTTCTGGTTTTCCTATATTACTCTATATCAGTTTGTATGTCTTTACATGTGATTTTGAAAATTATTTCCTCACAATAATATTCTATTATACCACAATATATTCCGTCATTTCACAATTAATGAGCATTCCTTTCCTTTCCAGTTTTGTCATTATAAGAACTTTATAAAAATTTTTGTCATAAGACTTCTTCCTCTCTATAAAGGTATAAGATCCAGTTGCTGATTAAGTATTGGATTTAGGATACTCTACTAAGAACTATACCTTTCAAAAAGGGTAATTTTCTTTAGGTGATACCTTTTTCTTTTGCTCATAGACAGCAACTCACAGAGAATATAAGGAATGGGGTTGTTGTGAGCTACCAAAGTAGAGTGCATACTCACACTAACAAAATCACAAATCTTTTGAAATACTAAAGTATTATAATGGGAAATGTCACATAAAAGACAATAAAGGATTTGAATGCAAAAAAAAAAATTATGTGGACCTATCTTATCCTGAGACTAAGAGGAAGCAGATGGACAGTCCAAATAGTACAATGACAGCTATGAAATATTAAAAGGACCAGAAGAAGACCTCCAAAATGTTGTGTAAATCTTCTGGTAGATAATTTTTGCAAAGACTTAGACAAGAGTCACACATGTTAACAAGTAATGGATGGGTAACGATTTGCCCATTCATAGAAAAGTTTTGCCTAGGGATATTAGATCTTTGAGGGAAGTCTTTTCTATGGATGGGTAATGATCTGCACTGGGAGAGGGAATATTCAGATGAATGAGGTCATTGATCCATTGCAATATTCTTATATGTTAATTCTATTTATCAGAAGATTTGAGTAGGACTTTGCCCGTGCTTTAATGAGAAAATTGAGACTATCTGCCATGACTCCTCTCTTCTCTCCTACTGCATACCTCAAAATCTACTTTTTGGCATCCTTCAATTTTATTTCCTTTACTGTAGCCTCTGATAAGACATGGCTCTTCTCCTTTCCAAGTGCAACTACTTCACTTCTGCCCTTGATTCCATGCTTTCCCATCTCTACTAAATTCTTGCCCTTTCAGTCATTCCTCCTCTGTCTCCTATAAGCAAGCTGAGATTTTTTCCATCCCTACAAATTAATTTAATTTGGCCTTGCATTCTCTATATCTCATTATCCCATTCTTCTCCCTTTCATGGCCACACTCAGAAGTTGTTTCTATTTCCTTATCTGCTGTTCAAGTCTTATAACTTTTAAATCTGACTTCTAATCTCACCACTCCAATGACATTCCTCTCCCTTTGATGTCTTTAATCAGAAGTTGAATGGTCATTTGTTGGGTATGGTATGGTGGAGAGATTCCTTTTGTGTATGAGCTGAATTACATAGCTGTTAAAATCCCTTTTGGTTCTTACATTCTGTGATTCTGAAATTGTTCTTTCTAAGGTTACCAATGACATCTTAACTAAAAACTCCAGTGTCCTTTGCCTAGGCCTATCCTGCTAGACAACACTCTAGCTCTTAAGACAGCCGTTCCTACTGTGTATTATCTCCTCCCTTGGCTTCCATTACACCACTCTTCAGTTTTTCAATCTGTCTGTCTGAACACTCTCAGTTTTTGTAGCTACATCATTATCTATTTCCTGTCCACAAAGTACAAATATTCTCCAAATTTCTGTCCTGGCCTTTTCTCTTTATTGAAAAGCAGCATGAAGCACCAAAATAAAAATAATTGTTGTAATCAGGAGAAATATGAGTCCAAATCCAGTTTCTGAAACATTATTTGTGTATCCATGCCCTTCAGTTCCTTTCCCACCAACTATTATAATCATCTCCTACTTGGTCTCCCAGTCTCCAGTTTTTCCCTTTATATTCTATCCTCCAAGTATCTGTCAGATCAATATTTTGAAAACAAAAATCTGGTCAAGACATTTACCTCCTCAAAAATCTTCAATGCATTTTGCTATTATCTTCAGAATAAAATCCAAACCCCTTACATGGGTACTTATAACTCTCCGCAATATGATTGCCATGCATCTTTGGAGATTTCTCACATAATACTCCTTTCTGCACAGTCTGCATTCCAACTATTTTAGCAAGTCAATTATTTCCTAAACTTCACATCATACCTCTGTATAACCTGTCCTCCATAATCAGGGTACATTCTTCTCAAATCTGCCTCCTGAAATGTCAAGCTTCCCTCAAAGATCTTACATCCCCAGGTAAGTCTTTTCCAACCTCCTTGAAGACAGAAGATTTTTATTCTTGTATTTCTATCCTCAGTGCCCTGCATAGCTTTTTACATATATTTGGTGTTTAATAAATGTTGAACTCATTAAATTAAAAAACAGGATTAATTCTTTCTCCATTTATGAACTAATAAGAGTTTACCACAATTGCCACAGACTACCTTTCAAGTTCAACTTACTGTGGAAATAGTAGGAGAAAAGCTCAGCCAAACACTTGCAAGAACATGCTATTAGCAAAGATGAGAACCATTTTCACATACGTGGTGGTTGTTTAGATATAAAAAATAGGGTAGGTCACATCAAATTGTGCTCTGCTAAGCCATAGCCAGATCACATAGAAAGGGTTCCCATCTATGCGTGTCCTTATCCTTTCCTCCACTGTTAAATATATAGGATTAACCCCCTTGGCTCTGAAACCCACAAAAGGACGCTGTCTATGAAAGAATTTTTCTATATCAATGATTCTGTCCCAATTTCCTGTAATCCACATTTGTGGCATAATACAATCACTTTGACTTTTCCAGAACAAGGTAGTCCAGACTAATGATCAAGAGTATAAATTCTGGTTTTGGCAACTCCCTAAACTGTCCTATTTCTAATCTATATTGAATGGAATTTAGGGATGTGGCCAGCCAAGTATCTCAGGGTCTAGGCTTTCCCATCTACCTTAAAACATCTCCATGGATTCAGGGTATGCCAACCTATCCCTTGTATTTTAAGGGATGTTGTTTTTTCCTTTTGGGGTCATGAAGGAAAAAAAAAGATGACTGGCACACATGCCAACTTCTCTTTGGCTCCAGAACTAGGAGCAAAAGTTAGAAATTGCAGAGAAGCTAATTAAGAATGGATGTCAGGGAAAATTTCCAAACAATTCATGTATATGCAAGAGGAGTGGGCTGCCTCTGGGAAGTACTAAGTTCTGACTCACTGAAAGTCATCAAGCAATAACTGGACAGACACTGGCTAAGTTATTGTAGTAGAAATTCCTTTGGGAGTATGGGTTGGATTAAAAGGGTCCCATCAGACTCTAAAATTCTGGGATTCTGTAGCTCATCTTCTTATAGGTAAATAATGATCACATGTTGTCTCCCCCACTGGAATGTACAGTCCTTGAGGGCAGGGACTGTTTTTGTCTGTTTGATGCCTTTCTTTGTATTCTCCTTGATTAGTGTACTGCCTGGCATACAATCAGCACTTAACAAATTATTCTTGTCTTGTTGACTGACTGACAACTTCTACCCTATCAGTGCTTCTGAGTTTGCCAGTTCCTTTCCCTTTTGCTAATCCTGGATCATTGCCTTCTCTTTTGCCACATCTGTCGTTTCCCTTCACTTCCTCCCATGTCGTTAAGCCTTCATGTTAGGAACAGTTGCACAGAACTGTTGTCTTCTTTGATCTCCCCTCAGATTCTAATAACAGTAAATCCAGATGGATTGGAGGGGTCTCATGATAAACCTGAGAAAATAATCGATTTGACCAAGGATCACTAATTGTGCCATTATTCTGATTTTTCGTTATGTATGGATTCATGAACTTAAACTGTACCCAGCATCTAGTAGTATTAAATCCATTCTCAAATATAAAGGGAGAGACATGTTCACCCACAAAAGTAGCTTTCATTAACTTCCCCCCATCACATTTGTGGATTATATTGCCATTCTCCCTGTCATTCACACTCAGTTCATCACTGATTACTGAATTGATGGGTCGCCTAATTCAAAATCCAGACTCTAGAGACCTCCAATGTCCAACAGCAAATAAAACAATTGGATCTCACAACAGATGCCACCTACTTTCTAAGTAAGACAGAGGTCATAACAATCAAGTAAAGGGCTAGTGACCTCTAAGTACAGTTAGGAATCAGATCTATCCCAGGAATACTTAGATGCTGACATTTTCCTTTTCAGATGATTTTAACTTTTCTACTCTGTATATACCTTTCATGTAGCTAGTTCCTTTCATGTTTATCTCCCTGCTAGAATGTACACTCTCCTTGAAAGCAGGAACTATGTTGCTTTGTTTTAGGGTTTGGGATTTTTTTTTTAAAAAAATTTATTTTGCTCTTCTCTTTATCCCCAGCACTTAGCATAGGACCTGACACAAAGTAAGCAGTTAATGAGTACTAGTTGACTGTCTGATCAATATTCATAGCATAAAAGAAAAGAGGGTGGATTTCCCACAATTTCAGGAGCCTTGACCCCAATGAGTCAAACATTCTTCCTTAAAGTAGAATTTCTAAAGAACCCTCAACCCAAGGAAGCAGCTGGTCTTGCAGGAGTGATAAAACCAGCAATGACCAAGAGCCCTCTACTGGCTTTTGTATGCTTGCATAGTCTTGCAAGGCACTGCTGAAGGGTGAAGGCCTACAAGTGGCTCCACCTCAACCTTATTCACCCTGACAGATATATTCCTAGGGTTGCGCATTTTCCCAAGCAGCCAAGTGAACAGACATGTTATTAATCTCCATTGTAACCTACTTAGCAGAACACACAACAAGCAAATCAGACGATCAGAGATGATTCAACCTCTCATTTGAACCACAGCAGAGTTAGCTCCTTGCAGCATCAGGCAGCTTACCATCATCATATGCTCATTGAATGTACATATATAGTGAACATAATCCTTACTCCTGTAATGCTGTTTCACTTAATATTGTGTTTATGTGGAATTGATGAACAATTCTAGATAGAATAGGCTTGCAATATGCAGGACTTTTTTTTAAACCATATACCATTATAATTATTTATATATTTATTTAGATCATATATTTTATATGTTTATTTATATAGTATATTTATATAGTTATCATAACCATACAACCACTATAATTATTTATTTAAATGCTTTATTTGTTCAACTACATTGTCAGTTCTGTAAGAGCATAAATTCTGTTTTATTAATCTCCCAATACCTCCTCATAACTTAGACATACTAGAAAATCAAAACTTGCTTGTGAGTTTTTAAAATGTATTTATTTTCAAATATATTCCTAAATTCTGACCAGTGTAAAGTTTAGGATTCTGAAGTAGAATCTTTGATCCATTGGTCCTGGTATGGCCAACCTGACAGAATTCACCATATCTGACAGAATATGTAGTATTCTGTACCCATAGACTCCCATTTATCTTCTGAAGAGGTAGTTATGTTTAATCCTTTTGTTTTCCCTTTCAGGACCAAGATTAGTCATTAAGACTAACCTACCTGTACCACAGTTGTACACAGTTTGCTGGCAAGTTCCTCTGAATGATGACATGTCAAACAAACTCTCAACACAACTGCATGTTTATGAAAGCTTGATCTTACTACATTTGGCAGTTGGCCCTTTTTCATCTTTCCACATGAGTTATTTTCCCCTGCTTCTTGCAGAAAACCATATGTCTTATATTTTTGTATGAAAATAAATTTCTTTTAAAGAATCTCTTTTTCTCTCTCTCTTTGCAGGACTAGGGGTACTAGAAGCACTTTGGAGTTGATCAGTCTCTAAAGGTAGGGCCTGAGTTACTGACCTGCCAAATGTTAGTCAATGACTAGTCTCATCCATGAATCTGACTCCTGTAAAGTACCCCTATCTACTATACAATTAGAACAAATAACCCAGTGGAGAAGTAGAAAAAAAACTGTCTCACTTCTTCCATGAAATTGTTAATGATCAATTCAATTTACAGTGATAACTCAATCTCCATTCCTTTAGTATCTTCCATTTAGCACTTGTATGCTATTTTGGCATTGTCTACTTTATTACATGGTTTTCTCCTCTGCCTAAAAGCTCCTTGACAATAAAACTTCTATCAGATGCCTCCATATCCCTAGCATTTCCTAGAATCACAGAATTTGAGGGTTTGGAAGGATTTGTCCACGTCCTCTATACAACATAACTAACAAACAATCTTCTAGTCTCTGCCTGCTGACCTCCAATCACCATTTTAGGTAGTTTGGGATAGGTCTAATTGTCAGGAAGTTGTTTGTTTGTTTGTTTGTTTTTTCCATGAAATCAAGCCTGAATTTGCCTCTTTGTAATTTCCACTGGGTAGTCTTCATTTGATCCCCTAGGACTAGAGAGAACAAGATTAAGTCCTCCTCCATGGCACCCCTTCAAAATCTTGATTACAATTATCACTTCTTCTATTCTTCAATTAAATATACTCAGTTCCTTCAATGGATTCTCATATGATTTGGACTCATTATCCTTATTTCCCTCCTTTGAACACTACATTTGATCAGCGTCCTTAACATATGGCACTCAGAAGTGAACATGGTACTCCAGATTAGGTCACTTCACTTTTTCTGAAAGCTATGCCCTCCTAAATGCAACCCAAGTTGACATTTGGTTGTTTGTTTTTTCCTATAATATCAAGCTGTTAACTCATATTGATCTTTCAGTGTGCTAACCTCCAGATCTCTTAAAGAACAATGAATATCTATCCATGCCTCTATCATCTTATGGGAAGTTGAATTTTTGTGCTCCAGTACAAGATTTTTCATTTATTCCTACTGAATTTCATCATATTCAGCCCCGGGCTAGCCAGTCAAGATCCATTGGTATCTTAACTGTCAGCTTCTGATAGCTAACCTGCTCAGCCTTACTTCATCTCCAAATTTCCCTTTGTCTTTCGCTACTTATCAAAAATGTTAAACTGTACAGTGTCAAACACCAATCCCTGGGGCATTCTGCTGAAGGTACTTTTGCCACATTGACACTGAACCATTAACAATAACTCTTTGAATCCAGTAATCCAACTAATAATGAATCTCTACAATTATATTATCCTCTCACCCATGCCTCTCTATCTTATCTATAAGAATAGTATGTGATGCTTTATTTAAAAAAAAATACTTCACTCAAATTCATGGAAGCTGAATCTACAACATTCCTCTCGTCTATGAGTTTAGTAATCCTGTGGGAAAAAAAAGGGAAATGAGGTTAGTCTGACATGACCTCTTCTTGATGAAGTAATGCTGGCTCTTTGTAACATTTATGTCCCTTTCTTGGTTCAGATGATTCAGTAAACATTTCTTTAATGATGCACCCTAGAATTTTCCCAGGAATCAAAATCAAGCTCAATGACCTGTATTTTAACTCTGTCCCTTTAACTTTTTAGAAAAATCTTTACACTTGTGTTTCTCCGTTCTTATTTCACATATCCTGTTTTCCATGATCTAGTGCATATCAGTGACAATGGCTCAACAATCCTGTCTGCCAATTCTTTCAGAGCCCCAAAATGTATTTCATTGGCTACTCTTAACATACATACATACATACATACATACATACATACATACACACACACATGCACAAGGTTACTAACAATATCACTGAGAATCTGATTAAAAACAAAAGTAAAAATCTGAAAAAGTCTTATGTGGAATTACAAGAATTAAAAATATATTTCTGGGAATAAAATCATCTTTTTTTCTATGTGAGTTAAATGACTTTCTGAATAGTCTTGAAACTCTAGATATATAGTTCAACCATAAGTATGTCCTCCCTATTAAAATTAATATTTTATTACAAATTCCCTGTAAAATACCTTTGAGTTCCCTGAAAAAGAAGTTTCCATTTTTATTGAATTAATTCTAAGTGTAATTTATAGGTCAATATGTGTAAGAGACCTACTTTATTGTGTGCCACATTTGAACTTATGTTAAGCCACATTTAAGATAAAGTAAAATTTATCTAGAAGAGAATGACCAGCATAGGAAAGGGTCTGAAAACCATGTCATAAGCAGAGTGACTGAAGGAACTAGGGGTGTTTAGCCTAAAGAAAGAGAATGAGTAACATGGTAATATATTCAAATATTTGAAGGGCTAGCTTATGAATGAAGGATATGATATTCTATACAGATACAGAGTTTAGATCTGACACTAAGAGATAGAGGTCAAAAGGAGGAAAGTAGGATTTTAATATAAAAACTAAAGGCTGTAAAAAAATAGAATTGGCTGCCTTGTGAATTAGTGAATTAGAATTAGTTTCAATGGAAGTATTCAAAAAGGAGTCAGATGATGTTCCACTAACCTGTAAGTGATTTTGTAGCAGCTGATTCCTTCTCATGTGACTGATTAGAATCAGTATCCTCTATGGTTCCTTTCAGTTCCTAAATTCTATAGTTCTAGAAATATTTCTTGGAGGTAGATTCTTATAACTCCATTTCTTTTAATTGCTCTCTAGGACTTCAAGGAATGACCTTTTTTAAAGTATTTGTAATTTCTGTATTCTAAAAAATAACTCAAAATATTTAACCATTCAAAAATTTCTGATTTGTGCTACACTATACATTTATTTCTTTAGAAAAATGAGCACAGGAGTTTGCTGGCTCTGTAAGAGAGGAAGAAAGAATTCCAATGGGATCTCTTCAAAGTAAGTGGAACAAATTCTATGATCATTATAAAAACAGATTTACAGTGGCTGGCATATTTTTTATTTATGCAACTATCATTTTAATTAAAAAACAGGCTGTTCAACCAAAAGAGGAAATAAAAATATATTAGTTACAAGTCACATTAAAAAAAAACAAACCACTTCGGAAGATTCTGGTAACATAGTGTCTATCTGCTCAGATTGAGCTTTATCACATCATGTCCTCAAATGATAGAACAATGTTTTCATCATTAGTAATTTTTGTTATTATAAAAAGAAGATTTGGTGAGAAGGAAAGGAAAGAGTATTGTAATAGTGTAAATTGTTCCTCAACATTCACAAATGCTTATTTTTTTAAAAAGTTCAGTCAATATGAGTATCTTGCCACACAGGACAGTACGGGGGATGGGGATGAGAGGTAGGATGATGGAAGGGAGGGCAGGGTGGGGGGAAGGGTTGATGGAAGTACACACTTCTAAAAAGGGACAGGTAAAGGTCAGGGTAGAGAATAGAACAAGGAGGGGAGCGGGATAGGAAGGAGGGACATATAATCAGTCTCTCACAATATGCCCACTGTGGAGAGGTTCTGTGTAATTACACATGTACAGCCTGTATTTAATTACTGGTCCTTCCAATGGGGGTGGGTGATGAGGGAGGAAGGGAAAGAATCTAGAATTTAAAGTTCTATAATCAAATGTTAAAAATATATATGTAGATATATATATATATGTATATATATATATATACAATTATTATTATTATTATTAACTACATCCAACTGGGAATTAAGATACACAGGCACTGTGGTAGGGAGATCCATCCTGCCGTTCCAGAAAGTCAGAGGGGTGAGGGGGAGGACATAGGAGAGAGCAGATTAGGAGAGGGGTTATATAGTAGGATGGTTCTTTTGAGGTGTTGAGTAGGGGAAAGATGGGGAGAAAATTTGTAACTCAGAATCTCGTGGAAATGAATGATGTAAACAAGAAAATTAATTAATTTTTGAAAGTTCAGTCAATAAATGGTAGTCTTCAGTATAAATTTTATAGTTGATAAGCCTTGTTTTCCAGAGTCCCTCTATTCTAATTCTAAGTTGGTCCTACACACACAGAAAGAGAAAAGTATCTGCTTTTTTTCTTTTCTTATTTTGTATTTAAGTTTATAATATATTTCTTAAAATGAAATCATAATTTAAAAAAGAAGTATCTATCTACCTGCATGATTTCAGGGACATTGAAAGCCCCTAAATGTCCCTCCTTCCAAGTCAGCTTGTTGTTCCTTAAGATTTCTATGAAATCTCACTATTAGAGAATCATTGTTTTGACTTAAAATGTTGTGCCTCTAGGAGACCTTGCCTGGAAAAGATAAGCTATTTTTAAGAAACTTTAAACCATTGCTCAGCCATTAACACAGATAGACAGATTAGCTAACCTTAAAGATCGTCATCCCTTTCTCAGACAAAGGAAAGAATTTAGCTAGAGACTGCTGATGTTCCCCTGGGTCTATGTCCTAAGGGAATTCCTGAGGCCACATGGTCTAAAAGTACATTGGAAAGAACACTGAACTCAGAGTGCAGAGAGAGAGTAACCGAGTTTGAATCCTACCAACTGATACTTGCCAGGTGCATGACCACACATTAGTTATTTAAACTGTCAGCCTCAGTTTCCCCACCTGTAAAATGGGGACAACACCCATCATATCTACCTCCCAGAACTGCTATAAGGATCAAATAAGACAACATAAACATAAAGCACTATGTAAATGCCAGTGATTATTGTTTCTAATAAGGATCATGTCTAGAATCCAGAAACAATTCTCCACCCTTTGTGCTCCCATGCCCCTTGACAGTCTAACTTCTTTATGAACTTCAGTACTGCTTTATTCCTCTTCATTATTATCATTCTTCATTACTCAGGACTCATGCTTTCTCATAGTGACTGAGGGCACAAAGTACCCTCACCTCAGTACATTTAGTGACCTTTAACGGATACCAAGGCAGACGGCCAGAAGACAGTCAGGTTGACCTGAGTACAAATCCTGCCTCCAACCCTTAGTTAAAAATGTGACCCTGAGCAAGTAACTTCACCGCTCGGTCTCAATTTCTTCAGCTATAAAATAGAGTTAACAATAACGTCTAGAGTTGTTGTGAGGAGAAAAAAAATGAGATAGTATTAATAAAGCATTTTGCAAACCTTAAAGTGCTTAAAAATATAAACTATTATTTTATTAAGTCATTATTTGTGATAGCCTTTTCTGTCATCATAACACTTCCTTTTTCAGACAGGGTTAGTAAGCTAGTGAATCAAAATAATGCTGTAGACATATTTTACCTAGATTTCAAAAAAACCTTTTTTAAAGTGTCTTGCTTCATGAATAGGGTTAATGTGGAGGGATTAGGAATAGACGATAGTACAATAAGGTGGATATGGAACTGGTAGAACGGAAAGGGAGGCAACAAACATTTATTAAGCGCCCACTGTGTTCAACCATTACGATAAAACCCTTACAAAGACTATCTAGGAGATAGGTACTGTTATTATCCCTGTTTTGCAGTTTAGGAAACCAGGGCATCGATTAAGTCATTTGCCCAAAGTCACGTAGCTAGTAAATGTCTGAAGTCCTGTTTGAGCTCAGGTGTGTCTGACCCCAGGACCGGCACGCTATTCACGATACCACTTGGCAGTCTCTAACAGAAAAAAAAAATGGTAATAATAACAGCACCCAACCCTCATGGTTTTCCTGAGGATCGAATGCTATAATACATGTCAAGTACTTTGCAGACCTTATAATGCTATACAAATTAGACTGTAAGTTTCTTGAGGGCAGGGACCATCTTTTGCTTTTTTTTTTTTATCTCCAGCCCTTAGCAGGGTGCCTCACATATAGTAGGTTCTTAATAAATGCTTGTTGATTGATTGGTTACAATGCTAACTGTTACTGTTATAAGGTACATTTGTATTGGAGGGTGCGGCCAGGGGGAGTGCTGAAACCAAAGTACAGTTTTTGGAGCACTTCCTAGGAAGATCAATTGAGGTACAGTTTAAGGGCCTTCACTAAACAGCGTAAAACTATAGATGACTGGTGGAAAACTCTGAACAAACTCTACCACTTTGACTAGGGTTAGTCTAGACTGATGAGTCAACCCTGAAAGATAGTTTTTCTCTGCAGAAGCTGACAAGTCTCCTAGGCCCAAGAGTTTCTCTCATCAGAGCAATCAAGGCAAATGACTTGACCTAAATTAACAGGACAGATTTAAATGTGGTGCCAGTGATAGGTATGGATAGAACAGGTAAGTGTGAAATCCATAATGTCCTTGCACTTTTCTGTCTCCAACAGAGGGGGAGAGTTATTTTGGGTTACTGTACTTCAGGTCCTAACAAGAGAAGAAGAATGAGTCAGACACCATTTCATGGAAATGTTTTTGAAACCAATCTAAACAACAGTACTCTGTTAAGCCTCAGTAATGATGCAAACAGATAATCTGAACCTGGCAAGGTCCGTCTGAATTTTTAGAGACAGACATTTGACCTTTTCAGGACTCCAGATTTTTTTTTACCTCCATATCATACCTTAATGTTTACCTTTTGACAAATTTTCCTCCTAGGTATCAAATATCAGCCATTGCTGGTGGCTGTTCCCGGTACTCTTACATACTAAATTAACTAAGATAGGGGTGATCCACTGGACACCCTGTTCCTGTCTAGAAATCTGTTTTTCCCCATGTCTATGCCTAACTTCAAAAACAAGGTTGTAGGCAACAGATTTGAAAATGGATAAATTGCCAATTATACAGCTATAATAATTTATAGGTATTACAATTATATAAATGTCATATAAATAATCAACTGCATAGACAAATAATTATTATAATCATTATTAGGGTCAAAGCCTAATGGTTTAAGTCCTGCTAGGGTCTGTGTGACTTTAGGTAAGATGCTTAAATCTCTCAACAGGCACCTCAAAAAGTTCAAAGTTATGGATAGCTCTTTATGGGTACAAGGGATTTTAGAACAATGGGAGACCTTAAGGATCATCTGACCCAACTCCTCCATTTTATAGACAAAGGAAATGAAGCCCAGAAAAATCAAATAATTTGCTCAAGGTCACATAGGTAATTGGTGGCAAAACCACAACTAGACCTTCATGCTCTTCCTATTCCTTCCTTCCTATTCATGGAATATTCCTATTTACCTTCGTAGCCTTCTTTAAAGAAATTATCTAGATACGTATATACACACCCTGGAGCACACATAAGAAACCTGCCAATTCCTCCAATGTATCCTGACCAAAGTCATCCCAGCAAAGTTGTCAAATTCTCATAAAGGAATTCTAATGGCTTCTTTGATGGTTTATTTTTCTTGCTTGGCTGACTGGGAACACATTTCCTTCACAGTATATAGTAGGAAGAAAATGGAAGAAAAAATATTTATGAGAATAAATGGCTTATGTGTTACTTTTTTAAAATTTCATAAGCATTTGTTTACATAAATTAATATACTAATATATGTTAATTATGCTAATATAATATTAATACATTTCATAATGCAAATTCCTTAAAGATTTTTTTGTAGGTATTTATAAAGAACATAACTATTAGCTATTATTATTAAGCAACACTCTTTAAGGATTTACAATGAATAAAAGTACATTTCTTTACAAATATTTAAAGATTGCATGTCCCTAAGACTGCATGTCCCTAACCAATGTTCTAGCAAAGCTTCATGCAATGCAGAATATGTCTAAATAAACAGAAATTCTATTTTTCCTTGCTCAATTAAAAGAATGCAGGCATGGGCCTAACAAGAATTATAAAGAATTTGCCTTCCGAGCTCCTGGTACATTCATTCTATAAGCTTTCTCCACTAGATGGCACTGCCCAAATCCCTTCAGGTACCCAATGTTCTACTGCTTTGTCACGACCTCCATCCACCCCCTCTCCCCAGTTAAAATGGAAAGGATCTGATAGTAGTCATTTGCACCTTGATTTCCTTTCAAGCACACTCCAAAGGATAACCTTTGCTTCTGGGTATTTCTAGCTTCCTTTATTTCAATTACAGAATTGTTGAATGAATGACTCTGAATGACTCCCATATAATTACTTCAATAATAATGGTTTACAATTATCTTACAAATACTTCATTTAATCCTCTCAAAACAACCCTAGGTACTATTATCATTCCCATTTTATAGTAGAGAAAACTGAGGCAGAGGTTAAGTTACTTTCCCAGGGTCACAAAGCTAGTGTCCAAAGCAGGATTCAAACTCAAATCTTAATTCTGGATCCAATGTACTCTATACTGCACAACCTATCATTAAACAGGGAAGAGATATAATTGGAGGAGGCAGGGAGGACCTTATGAAATGTCAGAGCCAGGAATCTAGTCCATTTCTCCTGACTCTTGAAGTCTCTATTCTGTGTTCTGTGTCCTCTCCACTATGCCACTTGATTCCTTTGAGGAAGAGTCAGACTAGATGACCTCCAACAACCCTTCTGTCTTTAGTGTTCCTCAGGTCTATTGGCTATCCTGAAGGTGAAGTTATTTTAATGTTTTCTAGCAGCAGTGAGAAGAAGGAAAGGAAATAATCTTCCAGCAATGCCTCTGCTTCCTTTGAGAGAACAAGTGGTTACAAATGGGATTTGGGCTTTGGTTGATTGAATGGTCACTAGATGATCTTGGAAGTTCCTTCCAACATGGAATGTGGTCATCTGTATTAGCAAACACCCTAGCACACCCAGGATGGCCAGCTATCCCAGGTTCTTTGATCTGCTTTTAAAGGAAAGACAGCTTTAAAGGGGCTAACAATCCTACTTCTAATCACATTCACTAATTCAGGGGAAAGGTCAGCACCCTGAACTTGGAGAAAATATAAACAGAGAAAATACAAGCAGAGAAATTAGCACAAAGATCAACAGAAGGGCCTCCAGCTGTCTGACATAGTAATATTGCTATACAGTTTACATACATCACTGGATCAAGGGAGCACAGACATCTAAGCAGCCAGGGTCCTCTAAACAAATGGCTAGTCAGAGTCTCAACCAGGAAATCAAAAGATCCTTCTCATAAGCGAACCCCCAAAGCAAAACATTAACCTCCCAGAATATATAACAAAGACTCAGACCCTGATTGGCTCAGAGTCAGAAGGCATGAAAACCTACTTGACTCTGAACAGCTGTGAATTATCAGGGTTCAAAGGAGATTAATCATTCAGATGTTTACAATTTAGCCTGAGCCTGGGAAACTGAACTCCAACAAGAAGAAGAAAAAAAAATAAGGAAAATCACACCTTGTTTGTGCTCACATCATTTAATAACAAAAAATAATTAGTGGGAACACTGATACCAATTCTAGTTGATTGTCTTGCAAATGAATACTGTTGATAAAACAAATGGAAAAGCAACTCAGGGCTTTTGTAGACAATGAGGCGATAAAGTTATCTTGGATAGGAAATCATGGAAGGATATATTATAATGAGAAACAGCTAGGTGGTGCAGGTGAGAGTATTGAATCTAAGACTCACTAACAGTGTGACCCTGGGCAAGTCACTTAGCTTCTCTCTTCCTCAGTTTCCTCATCTATAAAACTGGGATAATAAAAGCACCTACCTCTCAGTATGGTTGTAAGGATAAAATGAGATAGTTGTAAAGTGTTTGGCAAATCTTAAAGTAGTATATAAATGTTAGCTAAAAGACTATCAATAATAACAAAAATAATAGTGCCTTATTATTATTATTGTTTTAATGAAATAGCATGAAATGAATCCATTTGTCATTTGAATAGGGATTGAAATTAATCCAAGATTATAAAGCATTAGAAGATAAGGCACTTTCTATGATATTGGGAGAATCACTCTGTTTCAATGACCATAAAACAGGAATAACAATACTTAAAATATATTTTACAGAGTTTGCCAGAAGATCAAAGGGGATAATGACATAAAATGCTTTATAGTTTTAAAGCACTACGTAATTGTGAATATTTACTATTATAACTGAGGCAGCTGGGTGGTATAGTAGTGGCCAGGTACTCTAGGCAAGGGGCCTGGAGTAAGGAAGAACTGAGTTGTAATCTTACCTCTGATTCTTTCTAGCAATGTAAACCGGAAAAAAAAGTCACTGAACCTTCCAATCTGTAAAATTGGCATAATTAATAGCAGCTAGGTGATACAGTGGATAGAACACTAGGCCTGAGATCAGGAAGACCTGAGTTCAAAGTGTGCCCCTGAACAAGTCACTCAACCTCGGTTTTGCCTCAGTTTTCCCAACTATAAAATGGGGATAACAGTACCTACCTCCCAGGTTTGTTGCGAGGATAAAATAAGATAGTATTTGTAAAGTGCTTAGTGCATTACCTGGACATAGTAGGTATTGTATACATTCTATTCCTTTTCCATTCTTCCCTTCTTCAGCTACCTTTCAGGGTTGTTTTCAGGGTCATATGGGAGAGCTTATAAAAACAGCCTTGTAAACCTTCAAGTGCTATATAAATTCGAGTTAGCTCTATCAAAGCTACCATACAATTCATCATATTCTTATAATACAGTAGGATGTAGTGGTTCAATTTTCTTGACCTAAGTTTTTAGTAAACTATAAATTCATGATATATAGAGTACCAAATTATCTAAAATGTAAAAGCAGTCTCTGAAAAATGAGCTCCTGTCCAAAGGATAGTCATAAATCTATGTTGTGTTTCATTTAATACACACTTCCAAGGTTTAGTCTTGTTTTTATTTAGAAAGCCTTACAGAATCAGCTAGAGCACTCAACTGCCTTGTTTCTTTCCAAAGCCTTACTTTGGAAGAAGTGTTCCAGTGGGCCGAGTCTTTTGAAAAACTGATGACAACAAAACGTAAGTACTTTCTAGCTATAGTCACCTATCATCTCCATCTTTTACAATAAAATATATTTGTAAAGATTTTATCACAATATATAATATAATATAAACTAACCACCAACCTCCCACTTTTAAGGTATATGTATATTTTATCCACATATTCACTCTATTCATATATATTTTTAACAGGGGAACGTTAGTGATTAATTTAGCTCTCTTTTCCCACAGTTTTCCAGATGACAATCTCCAAGTGTTAAAAAAAAGTGCAAAAAAACCCAAAACAGTTTGCCATGTCAACCACTACTATTTCCTCTGGTGTTAATTGTAACATTAGTCACCAAGAATATTTAGTATTTGCATGAGTATATATGCAAAATTCCCTGGAAGAACATGCATAAATAGTACCACTTACTGCAAAGCATTACCACCCTTTTCTAAATTTAGAAAGAGACACACACAAAAAGGACTCTGGCAATTTACTGTTGTCTAGTATCTATGAAGAAAATGATCACTTTTAGCCCTGACCCTGTGACAAAACTCCCCACCCCCGTCCTAAATTCATGTCTATAATTCTATCTAGCTCAGCAATCTAAGATCTTATAAATGTGCTCTTTGCACATACTAGTGTTGGAAGGGAAGACAGTAGTGAAAGGGCTAAAAACAAAATCAAAGCAGGAAATGAGAAACAAAGATGACATTTTGGCCACATATGTGCATGGTCCCTGAGGTCAGGGAAAAAGATGGAGAGGAAAGGAAGCTGCTGAGACAAAACCAGGGATCAAAAGACAAGAAACCCTGAAGGTTTGAATGAAAATGAAAGTTGTTATGGGTAGTAAGGCAGAAATACAAGTGGTGCAGAATACCAGTTTATCAGAGACAAATAGCCTAAATACAAAAGTCTTGAAACCAAACGTTGTCCAGTCTTACTCCAATAACTTCGAAGGCAACCCCTGCTTCATGGCCATGAGTTCTCAAAGAATAAGCTGGTGGAACACCATGCTGCAAGGACCAGGAGTTGAGTCCCAAAGTCACACTATACTCCAGCTTTCTCCTTCTCAGCCTAGAGAAGAAGAGAAACTATCATCCCCAAAAGCCTGGCCATTTGGTGTGATGGATTCTTTGGCCACGATAACCCATGAAAATAAAATTTACTAATTGCTTCACTTACATGACTTCATTTTAGTCTTACAATATCCCGGTGAGGTAGGCGAGACAGACTAGAGTAGTGAATAGTACACTGAACCTCGAATGAGGAAGGAAGGGGAGCTCTGCCTTAGATGTTGGCTGATTAGTTATGTGACCTGTGGAAGGTCATTTAACTTTCCTCAACCCTGATTCTCCTACCTGTAAAATGGGGATAATAATAGTATCTGCTACTCAGTGAAGATCAAACGAGACAGCATATATAAAGAAGTTTGCAAACCTTAGAGCTCTATTGTTGTTGTTGTTCAGTCACTTTTCATTGTGTCTGATTCTTCATAACCCCATTTGAGGTTTTCTTGGCAAAGACACTGGAGTGGTTTACCATTGCCTTCTCCAGCTCATCTTACAGATAAGGAAACTAAGACAAAGAGTATTAAGTGACTGGCCTAGGGTCACACAGCTAGTGTTTAAGTTCAGATTTGAACTCAGCTTCCTGACTCTAAGCTCAGCACTCTATCCACTGTGCTGCCTCACTGCCCATTATATGGGCTATGTCCATTTCACCACTGAGAAAAGTAAAGTTCAGAGGGCTGAGTGACACATGGATAATCACACAGTTAAGAAACGGATAGAGCAGGCTCTTTCTATTACATCATGATACCTTCTTTCAAAATAAGGATCACTTCTGGGGAAAAGGATATGGTTCAGGATTCCCAGAAGAGAGAATTGAAGGAATTTGCTATGAGTGAGAAATGAAAGAATGATAAACATTAAGGACCTCAGTGCTTGCCTATGACTCACTGTGGTCTTCATTCGAGGGCAAAACCTGAAATGTTCAGAAAGTACCTTGCTTCCTCCTGACCACAGAAGAGCTGAGAAAGAGAGTTATGGGTTGGACTAGGAATAGAATATGCAAAAAGGGAACCAAATGATGCAAGAAAACAGTAAAAGACTGAGAATTATATTAAGCAGAGTTAAACTACATTCAACAAATAATCTGTGTATCTATAAATTGCTTCCTTGTATTCTATAATAACTTCATTAACCAAAGGATCCCTAAACTTTTTTGTGTCATGGACCTGTTTGGCAACCTGGATGCTCTGGAACCCATTTCAGAAAAAAAAAATGCATTAAAAACACACAGGGAAAGACAAAGGAAACCAATTGTACTAAAATGCAATTTTCAGATTTTTTAAAAAGGTTTAAGGATTCCATATCAAGAACTAGATAGTTAATGCTGGAATCAAGAAAATCTAAGTTTAAGCCCTAGCTCCACCTTTTACTGACTATGTAGTGCCTGGCAAGTCAATTAACCTCTCAGTGCCCAAAATTAATCTCCAAATTACGTTATAGAAAAGTTGCCATCTGAATTGGCAGAGGCAATTTCTTCCACGGTAGTTCTCAATGCTAGTGGCGTCAAATTCAGATAGGAATGGGATACCTCTATTAATAAAAATACACACACACATACATTTACTTATTTAGTGCTTATCATGGGCCAGGAACTTTGCTAGGGTACTGAGGGTGTAAAGAAAAAAGTGAAATAATTCCCATCCTCCATTAACTTAATCTGAGGGTTTTTCTTCATTTTCACAATCTAGTATTTTAAATAGCTAAGAATATCTAGAATGTTAACTCCTTGAAAGCAACAACTTTGTTTTTGTAAACTTATTGAGGGCAGGGATTGATTTGTAATTGTATTTCAAGCCCGTAGGATAGTATCTTGGGCACAGTCATTGTTTAATAAAATCTTGTTGAATTAGAAAATCTATTCATTTAAGGTATTACCATCAAGGAAAGTTTTCGCTATTGTTTTTCTGAAATAAGCTCTTCTGACAAATTACAGGTTATTGACTGGGTAAACCAGATTTAACTGGTATTACACGGAGGGAGCTCTTAGGGAATAATCCCCACCTAGGTAGAGTAGACTAGAAAATGTTGTGAATAAATATACAAAAAGAAACTTAACTATTTAATTAGATCTGGAGCTATAAAATGGAACACCTTGTGTGGAAAACACACCAAAGAGCAGTTTGGCTGGACCACAGAGAACATGCAGGAAGGCAAGGAGTGATAAGTCTGGAAAAGGATAGTAGATTCCCGTTAAAAAAAACAAAACAAAACACTTTAAATACTTAATGGGGGAGTTTGTATTTTAGTCTTGAAGCAAAAGAAAGCCACTGGAGTTTTTTTTTTATTAGGGGAGGGAGACAGTCTGAACTCTATTTGGGGAATTAAAACAATTTAGGTTACCAAAATGCTCTATTGTGATGTTAAGGTTTCTAAATAGAGACCTACCTAGTCCAACATCATTAAAAACATTATGACCACACCCAATGCTAAATCCTAAGAATCTTGCTGTAACATCTTTAAACTCTTCACAGAGTTCAGTCGCTTGCTTTACTCTCTCCACCCTGCCACCTCAGTCCATCCCAGTACATCTGATACTATTACTCAGCTTACAGCTGATGGTCACTGATAACATTTTGTTGTGCAACCTGGTTTTCATGGAACTAATTAATGACATCCTGCCTGTAGGATAAAAAGCAGGTTCCTAGAACTGGTAGTTCAAGAAACCACAGAAGATAAATAATCCTGACTGGCAAAGAAACTGGTCTAGAAGGTGAGATACTATAGGCCAGAACTATTACAGCATGTTAAATTCAATATCCTTGAAGAATATGGGATAGCTAGGTGACACAGTGGGTAGAGCACCTGTGCCTGGAGTCAGGAAGACCTGAATTCAAATCCAGCCTCAAACACTTACTAGCTCTGTGACTCTGGGTAAGTCACTTAATCCTGTTTACCTCAGTTTCCACATCTATAAAATGAGCTGGAGGGAAAAAATGGCAAACACTGTAGTATCTTTCCAAGAAAATTCTAAATAAGGTCACAAAGATATGGACATGACTGAAATGACTGAACCACAAAGGAGAGGGGAAACCAAAGAAATTTATCCCACAATTTTAGAAAGGGAAGTCATGACAAAATGTAGGAATTAATTAGAGAGAGAAGCCTGGGAACTATTTAAAAATACTTTATTAGAAGCTCTGAAAAGAAGAAAAAAGTGTAATAAGAATCAAAAGTATCAAGTACTTAAAAAAATCCCATCACGTAAGTAACTGGTCAAGTCAAAGAGATCGTTATAGAAAATAAAGTCCAAGAAAATTAGTCCAAGTAAAGAAAACTAGGAAGCCCATAAAGTATGATAAGATTTGGTATCAGCCAGGAAAAAGGCAGGTCAAAAGTAATTTTGAGGAGCAAGATGCAAGGGACTCTAAAAATAGGTTCTTCAAATGTGACCAAAGGAGTAAGCCCCCATGTGGCTACATGTGGCCCTCCATGACTGAGGAGCAGAGCTCACACTTAGTAATGAAGAGGGAACAGTTAACATGTTGAATAAATTCTTCACCTTGGTCTTTACCCAGAAGACTACTGGGGTGAGCTTCACTTTCAAATTTTACCCAGAACTGATCAGGTTGGAAATAAGAGCTCAGAGAGTGATCAGAGATCCAAACGTTCTAAACCAAGCGAGTAAATGTGGAATCATAGCATCCCTGATTTCCTTTAAAGCATAGTTCAGATGTTATATACTACCAAATGCCTTTTCTAAGCTTCCCAGTTCTTTGAGCTATCTCCCACAAAATTACTAGGCAGGTAGAAGGGACAGTGGAGTTGGACTCAGGAAGACCTGTGTTTAAATCTTACCTCAGACTCTTTCTATGTGACTGGGCTAGGCACTTAACCTTTCCCAGCCTCAATTTCCTTATCAGCAAAATTGGGTTGATTATAGTACCTACTTCATAGGTGAATCAAAGTTTTGTGGTGCATATTTATCTGTATTTATGTTGTTTTCTCTATGAAAAGCTATGAAAGCTCCTTAAAAGGTAAGGACTTTCATTTTTCTGGTTTTTTAATGGGAGTCTGGTGAATGCTGAGATCACATGAGATCTCAGTTACCACAAGGAAGGTATTAGGGAGCTGATTTCAGCAAAATGGTGATGATGCATTAGGGAAGAACCTTGGTGAGACAGACTGTGGAGCATGTGAAGACATTTCATAACTGTTTCCATTCAACTAACCATGTGTTGAAAAGGAGACTCTTTGGCTGTGGAAGAATTCAAAAAAGGCCTGTCAGATTCAACTGCTCTCTCTTTACCTGATTCATACTTAGGAGATCTCAGTGACTCCTTCACTCAAAGCATCCAGTGAAGGGAGTAAAGTTTCCAACTGGAGTTTTGAAAGTCAGGAAAGTGAGCTACAAGAATCCAGAAGGCAGAGCCAGGCTTGCTACTATTGTCCCTCAGGATTCCAGGCTACCCTGAGGGTTTTCTCTTTTCTACTGCTATCAGCTTAAACCCCCAGAGGCTGCTTCCCCATGACCCTCATTATTAATGCTCACTGGCTTTTTCTGGTTCCAAAGATACTGTTCTCTGTATCTTAAACCAAACTCCATCTCTGATCTATTAATTCATGCCCCCAGATTAACACCTGAAGCCTGACTCGTCACTGTGTGCTTGGGGTCCTCATTAGCTTATGTCTTCCAGTTTATCTTGACACCCCAGACTTTAACCTACACTTCACATTGTACCTTATTCAATCCAATTCAACAGACAAATATGAATGTTGAGGCCGCATGCAGTCTTCTAGGTCCTTAGGTAAGGGCCTTTTGACCAAGTCCCAGTTTTACAGAACAAATTCTTTTATTAAGGGGATTTATTCTGTAAAGTTTGGATTCAGAGGGCCTTACTTAGGGACCTAGTAGCGGTTCTCAACCTGTAGGTTATGTTCAATTTGTAACAATGAAAATATATCCTGCATATCAGATATTTACATTACGATTCATAACAGTAGCAAAATTGCAGTTATGAAGTAGCAACAAAAATAATTTTATGGTTGGGGGTCACCACAACATGAGGAACTGTATTAAAGGGTTGTGGCATTAGGAAGGTTGAGAACCACTGGAGGAATGCATGAGACCTTCAGGCAGGGAAAAAGGGGGAGGGGAAAAGGAAGGGCTGCAAACAAGGAACGAGAAAAGAAATTCAGTGTTTCTCTAAATATTCATTGCTTCGCTATGCTGTTCTACCCTGGTTCTTGCTCCTACTCCTGGCTCCCCAAGACTTGGCCTAACCCAAGACCTAAAGCTTACTTAACAAGGCATGTAAGATATATTTGGGATGCCTCAGAGGAAAGGCCCTATATGAATAATATCAATACTCATTTATATTTCAAATCTATAAATCTGTAATTATTTTTGAGTTTCAGAACTTTGATTCAGACTTTTAATCCAATCTGTATTCAGTATTTTTCAATTGTATTTCTTAATGTTGACCTATGGAAAAAAATTCTCAATTATTTTTAGATGGTCCAATAATCTACGCAGCATACTTAAAAATGGAGCACAGTGATGAGAATATGAAATTCTGGATGGCATGTGAGAGATACAAAAAAATTGCATCACGATTTAGCAGAATCTCTAAGGCCAAGAAGCTTTACAAGACTTACATTCAACCTCAGTCCCCTAGAGAGGTAAATATATTACTTAGTAATAATAACTATTCAAGTGAATGTAAAAATATATGTTTATATCTCTAGAAAGGAAAAGATGGGGTGGTATGAAAAGAGACTCTTCTCAAGTGACTGAGTCTTCTCTTTTGACATTTTAAGAAAACAAGATAAACTTGTAAATACTATAAGAATGAAGTTAACCTATGACAAATAATAGGCTGATTACTTTTATTCCCTAAGATACCATTTGAATACAGTATAGCAAGGAGGGAAAAGCACCTGAAAATCAAGAGACCTGGATCCTGATTCTGTTATTAATTAGCTGTATGCATTTGATTTAAACGGGGTGGGAGGTTGGCATAGCTTCCTGACAATTAGAACTATCCCGAAATTGAAAATGGGCTAGCTGGGAAATAATAGGTTGTCTTTTGGAGATATTCAAACAAAAGCTATATGTTGTAGAGGGTTCTTTTTCAGATAAAATTTGATCTATAAAGGGTCACTGAGGTCTCTTCCAATTCTGAAGTTCCTTAATTCTGTGGCATCAGGTCTCTAAGTCTGTTTCACCATCTGCAAAATGAAAAGATAAATAAAATTCCATAATTTATTGATGGGATTTTTGTGGAAATGAAATGAGGATGTGAATGTGGAAATACTTTTGAAAAGTATGTAGATCTATACATATACAGATGTCAACTAGCATTGTATCATTCAAATACTGAAACCCTTCAAAATGATTACATCAACTGTAATTAATGTGACGACTTTACTGTGAAGTACAAGGTTATTTAAACTGAGATTACATTATATTTCAAATTTATACTTAAAAAAACACTTATTAATTATATACTATATCCAGAGCTCTCTACTAGATGTAGTTAGTGATACAAAATGTAAATAAGATACAGGTATGTCCTTATAGAACCGACAATTTAGTTGATGGATGTGACACCCACACAAATATTTATAAGGGAAAATAATATGTGATAGGTATGTTAGAGAGATGTGAGCAAATTGATAACAACAGCATAGTTTTGTGAAGATGTGGGATGTGACAGATTTATGCATATGGACTATGCATAATTTGGCAGAAGTATGACAGATGAATTGGATAGGGAGTAAGTAGAGTCAGGAAGTCCTGTTAATAGGCTCTTACAATAGTCCAAGTAGGTGGCAGTGAAGACCTTCATAAAGATGTTAGCAGTGGTAATAGAATAAAGGCATAATTCATAAGATGTTGAAGATGAAATTAACAGGACTCAAAAATAACTGAAAATAAGAGGTAAGGCTCAGGAATGAATCAGTGGCAATGTCAAGATTTTGAACATAGGTGACAATGTGGATGGTAGTGTCACAGATTAAAAAGTAAAGTCATAACGAGGAACTGATTTTAGGAGAAAGGTTATAAGCAATTTTTGAAATGTTGAGTTTAGGTGTGGGGGCAGGGATGGTATATTAATATAGGGAGTGGCATGGTATGAAGATGTCTAGAGAGTAGCATGGTAGGCTCTGTGCAAGCTATATGATGGATTCAGGGCCCCAGAAGCTGATGTGCTGGTCAGCATCAAGGCAGCAGCACAAGATGGAGTGAGCATAGAAGATGACTCAAGAATAAGAGACTGAGGATGGAATTCCAGGTGTGAGAAACAGAGCAGGTGATTTTTGGCTAGACCATAGAGTGTAGGTAGGGGAACAAAGTATAATGAGGCTGGAAATTTAAGTTGGAGGCAAGTTGTGAGGGATTTGAAAAACCAAATGGAGAAATCGACATTTTGTTCTAGAGACAATGAGTAGTCACTAAAGGATATTAAGTAAGGAAATGACATGGTCAGATCTGTGCTTAAGAAAAATCACTTTGGTCACTGTATGGAGAATGGATCAGAGTATAGAGACAACTGAGGCAGGAGAGACCAATTAGAAAGCTACTGCAATAGACCAAGCAAGAGGTAATAAGAGTAGATACTAAAGTAGAAAAAGGGCATCAGATGAGAAATGGACTATGTAGGTAGAAAAAGTAAGATTTGGTAGTTGATCAGATATGAATGGGAAGAAAAGTGGGGAGGAAAAATATAACATTAATGTTATGAATCCAGGAGAGTAGAAGAGTTGTGGTACTTTGGACTAAAATAAGGAAGTTCAGTAGAGGGGTAGATTTTTGGGGAAATAAAATATACTCTATTCTGGACATGTTTAGTTTAAATTGTCTTTAAATATCCAGTTTGAAATGTACAATAAGCAGTTGTTGATGTCCAAGAGACTGGGACTGACTATATAGACTTGTGAGTCATCTGCATAGAGATGATAATAGACCCATGGGAGTTCAAGTCATCATGAAAGAAAGGAGAGAAAGAAAGAGAGAGAGAGAAAGACAGAGACAGAGAGACAGAGACAGAGAAATGGAAAGAGACCAAGAGAGACAAAGAGAGGCAGGAGAGACAGACAGACAGGCAGACAGACAGAGACAGAGAGAAACAGAGAGACACAGAGAGACAGAAAGAGACAGAGAGAGAAATGAAAAGAGACCAGGAAAGACAAAGAGAGGCAGAGAGAGACAGAGACAGTTTAAGAGTAAAAATAGAAGAGAAAAGGACCCAGGACAGAACCTTGCATTATCCCTACAATTAGGGGCTGTGATATAGATGATTCAGCAAAAGAGACTGAGGAGTAGTCAGACCAGTAAGAGAAGAACCAGAAGACAGTGGTGTCATGACAACCCAGAGAGGAATATCTAGAAAGAGAGGGTAGTCAAGAGTGTTAAAATGCAGCATAAATATCAGATTGGCTGAAAAAAAGAGCATCGGATTTGGCAAAGAGAGTATTGAAGAAGCAACTAGAGAGATTAGAAGCAAACCAACTGAATGTATTATCTCTAAATCCAAGAAAGGAAAGAGTTTCCATTTGGAAGGGTGAGACAAGGTTGTCAGATGTCGCAAGATTTCAAGGTAGATGAAGAGAGAAATTCATTGAGTTTAGTAATTAGAATATTATTGGTGACTATCGAGAGAGTTATTTCAGTAGATTAGTTGGGATAGGAACCAAATTATAAGGGGTTGAAGAGAATAAGTATTGATAAAGTAAATTGAGTCATTGATATAGGCAATTTTTACAGAAGTTTGGCAGAGAAGGGAAGGAAGAATGACAGAATAATTGGAGGTGAAGTCAAACCTAAAGATACAGATTAGGGAATTATCTAAATAGATGTGATCATTAGAGCCATGGAAGTGAATGAGAGATTGTCAAGGTAGAAAGTGTAAAAAAAGAACAGACCCTAAAGTAGAACATTTAACTCTTTAATTCAATTATCCAGAATTTTAATAACCTACTTTAACTGGGTGCTAGATTTTGTAGATGGAGGAAAAAAAGGTTTTAGGAGAAGGGAGATGATCACACAGATGAGGTACAGGAACCTGGATCCTCTGATTCTGGGTCCATTGTTCTTTAAAATGTTTCATGCTACCTCACTCACTGCACAATGGTGAAGACCTGAGGTGGTAATGGATTGAACTATCTACATTGATAGATGTGGTAGAAAAAAACAGAGAATTTTGACTGAAGATGCCTGGTCTGGTGTCCAGCTTTGGTACTGACCTTGGAAAGATCACTTCTGGGTCTTAGTCTTCTCATTTGTAAAAGTGAAAGGCTCAGACCAGATGATCTCCAATGTGTATTCAAGCTGTAAAACCATATGGTCCTGTGGCTTTGCCAGTTACCACATTTAAACTTATTGTCCCCCTAAAGTTAAAAATAACAAGTCATGAGGAAAATCCTAAAGGCACTACTCTCCATCTACATCAATTCTAGAAGAAATGACAGGGATAGGGATGGAGTGGGGCAGAAAATGTGAAGGGATTCACAGGAGTCCCAAGTGATGAAGAGAGGATGTGGTATAAAAGTTTCTATTGATGGTAGGCCAGGGGTTGAGAATAGAATATGGAAGTTATAACCCTCCACAGAACCCGACTGTTGACTAATAGCCCAAAACCCTCATTTGGAAAATGCATGGTTCACTAAAGCCACTTCCTTTGCCCTTTTTTCCCCACTTCTCCTCATTCTCTTCTCAATTTGGGGCATATTCCATTTAATGTGGGTGTTTGCCAGTATTCAGAAAGAGAGCTTACGAGAATCATTTCTATATGATCTTTAATTTCCCCTTTCCTTCAAAGGATCCTTCATCTCAATGCTTCCCTATTTTTTGCACCAAAGTTAACAAACCACTTTTTTTTTTGCTTTAGTATTATGAATTTTTTTCCAGTGTGGGCATGGCCATTTGCCAAAAACAGAAACTAAAAAATATCTCTTATACTTTTTTCTTGGTGCCTAATAAATGGCATTAGTAACAGGACTCAGTGAAAAGACAGGAGAAACATACCATAAAGGCTTAGAGGTTTGATTTACCAATGTTCAGGCATGTTCCATGAACCTACATGTCATTTAATTTTTCAGATTAACATTGACAGCCCTACCAGAGAAGCCATCATTAAGAACATTCAAGAACCCACCCAGAATTGCTTTGATGAAGCTCAAAAAATTGTGTACATGCACATGGAGAGAGATTCCTATCCCAGATTCCTAAGGTCAGAATTATACCAAAACCTCATTGAAAACCTGCAGATGGACAGCCAAACCTGAAAAGTACATTACAATTGCAGAAACTGAAGATGGTGTATAGAAAGCACCTTCTTTGTTCTGTTAACACCCTCTCTACAACAAAATAAGGAAACAGGAAAGTGAGCAATGGATGGATTTATAGCTTTCAAACAGGCACTCTACCAACTTTAGAAATACAAGTGAAATCCAGTATAATTTCATTATCACACCAAATGATTATAACACAAAGCAAATATGTACCTACCTCTCAGGAATGTTGTGAGGATAAAATAAGAATCTTGTAAAACACTATGCAAACCTTAAAGTGCTAAAGAAATGCGAACTAGCTCTTTGTAAACTTGCTATAAGTTTATATTTAAGCCAGATGTTAAGAATATTTCCACAATACCAACATTAAAGAGATTTCACTCAAGTGGCCAAATCAAAAGTTTTTCAAATTCATCCACTGATCATGCTCCTGGATCACACATACCTCGGGCCCTCAACAGTTATACTTAGATGAAGACTAGCTCTAGGGTAGATTGCATACTGTAAAGAAAATGTTCTTGCTTAATAAACTTGCTTAATTGCATTGAATTATGAAGAATGTAATGAGATACTTTACAATGGAAACCAATCAAGCCTCAGTAACAATAACAAAGGTATGGTCTTAGACACCATGTTACTTACATAGCATTTCATGCATGTGCTCTTTTACATGCATACTTTTTCATTGCTTTATAGCTTACTAAACTTTAACCATTGGTACATGCTTACATTTTAAAGCAATTCCTGCATGTACAATGCTTACTCTATTTCCTAGTTGCATAACAAATTGAGGGATTTTTTTTCCATTTATATTTGAATATACTTTAAAAATGAAAAAGAACACTGTCCTATTTCTGGGATTTTTTTTTTTTTTTGCTCATGCTATGAATGTATCAGGTCATACTCTGATACATAAGTGGCTCGCTGACCTGGTTGGTATGAATAGTGCCTCCTCCACTTCGTCTGCCCCTGGACAGACTGTAGTTATTCATCCCAAGGCTCACCCCATGCAATTATTCCCCTATCTTTCTGTAAAATATAAATAAGGAACTTATCCAATATGCTGCTGGCCTTTCCCTACTTCTTTTAGTATTCTGTGGATCACATTAGCCATTAAATAGATAGATGGACCTACAGAGGCCATTCATTCACATTGTTCTTCTCTGTTTATATGAAAGAAGGAAGAAATAGGTTTTGGTTCAAATGACTAGTACAAATTAAGGCTTACATATTACACCAACCAGAACGTACATCACTCTTCCCCTAGTGCCAATCGCATTGGAAGATGTGAGAAATATAGCACATCTATGTGAGATTACTTCCTTAGAACATTTGAAGATATTAAAAGAACACTTTGTCCTGAACTATCTTTTTCCAAAGTTTAATTTGAAAAATATTTCTAAAGTACCTGTGATACACAAGACACTAGGCTAGGTAAAGGGCAAAGATCAAGATTAGCCCTTTCCCTCCAGGAACTTCCATTCTACCAGTGGGCATGTGGCAGTGATGTTTTTCAGTGCAACCATGGTAACCTGCTGGCAGAGACTGTTTTGAGAAGATTTGTGACTTTTCTCAAATCATACCAGTAGATGACCATTTATTACACACAATAAGCATTTAATAAATGTATCTTGAATTGAAATTGATTCAGAGTTAATCTCATTGAAGTCTACTAATAATAATTGCTACATTTATGGGGAAATTCTGTGAAATAGGTGCTATAAGTATTATCATCTCCAGTTTAGAGATGAGTAACTGAGACTCAGGGAGGTGGTGATTGGTCTTTAGTCACACAGTTGCTATGTGGTGGAGCCAGAATTTTGAACTCAGGTTTTCTTGATTCCCGGTCCAGAAGGCTATTTACTACATCAGGCACATCAGGACTCTCACTCCATGGGGCACATTAGGTTTTTTAGGTCACCAGGTCACACATCACTGACTGGTCCTTCCTTGAAGATGTTGAAAACATCAGTACCTGGAAAGGTTAACTCACTTTCAAACAAAAGTGAGCAACTTACTTCTTTTAAATGATCAAGATCAGATCCAACATTTCTAATATGCATATTAAGGTTCATATTACCCAAAGTTTTGAATGAGTAATGTTTTCCCTTGCTTAAAAATAAATAATAATAAACTACACTCACAAAAGAAATCATAACCCCTGATTTGCTAATAGAACATACCCTACCTCTACTCCTGAGATTAGGAATACCCAACATAAAATATAAAATGAAATCACTCATTTAATGGGACATATATGTAACATTAAAAAGTTTTGAAATGTTTAGCCATGCAGAAATTCAGAACTGGAAAGGACCTTTCCTTAGGATACCATTAAGTTCAACCCCTCATTTTAAAGATAAATTGAGGCACATAAGAAGTGACTAGCCTAGGGTTGCAGAACTAGTAAATTTCTGAGGCAAGATTTAAATTCAAGTCACTCTGACTCCATGTCCAGCACTCTATCCACCATGTCACCTAGCTGTTGAATAAGCCCACCAACTCGTAGAAGTCAGTGTGCTATAAAGGAGTATTGGAACGATAGTGTAATACCCATTATATTTGGCATCAAAGGATCAAGGCAGAGATCCTGGCTCCATTTCCTACCAGCTGTGTGATTTTAAGTGAGCCATTTTTTATCTCTCTGGGCCTCAGTTTCCTCATCCACTACTGGGTCTAATAATTCTTACACCAAAAGATGGCAGACCTTGTCCTCCACTTTGTTTCATGGATCTGACTCACAGTTTTACAAGTCTGGTAACTCAGGGTTTTATTGTTGTCGTTGTTGTTTTTAAGCCTGTTTTTTTTAGTTCTCTCAGGGGTGATCTAGAGGACAGAGTCATGCTAACCCAACTAACAATATATTAACTCACAAGGTATTAACCAGCATGACAATTTATCCCCTTATGATAAGAAACAATAATAAGAGCTAGCATTTAATAGTGTTTTCAGATTTGCAAAACTCCTTATAAATAAAACCTCATTCTATCCTCAGAACAACCCTGGGAAGTAGGTACTATTATTATTCCCATCTTACAGATAAAGAAACTGAAGCATACAAAGGTTTAAGTAACTTGACCAGAATCAAGCAGCTAGTATCTGAGGTGGCATTTGAATTCTGGTCTTCCTGACTCTAGGCCTCTATCCAGCTGTGACACGTAGGTGCTGCTTCCAAAGGTGTTCGTCACCATCATGGAGGGTGTCCAGAATTAAGTTGAAATTTAAGACAGATTTCCCATAGACGTTTGTTTGTTGATGATACAGTGTGTATTGAAATGTCCCCTCCTGAAGGAATCTGGCAACCACTCACACTCAAAAGAGTTTGAACTCAGTAGCCCTGCAGGTCTGTGTGAACCCACAGAGACTTCAGGGCACAGAGGGGACCTAGGCCACAGGTTACAAAGTTTTATTCATTTTAGCAGTTGCCAGAGAGTTTCAGAGTGGGTGTGTGTGTGTGTGTGTGTGTGTGTGTGTGTGTGTGGGTGTGGGTGTGGGTGTGAGACCTAGAGGAATGTTCTCTATTCCTTTATTTTACACTAAATTTTCTCTCAGTATTTTCTATAAACTGAGATTTTACATTTAGCTCTGATAAATTCTGTCAGGTTTAGAAAGCTTTTTATATGGCATCCCACTCATGCCTTCTAACATTTGCCAGAGAGGTGAATTTTAAAGTTGCCAGGATAACGTTTGCTGGAAGGAAGGGAATCTTGCCTGTGTATTTGCCTTTGTTCGGCATTTTTCAGAGAACCATATTCAAATGAATGGAAAGGTAATCAATTCTTTGGATACTGATTACGTGGAAATAAAAATGCTTAGAAGACTCAAATTTTAAAAATAAATATTTTCTTTGAAGCTGCACTAAATATAAAAAGTGTGCCCATTTTTTATTTTTTCTAATGATTTTTTTATTCTAATGATTATCATTATTTTTTCTAATGATTTTTTTATTCTAATGATTATCGAAACTATTACTTAATTCTAAAGAGAGATAGGAACATTTTTGCTAAATTCAAAATCTACATGAACCTATGCTGTCAACCATCAAAAAAGACAGTTTAAAAATATAATTTTTTCACTTGAGAATTCAAAAGAATACTATAAAATAGAAAAAAAATGTATTTCTAGAACACTTCTGAATTACAGACCAAGACTTTATAAGAGAGCATAATTTGTGATCTCCCAATACATTCAGTGGATTTCTCTTATGAGAGGATATGGACGAAAAGCACAGAACCTGAATAATGCGGTATGGAGGGGTAGTGATCTGCATTTTTGGGAGAAATATCCATATTGATAAGAACACAAAACCACTGATGTAAGAAAAGATTATGATTGGTTTTTTTTGCTTCAGCACAAAAATTTAGTCAATTGTTTGAAAGTTATCAATCTTTATTTTCTAATATGAGAAACAAGATTGAAACACTTTTAAATTCATCAATTCCCCATCCATCTTCAATTAAAAGTTATTTTCAGATTGTGTAGGAGACCTTCCTCATTCGACAAATGAAAATGAAATGGCTTATACTAAAACGAGAAGAACGTGAATGTGCACAAAAGTGTCCATGCACAAACTTTGAGCCATTTACAACCTTACCAAGCAAATAGGAAAAATTTACCACACTGTACTCTCTCAGATTTTATTAACACTGCTTTGTCCCTGCAATTATACAAGCTATAAATGAAGTCAGTCTACTTGGCAGCTTTATTACTCACCTGGTTTAAACTCCTACCCCGAGCAGATGGCTCCTTGTGCTTCATTTATGAATAGTATGAACTTCTCAATCTTACCTCTGCTTTGTTTTCACTTCATAAACACAACCCCATGTGGAGTTCACCTTACATCAAATGATGCCTTTATAACTAAAATGAAACCCTTTTCTTAAGATGTATGCAGTCTGTATTCTTTGTCAACCAGTCAAAAAATTTTATTAAGTACTTATTACTTGCCAAGGACTGTTCTAAGCACCAGGGATGCCAAAAAAGCCACAAACACAGTCCCTGCCATCCATGAATTTGTATTCTAATGGAGAAGATAATATGTAAATAACTGTGCATACCAGATTTAGAAAAGATTAGGACAGCATTCATTATTCTGTCTTCTGTGACTGCCTTGGTAAACTTGGAAAAGGGATCTCCACACAAATGGCTGCTGGCCCAGGGGAAATAGATGTTTAACCTATCAAATAGCCCTTACTTTGCAATGTGCTAAATGGGCAGAAAATAGGGTAAGCAAAGAGTCAGAAAAGAAAAACACTTTCAATATTAACAGATGAAGCAAAGATGTAATTTTTTTCAAAAGTTTATAAGGGTGTCATCTATGTTCACGTGAATTTTGAAATGCTAAACATATAATGGAGTCAAGCAGTCAAGATTAGTTCATTAAATTCTATTTGGAGGTCGGTAATGTGAATCCATTTAATAAATGAGTAATTCATTGCAATTCCATATTCAAACTCTAGAAATAAAGGAAATTTTTGGATGATTTCTGTACAAATAGAAAGACTAATAATCTTCATTCAAAGAAGATAGCTGAAGAATACAGATCTAGAATTTTTCTCACATCGGTACCCCCTCCACATGTACAGGTTATAATCTATCCATGTCTTGTGATTAAATGGCTGAATTCAAAGAATAGTTTTAAAGATACCATGTCAACATTTGAGGAGGTCTCCAGTAGAAACCCTTAGGCATTGGTAATTGACCCTGTGTCTCTTAACATTTTTACTCATGGTTTGGATAAGGGCATCATGGCACACTTATCAGATTCATAGATGACACAAAGGTGAGAGGGATCACTATCACATGGTTAACAGAATCATATTTTTAAAGATCTCTATAGGTGATTTAATGAGCTGAATCTATTAAGATAAAATTCAATATGGATAAACGTAAAGTCTTAAACCTAGTTTCCAAAGGGGGAGGGAGGTAATTTCACCTGTACAAGATAAGGAGCCATAAACAATTTGTTGTTGTTGTTTGGGGAGTTTTTTTGTTTCATTTTTTGAAAAAAGATTTGGGAGTTTTAGTGGACTGAAAATTCAATAAGAGTCAATAGTGTGATATGATAGCAAAAAAAACCCTACTCCTAATATAATCCTGGGCTGCATTAAGAGAAATGTAGCTTCCAGAATAGAGATTTAATAGGCCCATTCTACTCCATCTCTCTTAGTGTACTGTTCTATGTGACAGTTTGAGGACACTGAAAAGGTGGAGAGTGTCCATTGATGAGCAACCAGAATGGTAAATGGTCTTGAGAGTATGTCATATAAGTTGAAAGAACTGGCATATTTAGACTAGACAATAGAAGACTCAGGGGAATATGAGAGTTGTCTTCAAGTATCTGAAAGCTGTCGTGTCTTGTTTAGTTATACCCCAAAAGGAAAACCAGGAGTAATGGGCAGAAGTTGTAAAGAGGAAAAGTTAGGCTAGATGTAATGAAAAAAAGATCTTCCTACCAATTAGCATAGTTTCAAAAGTAAAATGGGCTGTGTTGAGAGGGGGTTTAGAGGTTTTCAAGCAGGGGATGGAAGACTCCAACAACCAAACACCTTAAACCGGGGCTTGACAACCCTTTAAACTGGGGCTTGATAGCCCCAAAGCTAAATCAGGGATGATGGTAGAAAGGATATAAACAAGGATGTCACCAGGGAAACGAGCATAATAATCTTATAAAATTAATCTCATAGAATAAGATGAAATCCAGTAGGAATAAATATAAAGTCCTACACTCAGGCACAAAATAATCAAAAGCATCTGTACAAAACAGGAGAGGAAAGAGAAAAGAGTATACTATCATGCTAAGGGAGGATAGATACTCCTAGGAATTGACATATGGTTATATCAAGCATTCATGGAGACTTCAGGTTCCATCAGAGCAACTCATTCAACTCTGTCAGAACCACCTTGGAATTGGAGGTTGCTCTAGGTGTTTTATATGGCATAGAGGATTTCTGTTCAATTAATTCTGATTGTTTTCCTACCCCTCAAGTCAAAGGCAGGGAGACCCCCATCATCTAGGAAACTGGAACATATCTAGCCTAGAACAGATGATTTCAGATACAAGGGAATCCAGAAATTGCACACAAAGCAAAGAGAAGGGGTTGTTGGTAAGGCAAAAGCAGTTTGTTGTACTGAGAAAGATTAGGTTTGAAAAAAAGAAAAAAACAACAACAGGCATTTTCTGAATCCCAAAGTCTATTCTCCAATAATTTATTTCAATAGAAAACATATATAACTTAGTACACTTGAACAGGCAGGGCCTCTTCACCAGTAAGATGAAGTCACGAAAGGTATACATAGGCCTTTCAAAGTTAAACTTAAAACAACAAAATGACATGTCAGGGAGCAAATCTTACAAAGAATTAGCAAAATGCTCATTCAAACATTGTTTTGATGATGGTATTCTATAACAACATCCCTTAATTGGTTGCAGGGACTTAAGAGAGGGATAGATGTTTGTTTGTTTTTTCACCAGAGAATTAAAATTCTCCTCAGGGAAAGTTATATTTTCTTCTCCACCTAAACATCCTTCCACAATACATTGGAAACAAGTGGAGAGACATTATGACGTGGCTTCTGATTTCATTCATAACGCCTCCCAGAGGAGGGTACCCCATCACTGACACATCGAACCTTCAACCTTGGTCAGCTGCATTCCTCAATGTTAGAACTTTTACCACACCCTGAATTGAAGCCCATTTGTGACATTTGATCAAGACTGCTGGAAGAGTTGTGCAAAAATCAGACATGATTATATTGCAGCTGGTTTCCCATGAGTAGAATCTGACTCCAAAATAATCAATCCAATGCAATGCAATACATTTTCATCCAGTCCAAAGCATAAAAAACAAAAGAGGCCCACCAGGTCAGAGCAGTCCTTTCTAGAGGCTGAGGATGGGAGAGCAAGTAGTGGGGTACAAGTGAAGAAAAATGCAGTATCATTAAGAGGTTCTTACCACTGCCTTCATGATGTCACTCCCCTAAAACTTGGCATTAAATACCAGTACTCCCCCAAAGACCAGTTAGATATTCAGACATACTTGTCACGGCCATCATGTGTAAGCTCTAGGTAAAACAATTTGCAGATAGCTTCCGTGTGTGTGTGTGTGTGTGTGTGTGTGTGTGTGTGTGTGTGTGCACATCTGCATGTGTATGTGTATTGGCCACGGTACAACTGAGAGCGAAGGGTTTGCTGAGAGGGATTTGACTTTTTTCCTTGGCCTCATAAGGTAGAATGAAGCAAGAACAATGGATGGAATTTGCCAATAGGCAAGCTGAAATTTAATGTGAGGAAGCTCTTCCTGAGGCTTGGAATTATCCCAAAGTGGAATGTGCCGCTGGTGGGTGGCCCCTCACTCAGTCTTCAAGCAAAGACTGATGATCACTTGCCAGGTATGTTGTAGAAAGGATTCTTATTCAAGTACAGAGTAGACTGGATAACTTCTAAGGACCCTTTCAAATCAGCATTTCTATTGCTTTAGTAATAGTTGAACACTTTTCTATACCATTCTCTTTTGTTTTTTCTCCAGCATCATTAACTGTTCCTTCTCTGTTTCCTTCATTGAGTGCTTGACCCCCTCCCAACTCTCCATTCCCATGGATTCACCTATGACATTTCTGCAGATGTCTCCCATCTCTTTAGCTTCAGCCTTCAATTCTCTTCTGAGTTGCAGATTTGCAATTCCAGCTGTCTTCATATCATCTCTGCTTGGATGATCCATTGGCATGACAACCTTAATATAACAAAATGAAATTATTAACTTTTGCAAATATATTATCTATTCCTCCTTCTGAATTCAATCTTTCTGACTGTAACAACAGTGTTCATTAAAGTCTCCTATGTTTGCAAGCTTTGACTCTTCCCTCTGATTCATTTCTCAAATATGATCAGTTGCCAAATCTTGTCATGTATAGCTCTTACATTTGTCCTCTCTTCCCTGTTCCCATTGTCACTGCCTCAGTATAAACCCTCATTACCATCCCCTGTAGAGTAGTTCACCAGTCTCCTAACAGGTCTTCTTCCTATTCCATCTCTCCTTCCTGTAATCTTTCAACCCAGGACCATAATAATGTGGTTTTTGCATAGATCTTATTGTTTCACCATAGTAGATCCAGCTAAACTGTATTTTTATCATTTATTCTCTAACATTTAGTTCATGGCAGCTATGACCCTTCCCATAAAGATATGTCTGCAATTTAGACTTTTCTTAACTGTAAGTGCCACACTTCCTTTATATGTGTAAATGTATTGCCATTGCTTTCTAGAAAATATAAACATGCATAAGTACATTAGCAATTGTCTGGTTGCCCATTACTTAGATGCAAAATATCCTATTATGTTAAGTACTGAGCAAAAACCCACATTGAAAATTAGGGTTTATTGTTCCTGGATTAACTTTAGAGTCAGAGACCGGAACAGGAGAATTAAAAATTAGATTAAAAAATTCAAGCTATAAACAAACTTAATGGCACCTTTGTTCTTTGTTTTTCCATGAGGTCCATTATGAATTAATGACCATCTTTACAAGGGATGAGAATCTGGGTAAGTTTTTTGGAGTATAGCCAAGGCCATAAGAGCAAGCCACTCTATGAAAACAGAAACAATGCTAGCCATGGGATGAGTCAGACTTTTAGTCATTCTTTTCTTCTTTTTGTCCCTCTTTTACCCTCTAAACCAATTACAATACTCAAAGATATCAAAACATAGATTTGAGAGTGGAGGTAACATGTAATACATTGTTTCCCAACCAATCATTGCTCTAGAATTCCTCAGAAGTGACTAACATACTTCAGAGGTGAAACTTTTCCTTTGTAAAATAAAGAAAGGTGGGAACCCATTATTATCTGCCTCCAATTCTCACTTCCACACCACCACAAGGGACTGATAATAAACTTGCATCACTCAAATAGCTAAGGGAGATTCGCCTGGAGATGCAGACCCCAAAAATTGTAGTATCCCCTCCCATTAGGTCTTCTGAGGCCTTTGTCAGAAATAAAAAAATATTCTGAGGGTGGAGCCAAGATGGCAGAAAGAAGCCAGGAAGTTTCCTGAGCTCTCACCAGTTTCCCTCAGAAATAACATTAAATCAAGCTTGTAAACAAATTCTGGAGTGACAGAAACCACACAAAATGGAGTGAAACAATTTTCCAACTTAAGGTAACTTAGAAGACTTCAAGAAAAGTCTGCCTCATTTGGGTAAGAGGGGAGCACAGCCCAGTGCAGACAGTATCTAGGCAAGCCAGCAAGAGGTTCTTAGCCCCAGCACAGATCAGCAACGAAGGCCCCCCAGTACTGGCTCAGCAGACCACCTGTGAGGCCTCCAGCCCCATTGCAGAAGGCAAGTTGTAAGCCCCAGAACCCTAGCACAACAGATGTGACTAGGCTTACATAACTTGTATCTCTTTTCCCAAAGCTGGACTTTGATGTGATGATATTAAAAAAAAAATGAGTGAAAAAAAAGATTGTACTGGGAGAAGAGGAGGGAGAGGCAGACTAGGGTAAAATACATCACATGAAGAGGCACAAAAGACCTATTACAGCATAAGGAAAGAAGGGAAGCGGTGAGCATTATTTGAACCTTACTCTCATCAGATTTGACTCAAAAAGGAAATAATATACACAATAAGTGGAGAATAGAAATTTTTCTTACTCTATAGAGAAGAAAGAGGGGAAAGGGAAAGGAAAAGGAGGGAGCTAATAGAAGGAAAGGCAGACTTAGGGAGGTGGTGGTCAGAAGTAAAACTGCTAAGAATGGATAGAGCAAAAGGAGAAAGAAAAGTATAAATGGAGGAGAAATAGGATGGATAGAAATACACAGTTAGTAATCATGACTGAATGTGATTAGGATGGACTCTCCCATAAAATGAAAGTAGATAGCAGACTGGATTAAAAACCAGAATCCTACAATATGTTGTTTACAAGAAACACATTTGAAGCAGAGAGATACACACAGAGTAAAGGTAAAAAACTGGAGCACAACATATTATGCTTCAGCTGAAGTAAAAAAGAAAAGCAAGGATAGCATCTCTGATCTCAAACATAGCAAAAGCAAAATTAGATCCAATTAAAAGAGTTAAGGAAGAAAACTACATCTTGCTAAAAGGTACCATAGACAATGAAGTAATATCAATATTAAACGTATATGTGCTAAGTGGCATAGCATCCAAATTCTTAGAAGAGATGTTAAATGAGTTATGAGAAGAAAAAGACAGCAAAACTACACTAGTGGGGGACTTCAACCTCCCCTTCTCAGAACTAGATAAATCTAACCTCAAAATAGACAAGAAAGATGTTAAGGATCAACCAAACTGTTCATACCCTTTGACCCAGAAATACCCCTTCTAGGTCTGTATCCCAAAGAGATCATAAAAAAATGAAAAAGGTCTTACATATGAAAAAATATTTATAGTATCCCTTTTCATGGTGATAAAATATTGAAAATTGGAAGGATGCCCATCAATTGGGAAATGACTGAACAAGGTGTGGTATATGAATGCAATGGAGTACTATTGTGCAATAAAAAATGATCAACAGACAGATTTCAGAAAATCTTGGAAAGACTTGTGCAAACTGATGCAAAGTGAAATGAGCAGAACCAGGTAAACATTGTACACAGTATCATCAATATTATGTGATGATCAGCTATGAATGACTCAGTTCTTCTCAGCAACATAATGATCCAAGACAAGATTCATGAAGGAAAATGCTATCTGTATCCAAATAAAAAACTGATGGACTCTGAATGCAAACTGAAGCATAGTTTTTCACTTACTTTATTCTTTCTTGTATTTTTTTTTCTTTTGATCTGTTTCTCCTTTCACAACTGTGACTAATATGGAATTGTTTTTTACATGATATCACATATATGAGCTATATCAAACTGCCTGACATTTTCAGAAAAACAGAGGGGAGGGAAGGAAGAAGAAAAGCTTGGAACTCAAAATCTTGTAAAAATGAATGCAAAAAAAAAAATTCTTGACATGTAACTGGGGGGAAAAATAAATACTATTAAATTTTTTAAAAAAAGAAAAATAAATGTTCTATTAAAAATGAAAATTCAAAACAGAAATAAAAATATTCTTTAATAAATCATTCAGATACATAAGTTTATACGGTCTTTCTCTTTTCCTTTTTCTAGTGTGGACACTGATTCACTATGAAATCACTCCTTTAAGAGGCAGTTGTCACCAAATGTTAGATTAAAATGGACAAAAAGAATTTGTCTTTATAATTTCTCTTTTCCATTAAAAAAATATCTTATGGCCTTGAAAAAATAGCACCACTTCAGGCAGTCCTGTATTCATGTATTTTCAATTTTTCCCAGATACCAGATCAGACTCTTTTGCCAGGAATTCAAGACCTTTCACAAGCTCCAACTAAATTTTTCTGATTTTTCTGATCTTTCAGTCCCCATAATATTCCATGTATACTTCTGCCTCCATTCAATCCATTTTCTGTATTTGGAATGTCTTCCCCCCTCTCTTCATCTACTGAATTTCTACCAAGTCCATGAGAATCAGAGGTGGGTTCCTGGGGAGAAGGGAAAAAGTCTTAATTAAGTACCTACTATATGCCAGACATGTTGCTAGTCACTTTTATAAACTATCCCAATTGATCCTCACAATAGCCCTGTGAGGGAACTGTTACCATTGTCATTATCATCACCACCATTTTACAACTGAGAAAACTAAGACAGAGGTTAAATGACTTCCCTAGGGTCACACAGCTGGCAAGAGTCTGAGGTCCACTTTGAATTCAGGTCCTCCTTACTTTAGGGCTGGCACTCTATCCACTGTGCCATCTAGCTGCCCCAAAGGGGAATTTAGACTCACCAAAAGTTACACAGTTATAAGCAAGCATGGATTAGAATCCAAGCTTCCTAATTTAGGGGCTGTTATTCTTTCCACTACATCATTCTGATTATCTAGCATGCATTTTATTCAGTGAGTATTTCCCAAATTTAAAGGGCTATTATGCACAGGATCTTAATATGAAGGTTTGTTAGTACAGCTGCTGTCAGTTACTGTTACTATGAACTACCACATATTGATGGAAAATATTGTCATTTCTTATCCTTTAATGGGAAAGAGTAATTATTGAAGAACTGGTGTTCAAGTTCCAGTAATCATGATGTCTCTTTTTTTTTTTACCAGAATTGCCAGATGTGTTTTCTAGACCAACTGACAAACCCTAGCCTGGCTACCAGATGGGAGTTATTGTCCTACCCAACAAACCTGTTTGGTCTGGCAAAGCCTCACTCATTCGGTTATCCTGGGGGCTGTTGATTTTGATCTAAGGTCCTTACTACTCCCCTCCCTTGTCACAAAGAATACTGATAAAAATGGATAAAAATATTCGAGTTTGGAAATTGTTGGGTTTTAACACTTACAGTAATTTTCAATGTTGTGTTATTTGAAACTATAAGACCAGGGAATCTTAAATATGTAAATTTTCAATATTATCTCATTTTTCTCATTTTACACAGTAGAAAATGGAATTGAAGCAGTCACATCACTTACACAGTCATACAGAAACAGAATATGTCAAGTAAAACTTTCAATATGAAGCCTTTCCTGGTTCCCACCCCCCCCAAACTGCTAATGCCCTCACCTCCACCCCTAAGCTATCTCTGCAAATTTATTCCATATATACTTATATTTGTACATATTGCCTTCCCCCCTAGAATATCAGTTCTTGAAGGCAGGGACTGTTTCATGTCGATCTTTATATATCTAGCACAATGCCTAATAAATGCTCAATAAATATTTCTTAGTGAGTACTTGTTAGAGTAGGATTGGATCTTTGTCACTTTCAAATTTTAGCATAATTATTTTTAAGTGAAAGTAAAATTATAGTGGTCATGTGAAAAGGAGAGCAGGTGAACTTAAGCAGGAAGAAAAAATGAGATGTAAAAAGGTAAGAGGAAAACAAAGTGAAAAGTATAAAGCAAGAGAGGAGAAAGAGAGAGAGAGTGAAACCTGAAGAGTCAGGCTCTCAAAACATTATCCATGCTTAGCTACAGGAGAGTTACATACTTGACTTAACATTATATAGGAAAGCACTGGGTAGCTAGATGGTACAGTAGACAGAGTACCTGACCTAGAGTCAGGAGAACTTGAGTTCAAATGTGACCTTACACACTTTTCTTCTTCCTTCCCTCCCCTCTGTTTTTCTGAAAATGTCAGGCAGTTTGATATAGCTCATATATGTGATATCATGTAAAAAACAATTCCATATTAGTCACAGTTGTGATATCCTAGGCAAATCACTTAACCTTGTTTGCCTCAGTTTCTTCATCTGCAAAATGAGCTGAAGAAGAAATTGGCAAACGACTCCAATACTTGCTAAGAAGTACTCAAACAAAGTCATAAAGAGTTGGATACAAGTGAACAAAAAAAAGAACATTATCATGCCTTCCAATGCCAGCTTCATTGATGCCCAAAACCAATTATGCTCATTCCACTGTCTAATTTCATGAATATTGTTCACAGAGTTTGAGTGGATAGTCTGAAGTCTGTCACACAGGTAGTAAATAAATCAGCCAAGAAATTCAAACCCAGGCCCTTCGATTTCTAACCAAATGCTCTATCTGCTGAGTCTTAGATATAGAGGATAATGGGAGGGAAAAACATAGGGAAGTCAATTGGATTTTAAGGTATTCTTCTACAAAGTTCATAAGAAGAGTATTAAAGTATTTAATCTCCCAGGACTGGGGAAGATGTATGGAATCCTCTGTATAGCTTGAGGTAAGTTTTCTTTGTTAAGGAGTCAATTTTAATCACAAAAGTAACGAACTAGCAGTTTATCATTGAGTCCTATACTTTGCTTCTTTAAGATAGAAGAGGAAAAATATGGTTATTTTCAGAACTCAAGAAATGAAAGGGGTCAAAGGTTTGTAGGTATCCCTGAAGCCTCATGCTGGTATTTCATGAACGCTTTTCTTTGAGAAGAGAGTTGAAAGGCTTCTTGGCTACCCTCCAACTTTAGGTTCTATAATTCTGTGATTTTTTTTCCCCTGACAGATTTCAGGGGCTCTTCTGGTTGCATATGGCTAAAAGTTACCTTTCTGATTTTCTGACATTCTGCTAAGCAATTCTGTTTTTCATCAGCCTGATACTATTCCTGAAAATTAAACCTTGGCTCCTTACTCATCCTTCCTTGTTAAAAAGAGCAAGGCTCACTGACGTTTTTCAACAACTCTCTCTGGCTTATGAAAATACTAACTAATGGTAGCTATAACAACAGACTGCCAAGTTCACACATCAAAATCTTGCCTATGCTAGCATTTACATTCCAAGTTTAGATGTAGCTGTGATGTGATGATGCAGCTTGCACATAAAACATAGCGGTTTAGAGCTGTTATTGGCCAATGGTACAGTCCAAAGATTTGACTACTTTTAAGTAATCCAGCTTTCTTTAACAAGAGAGAATAGCAGGGTGGCTAGGTGGCACAGTGATTAGAGCACTGGCCCTGAAGCGAGGAGGACCTGAGTTCAAATTTGACCTCGGACACTTGATACACACAAAAAAACTAGCCGTGTGACCTTGGGCAAGTCAGTAACCTCGACTGCCCTGGCTTCTACCTCCAAAAAGAAAAAAAAAAGAAAAAAAGAAAAAGAGAGAGAGAGTAACAAAAAAAAATCCACCCTTATTTCTGGTAAAATTTGTCTAAGCATTCCATAAACACAGAGATATTTAAATGTAATTTAAAAAAAATTATTGGTCTGATTATGTTGTTTCATTGTTTTAGAGAATCTCTAATGGGGAAATTCTCTCCACTCTACAAGATCATAACCTTATCTGTAGTTTATAACCTTTGAGGATTGCCTGGAACCCTGAGAGATTAAGTATTATGACTATTGGGAATGAAGGAGAAAGGAGAGCCTTTATTATTTCACTATGCTAAATACTCTACAAATATTATCTCATTTGATCTTTACAGCAACCATGGGAGGCACGCTGTATAATAATCCCCTATTTTATAGTGGAAGACACTGACTTGGCCAGGGTCACATAGCTAGGAAACATCTGAGGTCATACTTGAACCTGAGTCTTCCAACTCTAAGCCCCACCCACCCATGCCCCTAGTACATATCGAGGATGGTGACCCTCTTCCATGACATGCTTCCACTCTCATTTTCAGAGAAAAGTACTAATTTTAGACATAATAATTTTAAGAGAGGTCTTTCCCCTATTAAGAACAAAACATGTCCAATGAAGGTGGTTTAGAATTCTAAATACCATTTGATTACTCTTAGTTTTCTAATATTTTTTTTCAGTGCAATTCTTAAGGAATTTCACCTCTCCCACTATTTAGACCTTTCCATTTAGCCTTTCTAGTTTTACCAATAGTTTAATTTCTATTTTTTGTTTAAAGAAGTCTGGATCCCAGTTAATCAAGAAATTCTAACTTTCATTTGATAACATTATTTGTCATTATCCCCCAAACACAACTTGAGTTTTCTCAGGTTTGTAAGAACCCACATTCACCTGGAACACTCTTTACTTATCCAAAAATCCCTGAAGCTACAATTCAATTTCTCCCCCATAAACCTTCCCTTGATGCCCATCACCACCTAAAACCCTGACCTAAGGTGATGATTCTTCTGTGTTCCTACCAGATTATCTGCATTATTCATCAGACAAGAGAGGCTGTATACCACACTAGATACAGAACCAGAAAGACCTGAGTTCAAGTCCAGTCTTTGATACATACTGACTGTGTGATCCTAAGCAAACAATTTAACTTCTCAGTGGTCTAAGTGATTCTCTAAGACTATAAGTTTCAAAAAGGTACTACCTGAATTTAGAGAATGAATTTCCACATCTTGGAGTTTCCCATATTATTGAAATCATAGGTCCAGTTCCTATTCCCTGCTCCTTAAATAATTCATCTTATAGGACCTTGTGACTTCTCTGTCCTGAAGTGCTTCAAGATAGAAAAGTCACAAGGTCCTATAAGATGAATTATTTGTTATTTACTCTTTCTCTTTTCATATCTAATCTCCCTAACTAGAGAGTAAAGTCCTTGAGGACATATTTGAGAATTACTTGAATGAATTTTTCCTGCTTCCTCAGCTATGGAACTTTTATCTTAACAAGGTAACCATTCTAAATGATCACAGCAATTAATTCCTGGCCTTGAAGCTACTAAAGTCAACTAAACTAACCAGAACCGACAGCAACAATGGATTGGGAAATGGTGTGATTTGGCATGCAGCTGGGTGGCGCAGTGGAGAGCACATCAAGCCTGGAGTCAGGAAGACTCCTCTTTCTGAGTTCAAATCCGACCTCAGGTTCTTACTAGCTATGTGACCCTGTGCAAGTCACTTAATTCTTTCTGTTTCAGTTTCTTCATCTGTAAAATAGGCTGGAGAAGGACATGGCAAACCACTCCAGTATCTTTACCAAGAAAATCCCAGATGGGGCCATAAAGAGTAAAACATGACTGAAAAATGACTGAAAATGAACATACATGTAATTTGGTAGAAAGAGAACTGGCCATGGATCCTGATGCTTACTACGAATATGACTCTGGGTAACTCCCCAGGGACCCCAACCTTCTCGCCTATGGGGAATAAGAGGGTGGACTAAATAGCTTTAGAAGTCTCTATTTATCCTCTACATCGCTTGCTTGTATATACTTGTTTGTATGTTTTCTCCCCCATTAGATTGTAAACTCACTGTGGGCAGGGACTGTCTTTTGCCTCTTTTTGGTATCCCCTAGTGCTTAGCACAGTGACCAGCATTTAATGAATGTTGATTGATTGATTGATTGATAAATTTCCACAGCTAGTTCTAATAACCTATAATTTTCATTGTTCATGCTCTTGCCCTTCTTGAAAATCGCAGCAGTTGTCCTTCTCTAATCCTGTCATACACCCCAATTCTACATAATTCTACACAATCTTTAAAAGATCACAGCTTGCCAGTAGCATCAATTGGTTCTAGTTCTGTAGAATATACTCTAGATGTATCTACATGATATAGGGAAGTGTTCTCTTACTATCTTTCTACATATTTGAGACATCAACTCCCTATTGGTCCAAGGTCATTCTCCTTGGCAGAAAAAATTGAAACAAAATAAAACTCATGCAGTTCTACATTCCTTTATTTAAGTAAAATAAACTTGGGAAGGAAAAATCAAATCCCTCAGCAGACCTTCACATAGGTAGAAGGCACAAGGCTTCAGATGTGCATGATAAATTACAAGACAAAAATAAAGCATGATGAGAAATAGAAGTACCTTGAGATGGTTCTGAAAAACAAGAGAGCCACCAAAAAGTGTTATAGCCTTTTTTGGCACTCTACCATTGGATGGCAGAGTTCTTAAAAACAAATTGTGTGCAATAGGAAGAATAGCTAATAAGGAGAAGCTGGCATAAATGAAAGCATGAGACACGTGGACATGATTAAATCAAACATGTGCAAAAAAGATTACAAAGTACCTTGGGTACAGCACCAGCTGTTACTCATTTCTGAAAGCTAAAGGATCTGTCCAAACAATAAAAACTTTTATGAGTCTATTTTTCATTAAACTTTTACGAGTCATTTTCATCGATGGCTTTTTTATTATATAAACTGAAGTCAATTCACCCTGTTCTCTTCATCCAGGATACACCTTTCATGCCTAGTAGGATAATAATAAATTGGATCATACTAAATCTTTGTGAGATATACTGTGAACATACTTCTCAGTCGTCTTCACCTGAGAATAAGCTAAACATATATGCTATGAAAACATACATGAACTCAGAGAAAACAAGAGTGAGAAAAGGGTAAATGTATGAGTACTAATACCCATTCAGAAGAAATCTGCATCAAATCTGAGCATCAAAATAGCTTATTGAGCCACAGCCTTCTTCTGATTACTCATCTGCACTTTACTGAAACTGATGATGTGTGGCTGGCTGGCTTCTGGGTAGCCTCTCATCACTGTTGTTTACCATGTACTCAAGGAATGCAAACTAATTTTAACATGTGCCTGAGTAAAATTTGATTAGGAAAGTAAATTTGCTACCAAATATAGTCATCTGATACATTTAAGAGACAAACATAAAAGCTTTGCGGGATACCCAGTCTGATTATCGGCACCACTGCTTTCCACCATGAGAACGGATAACTAAAGGCCTCTCTCTATTATGATACTTGGGTTCCTTCCCTTTTTCCCCAGAGGGGACACAATTAAAGCAGTATTAAGACACTTTGTAGTGTTGCTTGAGTTTAAGAAAAAAATAGATTACAAAAAGCTTAGTTGAGCTAAATCTAGTTCCATATTTAAAAAGAAAGTTGCTGTTATGTCTTCAGTTTGAGAGAACTGCTCCAAATTCTAGGAACATTTCATGACAAAGATGAGTCTATGGCTACAGGAATTGCCCTTCTAGAATATTAGAGCTCCCCACATAGTGTCCTATATATAGTAGACATTCACATGTTTGTTGAAAGTGATTTTTGAACTCCAACTGCTGTCCTTTCAAGGTCATTGTGTGTCATTTTCAAACCATGGGTTACAAAATAGGCAAAAAGGAGCAGGAACGGGAGCTGGAGTTAAGCTAGTGTGTATGATGATAGGTTGAAAGACATCATGAATGAACATTGCACAAAAGTGAGAGATGAAACTAGGGAATCACTGAACACGTTGTGGTATATCATCATGATAGAATACTACTGTGCTCTAAGAAATGATGAGTTCAACTAAAAAAAACATAGTTAGACTTGCACAAAATAATGAGGAGTAAAATGAGCAAAGCCAGGAGAACATTGTATACAATAACAGCAATATTGTTTCGAGAACAACTTCTAGTGACTAAGTCATTTTGGCTGTTAGAAATACTCAAATTAACTACAAAGAACCTATGAAGGAAGACACTATCTGCATCCAGAGAAAGAGCTGACAAATAGAGGTACAGAATGACTTTACATATATACATATATATGTGTACACACACACACACACACACACACACACACACACATTTGTGTCTAATGGCAGCCATATCAAGGTGGGGGGAGAACAAGGAAGAAAAAAAGGGGAAAAAAAAGAAAATTAGACGATAATTTTTATATTTAAAAGGAAGAGCAAGTTGTACATAATAGATTGACAGTTTCATATGCAATCACTTTTTTTTTCTATTCAACTGTTATGGAAATGCTTTTTATATGTTTTAAGTTCAGAATTTTTTTTAAAAAAGCAAGAGATCAGCTACTCCAGAGAAGAGGACATGAGGATCATAACTACCCAGGCTGAGCCAACATCATATCTGAAGGTTCTTAATAGTCCAGACAGATGAATCAATAAACATTTATCAAGCACTTCCAGGTAAACGTTTAGGCTTAGCATCCAAAGCATTATTAGTTTAACTAAAATTAGTTTAATTAGATTTAAATTAATTAATTTAAACTAATCACCATGTAAAGGACTTGCTTGGCACAAGTGGACAAAGGTTAGCAAGTAGGTGCTGGGACCAGAAATAGGTAGGAATTTGCTCCTAGGTCCCTAGATGGTCAGAGCACTTTGCTGTAGCAGTCAGGTTAGACTTACCTAACACTGAGAGCCTTATCTAAGGCAAAAATCTGATCACTATTTGGGATTTTCCCCTTCATTTCAAAAGCTATTCCTGGTAATAGGTAGGGAGATAGTAAGAGAAAATTGAGGTACTCTTATGAGTTGATTTCACCAGGCCCAGATGAAACACATCCCAAGATCCCAAAAGAAATAGACAATGTGATTGCTGAATTCTTGTCAGTGATCTTTGAAACATTCTAGAAAACAGAAGTGAATAGTTCTAGCAAAAGGGTGATATCTTGCATTTTAAAAAGGGAATAATGACCTCAGTGGGTCCAATATGATCTCAGCAAAATGCAAGCTCCAGGAATTTCTAGTTGAATACAGGCCGAATTAAGTTCAGGAAAGCCCTTTACCAGATTGGCCACAGGAAAATACATTTTTCAGCCATGACAACTATAAAAGTTCTTTTGTTCGACAAATTCATAGATCCTTGAATTTCAAAGCTTTGCTCCACCCCAAAGGAAAGCAAGTGACTACATCCCTATGGCAACAAGACAGAAAGTAAAATTTTCTTCTGTGCCTTTTTGGCTCTAAAAGCTTTTGTCCCACTTCCAGACCTCCCTAAGGATATAGGTGGAACTCCTGGAGAAGAGTTCCTTTGAGTTTTACTAAGCAGTTACCAAGGCAACTGGAATTCCATATTGTAACAAGCACAGGAGATCTGATCAGATAAAGAGACAAAAGACCATTCTATACACCTGACTCAGGACTAATGGCAAAATTTCCCCCCTTCTGAATAGTAAACCACATCACAAATTTTTTAAAAAGCTCATTATTTTTATTTTTAAAGTAATAAGCATGGTTTTATTATGTCTACTATGGCCTACATTGAATTATTTTTTAAACACCAAAAAAAAAAAAAAGAAAGCCTTCACTACATAGCTAGATGGTCAAGAAAAACAAATTTTCATTTTAGCCATATATGAGAGTGTCTGGATTTTACATTTATAGTTATAAAAATTATTATATAAAAATATAAATATATTTATAAAATATTTCTGGATTTTAAGTTTATCACCTCATCAGGAGGTTTTCATTTTAATTATTTTGTATTCATGATTTATTATTGTGCTGGTGAGAGTTTCAAAGTCTTTCAAAATTAGTTTTTCTATGTAATGCTGTTGCCATCGTATTAATTTTTCTCCTAATTCAACTCACTTTGTTTTGCATCAGCTCATAGAGATTTTCCCAATTTCCTCTGAAGTTGTCCATTTCATCATTTCTTGTGACAAAATATCTCATTACATTTATATGCTACTGGCTTTTTTTAATCCTTCCTCAATATGTGTGTGTAGTGTGTAAGTATATATAAATACATATAAGTGCATTGTGTTTATATCTTTTATGGAAGAGCTGGGTCAAAATTACTACAGTTGGGTCAAAAGGTGGGCCCAGTTTAATGGGTAACTTTCTGCATATAGTTGCAAATGAAATTGAAACGAATTAAATGAAGATTCTGATTCCCATAGGAAAAATAAGTAGAAACTAAGAAATGCGTACTGATCTGCATGGTGGAAAATTCAAATTGTTTTAACATTAAGGCTTTTTTCAAGCCATTCTCCTAAAATTTCAATGAATCAAAAAGGGCTTGACTAAGTGGTTCAAAGTGCATAATAATTGTTGTTGTGTATTCAGTACAACTCAACTGTCATTTATTGAGAACTTAGTATTTAAAGGACCATAGAATTACAAAGCGGTAAGGAAAACCAGGAAATATTAGGCGGCATCAATGCTTTCAAGTAGCTTATAGTTTCATTTGAGCCACAAAATGCCTGAAGACACAAGATGGTACAGGATCATTTATTTCAAAGAACCAAATTTCATTGATGTGGATATTCCTTTTACCAACACATTGTCTTCGTTTATGTCATTCATACATTTGGGGCTAGAAGGGACCTTAAAGGTCTTCAAATTCAATTACTTTATTTTATGGTCACACAGCTCGTGCCAGAAGCAGAATGTAAAGTCAGGTCTTCCTGACTCTCAGCATGGCACTCTATCTTTGACAGTGTCTATAGCCAAAAACATCACCACTCCATGGCCAATCCCAAAACAAGCATTTCTGAACATGGTTAGATTGGTCCTGAAAACAGAAATACTAGGATCCTAGTCAAAGTCTTTTCAATTTAGGAGGTGGTTTATGCTCAACTGAGATAGAAAAGAAGCCTTGGGTCACTTCCTTTCTACGATGTACCATATCTGATGAGGAATTGGCTTTAGGATTTTTTCCTTCTTTTGGAAAGAGGGTCTAGACTTGTGACTTGATCTATATGAGGAATTTACCATTGTGGAGACTTCCTCTACTGATAGAGACCAGCAATTTATCTATAACTTACACTTTTAGAAAGATGCCTGGGGCACTAAGAGCTTAAGTGAATTGGTGGCTTTTTATAGCTAGTGTTTCAGAGGCAGGCTTTGAAACCAGGCCCTCTTGACTACAGAGTTGACTCTCACATTATGCCATGTTGCCTCTCTGTATTTTGATTGAGAGATAATAATCATGTTTATGGATTGGGCAGATGTTCATTGTGGCATAAGCAGACTCTAACACATTACAAATAAGGGATTATAGAGGAAACTTTTATAAAGGATGTCAATGAAATGTATGGGGGGAAATGATGAGCCAATCACATAGCAAGGGTGAGAGTAAACTTAAGGATGCCCTGTATATTCCACTAGTAGAAATGCCTGGAGGAAGATCTTCCATAAAATTGAATGAAGTTCCTAGGCCAGATCTATGGAATGACATGAATAAAAATTGTACAGAATGGGAAGATATAAATAAATTCTCATCTACATTGTAGAAGGGATTATGATTATGATTAAGTTCTAGACTTAAGGGAAAACAGCAAGTAACATAGTTTCAAAGAAAATGGATTCCTTGTGTAGTGACCTGTACATAAATATAATAATTAGCATAATATAATGGTGTTTTCAGAAATATTGTCCATTTCATACATTTATGCTTAAATGAGAAACTGACTGATAGTTGCCATCAAAGGACTTTTAGATACATGAAACTTTATAAATTTCATATTGACATTTTTTCTGTTAAAATATAACCTCTTCAAGAGCAGGAATTATGTCATTCTTTATAGTTGTACGCCCACAACCTAATACAGTGCCTGGCACATAGTAAGTAAGTGCTTAATAATGCTTGTTGATTGACCTTACTAGAAAAAAATAAAAAGAAATTTTAAAGCCCTGATCTGAATGCTAATGTCCTTTGGATGCCTTGGGAGGGAAAAATCTATTAACATAAATTTCATAAATAAGAAATCAGACTATAACAGGACAAGATAGTTCTTTGGGAAGGAAAAAGAAATGTTATTTTTATAATCTTTTCCACATAAGGCATTATAAGCAAACACATAAAAAGAGAGAAAACTAAAGATAATTAGAAAACAAATACAATATATGTAAATTCGTTTGTAAATCAACACATCTGGCAAAAGGGGAGGAAATGCATTTTTTCTCTTCTCCCTGGTATTTTTTCTCTACTCTTTAAAAGTTTCTAAATTATTCATCTGTTCTTTTTTTATATTCTTGTTCATTATAACTCTCTAGCTGACTTTTTAAAAAATTCCTAATCTTTTCATGCTATTTAAAAACTAATTTCTACCTTGCATCTTTTTTGAAATAAATAAAAAACCATGAAAATGATTGAACACTATGCTTTTTGTTTTTGTGTGGTCTTTAGACAATACAGAATTGTTATGCTGAAAACATATGCAAGCTTTTCAAAATTTAAATAAAAGATAAAACACTGAAAACTGGGCATAAACTTCACTGGGGAAAATTGTCTTGAAAAAGAAAAATATTTCTGAGAAAAAAAGTGGTTAAAGATGGGAAACTCAGAACAACTGTGGAATTATTTTATGGAACAGTCTTCATTTGTTCATCACAGCCTTGAGTAGCAAAGTGTTGTGAGCTTTTTATGGGCTCTATATGTCCAGTCAACCAGTAAATAAATGTATTAAGCTTAATATTCCAGGTACTGTGTTAGTGTTGGGATACATACCTGCCCTCAAGGAGATTACATTCTAATAGGGAGAATATCATATAAATAACTAGTTAAATATATGTTTATCAGAATAGATGGTATGTAATAGGGGAGGAGAAGGGAATAACAGCTGTGAAGAAATGGAAAAGGCCTCCTATGGAAAGTCTTTTAGAGAGAGATGAATTGGTGTAACATGGTCACACCTTAATCCCTGATTTTCTAAGATTCCTCATTTTTCGTTTGTTTGTTTTGGCACCACACACTAAAAGGGGGGGGGGGGAGGGGAAGAAAGAATATGTTTAAAAGTATGTAGAAGCAATATGGCATAATAAATAAAGTATATGGCCTGCCTAAAATCAGAAGACTTGGGTTCACATTCTGCCTGATACTCACTAACTATGTGACCCTGGGCAAACCATTTAACTTCTATTTGCCTGTGTCCATCCTACAGTGTTCATGGACTTTCAGCTATCATACAGGGCAGTCCGTCCACTGGCTCTGGAGTTAAGGCATAAGTGTTCAAATTCTGGTTCGACCTCTTATTCTTTAGATGAATGTAGGTGATCAGCCAAACTTCCTTTACTCTAGTGCCTTTCCTCTGCTGATTAATTCCAGTTTATCCTAAATAATCAGTTCTGCTATAATTTGAATTATGTATTCTTAGAAATCCCCAAGCTAGGCAAAATTCCAATATTAAAACCACGGAGCTTACAGGGAAAATGAGTTTAGGTCCACAACACTCAAAAACTTGATCAATATCATTTTAAAAATATAAGAACCTAATAAAAAGAGTGGCAGAGTTTTATACAATGCTAAATATTTAATAAATACATCAATACTACAATAAGCAGTGGCGGTATCAAAGGCCTCAGGCTGTCGCTCAGTCCATGTCCTCATTCCCACAAAGTTAATGGCTTTAAGGTAGCCTCTATGGGCCACAGCTTCCAGAAGCTGGAGTCACAGGCAGAAGGGGAGGGAGGGAGAGAGAGAACCATGAGGGCACAAAAAAGCCTTCCTCCAACCAAAGTTCTTACTGCACCAGAAGATTTACAATAAATATAGCACTTTAAAAACCTTGAAAAAGACTTAAAGTCTTTTGGGCAAGTCTAACCCTATTTCCGCTTAGTTTCTCACGTATAAAATGAGCTGGAAAAGGAAATAGCAAAACATCCTAGTATCTTTGCCAAGAAAACCCCAAATGGGGTCACAAAGAGTTGGACATGACTAAAACAGCTGAATAACGAAACATTTACACTAATGCCTTACAAATGTTTTACAAACATTGTCTAATTTTACTCTCACATAGGAGGTAGGTGTCATTATTATTTTGCAGATGATGAATCTGAAGCAGATAGAGTTGAGTGATTTGCCCAAGGTTCCATAGCTAATGTGTGTTTGGGGCTGGGTTTGAACTTGGCTCTATCGTAACTCTAAGTCTAGTGCTCTATTCACTGCATCATCTAGCTACCTCAATGTAATTTGGCAGGGTATAAAATTGTTCAGGAAAGTAAATTACAGATGCCTACGGAATACATAGACTTTTGTATGAGTGAGTTATTGTGAAGGGATGTTATCCAGCATAACCAGCACAACACATGTGAGGAACTGAGGTAGAAGGTTGGAGGTGTATGTGTATATCAAATGCAAAGTTTTATTTATGCTCAAATTGTCGCCTAATATAGCAATCCCACTGGAACAAATGTGTGTTTTCAAAACAAGCATTATTGTAGAACTGACTATATATAACTCTTCTCCACGTAATTGTTTGCATGTTGTCTCCTTCCTTGGACTGTGAGCATCTTAAGAGAAGATCCTGAGAGAAGGGGCTTAGCACAGTACCTAGCAAATAGTAGGCATTAATATATGGTTACTGACTGCTGAATCAACAAACATTTAATAAGTACTTATGTGTTAGACATTGGGCTGATTGCTAAAGATATAATTTTTTAAAAAGGAAGAGAGAGCTAAGAGTCCTTTCCTTCCAAAAGTTCACATTCTAATAGGAGGGGTAAAACATGTACATATATAGGTAAAGATAAGTGTAGGCCTCAGTTTCCTCTATAAAATTAGGGGGTTAGACTGGATGGCCCCAAAGACCCCTTTCAGATTTTATTCTATGTTGCTGTGACCAAATTTCATAGACAAGTTATGATATGTAGCAGTAGAGAGAGCCCCTCATAACGCTGAAGTCAGAGAACATTCAAAGTGCATACAAAAGTCTATGTATTCCGTAGGCATCTGTAATTTACTTTCCTGAACAATTTTATACCCTGCCAAATTACATTGAGGCAGCCAGATGATGCAGTAAATAGAGCATTAGACTTAGAGTTACGATAGAGCCAAGTTCAAACCCAGCCCCAAACACACATTAGCTATGGAACCCTGGGCAAATCATTCAACTCTATCTGCTTCAGATTCATCTTCTGCAAAATAATAATGACACCTACTTCCTATATGACAGTAAAATTAGACAATATTTGTAAAACATTTGTAAGGCATTTATATAAATGTTTTGTTATTCAGCTATTTCAGTCAAGTCCAACTCTCTGTGACCTCATTTGGGGTTTTCTTGGCAAAGATACTGGGATGTTCTGCTATTTCCTTTTCCAGCTCATTTTACAGGTGAGGAACTAAGGGGAAATAGGGTTAGACTTGCCCAGGTTCACACAGCTAATACTTAGTATCTGAGACCAGATTTGAACTCAAGAAGACGAGTCTTCCTGACTCCAGACCCAGTACTCTATCCCCTGTGCCACCTAACTGCCCTTATATAAATGCTAGCTATTATTATTATCATTTTAAATAATACACGGTTAAAAGCTGGAAGGATCTTAGGGAATCTCAGTTCTTCCCCACACCCCATAAGAGGCTTCCCTAGCAAATAAAGTCAGGGCAAGAGTAAACTGATATAAATTCAATCACTTTTTTTGGCAATAAAATGACATTTAACTAAGGCCTTAACTAAATAAAGGATTAAGTAGAGATACTCTGTACCCATTTTGAAATTTAGCCCCGGGGTAAAATTGAACAAACTAAATATAGAAACCTCAGTTTCCTAAGAAGTGATGACCTTTCTCTCTTTGCCATTGTTTTTAAAGTTTATATTCCTATCTGCTTTCATAGATTGCCATATCTGGACAACACCCTGGTTATAATATTGTATGAGTGGTATAGAAATGACTCACTGGGTCTCCCTACATAAAAGTAATAAAAGTTGTCTTGGGAAAGACATTCTGTTTCTTCACACGACTTTTAAAACAGTTTTAATGGGATTTGAATGGAAAGATTAGCTTCATTTGGCCCTAATGAGCTCTGGTTTGGAGTTACTCCAAATAATCTTCCTAACACTTCACTGAATTGTGACTGTGAAGTCAGAGTTCCTGGATTTAAATCTCATTTCTGATATTTAATTGCCATGTAACCTTGGGCACCACATTTCTCTACTCTGGACCTCAGTTACCTCATTTGTAAAATGAGGAGATTGAGTTAGACCATCTTTAAGGTCCTTTCCAACTCTACATTTCTGAGCTAAGTTAATTTAATAAACATTTTTAATATTTATTATGTGAAAGGCGTTGTATTAAGAGGTAGGAATCTAAAGAGAAGGGGAAAAGTAGTCTCTAACCTTGAAGAGTTTATATTCAATCAGATTAATTGTATATTTATTTTAAACTGCTTTTAAAATTAATTTAAATTAAATTAATTTTTCTCTCTCTTCAGCTACATTAAAAAGAAAAAAAAAGTCTTATGATCAAAATGTGTGATTAAGCGAAAAAAAAATAATGCCTCAATGGCTATTATACATGCCCCACACATATAGCTTATTTTGCACCCTACATCTGTTACCTCTCTGTAACAGATAGACTATTTCATCATTCATCCTATGGAATCATTAATGGTCTCTGCATTGTTCATAGTTCTTATGGCTTTCAAAGTTGTTTGTTTTATTTTTACTGATATTTTTAATACATAAATTATTCCGGTCCTGCTCATTTCATTCAGATTATAAAATCTCAAAATTATTCATTTTTGTAATATTGATACTATAGTATAAATTGTTTTTTTCTGATTCTGCTCACTGCTCTGCATCAGTTCATATGATTCATCTATGTTTTTTTAAATCCTCTATTTGCTAATTTGTTACATGATAGTATTCCATCACATTCATATACCATAACTTATTCTGCCATCACTCAATTGTTGGACATTCTCTTTGTTTCTGATTTTTTTTCCCCTATACTAAAAAGAAGCAATAATAAAATGGTTTTGTACATAAAGGATCTTTTTCCTCTTTCTTTGATCCTTTTTGAGGAATGGCCTAACAGTGATAGAGCTAGATCACCGTTAACTAACTTTTTGTGCATAATCCCAAATTGCTTTCTAAAATGGTTACATCTATTCACAAATCCACCAATAGCATATCAGTGTGCCTCTTCTCCCATAGTCCCTTCAATATTTATAATTATCTTTTTTGTCATCTTTGTCACTTTGATGGGTGTGAGGTGGTATCTCAGAATTGCTTTAATTTACACTTCTCTACCTTGTAATAATTTGGAGCATGCTTTCATATGACTATAAACAGCCTAGATTCCTTCCCTCAAGGTGTCACTTTATATCCTTAGTTCATGCTTCTAACACTCTCATTTTATCAAAGTATTTAAGTGACTCCTGTTCGAACTCATAGTCTTGACTAGTTGCTACCTCTTTCATTTCCTATAGTCACCACTGACTCCAGGTTCTGGTTCTGCTGAAATCTTTGCTTAGAGTACTACTGTGCCTTTTTATGGAAGGAGATAGAACTTTAACCTGAAATCAACAGAAGTCTAGGATCAGTTCAATTAGAGAATGATTTTTTTTCTTACAAATTTGATTTGGTTCTTTCAATTCTTAGAAACGAGAATTTTATCAAAGAAACTTGCTGCAAAGATATGTTTTTCGGTTGTTTCCCTTTTAATCTTAGCTTTATTAGATGTTTGTATAAAAACTTTTTTATAATTTTATGTAATCAAAATTGTTTATTTTATTTATGTGTTCTTCATTATTCCTTGTTCAGTCATGAATTCTTCTCCTATTCCCAGATCTGACAGGTAATTTTTTCCATGTTTTTCTCATTTGCATACAATTGAATTTTTTATATCTAGACAACATACCTATTTGGAGCTTATCTTTATACAAAGTGTTTAAGTGTTGGATAAAAATGTTACTTTGAGTTACATTTAGAAGCATCATAGCAGCTAAAGAATCACCTTAAATTTATCTGGGTTGTACCTAGATACTTACCAGCTATATAACTCTGGGAAAGTTGCCTAACATCTTTCAGTCCAAATTTCTTCATTTGAAAAATGGGGATAATAGGGCAGGCGTGGGATTTGTTCTATGAAGTTTGGATTCAGCCAAAGGGCTGCACTTGAGGGCCTAGAGGGCTACATGTGGCCTCAAAGCCTCAGTTTCCCCATCCCTCTCCTGGGGGTTCTTGTAAGGATCAAATGAGATAATAAATTTAAAGTGTTTGGTAAACCTTAAAGCTCTATGTAAATTGGAGAACTCATTATTTTTGTAGCTGGAAGGATGGTCACTGATTCTTGTACCAACTAAAGTTTCGAGAGGAGAAGAGTGGGTGTTGCAGCTCAATAATAGCAAAGGTTTAGATCAGGCATGCACAACCTGCAGCCCACAAACTGCTTCAGACCCTCTGGCAACTTGCTGCATGCCAAAGGATTTCAGGCAGCCCACTTTGGCATGCTGCAAGTGGCCAGAGGGCCCTAAGCAACCTGCAGGCCACAAGTTGGGCAGACCTCATTTAGACAATTGTGAAAACTTTAGTTTAATGCTGTGATAAGACTTGAAAGAAATTAAAGCTTAAAACTACCATAAGACTTTTGGGACATCTTGTACAAGCTGATGTCAATTAGATCACGGAAAGCATCTTAGCAGCTGCCAAGACAGTCCACATCACTTCTGAAAGTTCGAATTACTAGGAAGATATTCCTGACATCGAGCTTAATTCTGCCTTTTTGTCACTTCCACCCATTGTACAAATTTCTGCCTGTAGAGTAGAAAGAAACAAATCTAATCCTTCTTCCACATGGAAGAGCTTCAAACACTTCAATGTAGCTATCATGTCCCCTCCAAATCTTTTCCTCTCCAGGCCACATATTCTGGGTCCCTTTTACCAATCCTCAGTACATGGAATCAAAGTTTCTCACTTCCCACATTACCTTCTTCTAGATGTCCTCCAGTGAATAGATCATCATTTCATAATAGATAATAAAATTTAGTCCTACAGAGTTAAGTAACTTTCCCAAGATCTCAAGATCCAAGGACATATAAGAAGGAGCACTAAAGTTTTTCTAGTTCTAGGAAGTCAAGGCCACCATTAGTCTGAGGAAGCTATGACTTCTCAGAGATGGGTCTTAACATTGTTGACATACCTTCCTCTGATTACCAAATGCTTAGCCCATAAATATGTTGTTCTACTACTTCTAATCTACTCTTTTCTAGTGAAGAACTATAGCTCCTTCATTTCTTTATTACTTTGAAAGTATTTGTTACCTCATTGACATAAGTATAGATCACGGCCCTTCATACCTTCTAATCCTGTGTGATTTACATATCTATCTTTAAATAAGCAGTCAGTGGGAACAGTGGACACATAAAGATTATATAAATGGAAAAGAACATATGGAATGTATATAAGGAGTGCATGTGGCCAATACCTATAAGAGGAAGTTCATGACTCCAATGTTTCAGTTCCACTGATGTCTTCGGGTGATTCCTGTTGACCTTGGCTTCATTGGCTTAACTGGTTGCTACCTCATCCACTTACAATAGTCACCACTAACTCCAGGTTCTGGTTTTGCTGAAATGTTTGCCTCAAGTACTACTGTGCCTTTTATAATGGAAAGAGATAGAACTTTAACCTGAAATCAACAAAAGTCTTGGCACAGTCCTCCTTGGAGCAGAATCCCAGTGCCAAGATACCAGATTCTCCATACTTCTCATTGATTGAGCAGCTGGACCTCCTGGAACTCTTGAGATCAGAATCCTCAATCCTCTACACCAAGGGGTGGAAAACTTCAGTCCAAGGGACAAATCCAGTCTACCAATGGATTTCATTCTTTTAAAATTTTATTTTTAAATAAAGTTGCTATTTTTTTAAAGTAAAAACTAGTCTTAGTTCAGGGGCTATACAAAAACAACCCGGGTTGATTTGCCCATACACTATAGTTTGCTAGCCCCTGCTCTACAAAAAAGGTTACTATTTAGGAAATCATATCTTTGAATTTTCCTTTCAGGCTTCATGCATGATGCCATTGCTGGTAATGGGTGTTTGGGAAGCTGTGTAAAGGTAAAGAACAACCTTAGACTGAATTCTTCTCCAATGCTGGCTCTCTTCTCAACTTCCAGAGTTCACTATGTGGAGAAGGATCAACTTGCTTTTAAAAAAATGCCAAAGAAGTATGACTGATCCTTTCAACCAATTTCTTGAAGTTCTCTATCTGAAAATTGTCTTCATCCTATATCCCAGTCCTTTAATCCCTTTAGGTTGATTGAGGAACTTCACACCTTATTCTCAAGTTGTAGGAAAATTCCCTGCTACCTCGTTTTTGTAGCAAATACGAATATGAATAATAAATTTACATGAATAAATAAATATGAGAAATATGAATATAAGTTTTATATTTACAAAGTGAAGAAGGGTAAATAAAGTCCTCTCTGGAGATATTTTGCTTCTAATAGCTTCACAAATGTAAATAGACAGAAAGATAGATAGAGATAGATAGATAGATATACAGTAATAAAGAAGAAAAAATTAAGACAAAAAAACAAAACAATTAAATGACTATGATTTTAACCATATTATCAATGGTTTGGGGCCCCTTTCCATTTCATATCATCACACTGTCAACATATTTAAGACAGCAATTTCCCAGGTAATTTAATTTCAGTAAATATTTTTTAGATAGACAGTACTTATTTCTAATTAGGTGATCAATATTGCCAGGAAAGACAAAACAATTGGGAAAAGCAATTACATCCGCTCTGATAAGTTTCACCTAATATCTTTTGTCAATCTAATGCTATAAAATCCTTTGACATCTGTCTGAACACAGACAAGATTAAGTCCACACAGCAAGTAGAACACCCAGTCACCACATTATCTACTCTTTCTGCCAGCTTGGAGCACAAACAATTTAACAGAACCCATTAATTATTTTGTTCTCTATCTGCTAATTCTACTCTGATTGATTCATTTTACTGGTACATGAGGTTAATGTCAACATAAAGTAAATAATGAAGCTTGTTCTTTTTTTTCAGAGCGGAGAAAACATGACACTCAGTACAATTGTTGGATTTTGTCATACACGTTGGATCAATTACTGAGCCCTATCAGTCCTTCCTTCAAGTCAAAAATTTCCTATTTCCCAAGTGAACATCAGCCTAGGGTGACAGTCAGATAACTGGGATTCAAGTTGAGGGTGTTCCCCAACTGCTTAGGGGCATCCTTTGGCAGGATGTAAAACCTATTCTTAATTTAGAGTAGAATTATTTTGTACATTTGAAGTGACTGGATCCAAATGGGAGGGGGGTGTTTGGAAAGCCTAGATTCATCATTGGTGCATTGTGCATTTTGCCCACGGCTTCCGGTTACCTAGCAACACTTCAACAAAACACCAAAGTCTTTCCGTTGGCACTTAGTAAATTTACCACAGGCAGTATTAGATTTGTAATCCCTTAACTACATGTGAATAATGACTAATAATAGCTAGCATTTACATAGGGCCTTAAAGTTTGCAAAGTCATTTACAAGTATCACCTCATTTTATCCTTTCAACAATTCTAGGAAGTAGGTGCTATGATTATTCCCATTTTAAGAAGGAATAAACTGAGGTACAGAGAGGTTAAGTGAATTGTTCAAGATCACACAACTAATAAGTGGCTGAGGCCAGATTTGAACTCAATTAGAAATGTCTTTCTAATTCCAAGTCCAGTGCTCTATCCATTGAACCACCTGACTGGATGTGAAAAGTCTAGAATAACTGTGGTTCAGCAGAATTTAGCACAGAACTCTGCCTCTATTCTCTGTTCTACCATTGCTTCAATGTTTATATTAATCCTAATGCATTACTCTTCTTTATCTCAGTTTCCCAACAAACTTAAGGATAGTACTTTATACTACAGTTATCCCCTCCACATTGAAACTTTCCCCATCACAGTTTCAATACATTGGAGGTCAGTATAAGATATTAAATGGGAATTTTGGGGGTGTTTTGCAGAAGCCACAGATGACACACGAAGGCCTGCAGACAACACAAAAAAGTTTGGAAACTCAGTGCAAAAAAATATATGTATAGTATTGTATAATATCAATATATTTCATCTTCTAATACCATAATAATTCCAATGTCTTCTTTGGTAGGAAGAGAAGGCCAAAAAATTTTACACGGATTTTTCAGATCATAGAGGTATTGCACCCCTAACCCCTGTGATATGGAAGGAATAACTGTATTCCAATTAAGATCTGACCCAATGACTATTATTTGGTTTCTAACAACAAAAGGAGTGAAAAGTCTAGTCTTTGAATGATAAAAACACTGTTCCCATGTCATTTTAAATTAGGTGTCTTGCATCTGGGTTGCAGATCTCTCAGGGGGTCATTGGATGAAATTCATGTACAGTCACCCTTAACTTCAATCTGTCTTTCTTTTTTTAAAAAATGTATTTATTTATTTTTAGTTTACAACATTCAGTTCCACAATCCCTTAAGTTTTAATTTTTCTCCCCTTCCCTTTCCTCCCCCCTACCCACCATGGTGGCATGCAATCAAATATAGGATCTGCAAATATCTTCACATTAAACATTATTCAAGTTGTAAAGAAGGATTATAACCAAAGGAGTGAACAATGAGAAAGAAGAAACAAAACAAAAAAAAGAGAAAGAGAGCAAGTAGTTTGCATCAATCTGCATTCAGACTCCATAGTTCTTTCTCTGGATGTGGACCTTCCTTTCAATTATGAGTCTTTTATTGCTTAAAGGAGCCCAGTCTATCAAATTTAGTCATCCCACTTACAACGTATACGTAATTTTATACAAAGTTCTCCTGGTTCTGCTCTCCTCACTCAGCATCAGTTTATATGTCTCTCCAGGTTATTATGAAGTCCATCTCCTCCCCATTTCTTATAACACAATATATTCCATTATATTCATACACCACAATTTGTTCAGCCATTCCCCAATTGATGGGTATCCCCTTGATTTCCAATTCTTTGCCACCACAAAAAGAGCTGCTATAAATATTTTTGTAGAGACAGGTCCTTTTTCCCAGTTCTATGATATCTTTGGGATACAGCCCTAGAAGTGGTATTGCTGGGTGAAAGGAATCTCTCTTTCTAGAAGGATACTCAGCTTTAGGTGAATTGGGTTTCAAAGAAGACATTGCACTGCAATGTAATGCCCACTTTGTTTTTGCAAACAGTGCACTTTACAGTTACTTGATATATGACTCATGTCTCAGTTGTGGAAAATTCTGATTGGAGCAAACATGGTCAATCTGAAGAGAAAATTGCCAGAGAAGATAATTGGGTAGGATTCCACAGTAATCAATAGAATATTTGAATGTTAAGAATATGGCAACAGCTTTCTAAAATTATCACTGAAGTCTTAATTGGCCAATCTAATGGCCTGTTCTCAGTTCTCATCCTTCTTGACCTCTCTGAGTCCTTTTCTGGACACTCCCTCTTCTCTCAACTCTCCCCTGGCTCTTCTCCCTATCTGCCAATCTCCTTTGTTTCATCTCTTTATTTAGGCCATGCGCATTAACTCCTTTGAATTCCTCTTCTCTTCTCTTTCTACAAAATCTTACTTGCCAATCTAATAATAAAAAGAGCTAGCATATAAATAACATTTTGCAATGTACTTTACAAATACTATTGATGCACAACTTATGCTCATAACAATCCTATGAGGTAAGAGTTATTCTTATCACTCATTTTACAGATGAGGAAACTGTAGCAGATAAAGGTTAAGTGATTTACCCAGGATCACACAGTAAGTGTCTGAATTTGGCTTTGAACTCAGAACTTTGTGATGCCAAGTCTTGTGCTCCAGACATTGTGCTAACTAGCTGCCTCCATTGGCTCCCATGATTTCAAGTATCATCTCTATGAAGATGAGATATAAATATATGTGCGTGTGTGTATATCTATGGGTAGATAAACAGATAGGTACATAGATAGACAGGCAGGAACACAGACAGATAGATAGAATCATAGTCTCTCTGTTAAACTCTAGTTTTATATTGCCATCATTTGGATATGTTAAATTGATGTCCTATAAACATCATAAATTTAATATGTCCAAACTAGAATTCATTATTTCCCCTTTCCCTCCCAAACCTCTCTTCTTTTGAACCTACCTGTTACTTTCAAGGGCACTAATATCTTCTGAATTCATGAGCTTGGTGTCATCATCAACACTTCACTCACAGTGACCACACATATCCAATCTGTTCTGCCATTTTGTCATTTCCTTTCTACTTTCACAAAGTAGATTGATAGATACATAGATCAATAGATTGATAGATAAGTAGATGCAGATAGTGATAGAGAAAGATTTTTAAAAGCAAAATAGAAAATTATAGATAAACCTATAGCAGCCTTTAACCCAATGTTTTCAAGATTTAAGGATATTAAAGTGTCTTTGAAATTATCGGCTTTCCAAACGATGCTTCCAATTGGTATTTGCAGCCTTTGAAAACCTGCTTTCCATCTCATACCAAACACCTCAATTAGCCTTCCTCTCTACGTAGAAGATACAAATCCAAGAGCAATGCTGCGGATTTTTTTCCTCCCTCTGTATGGACCTAGAAGCCATACTCACAAAATAAGAATTTTGTTTTTAAAAACAAGCAGCCCATGGCTGCTAGTGCCCCCATTCCTTTCCAAAACTACCTTGTATTTGTGATGCACATATGAGACAATAAGTGTATTTTATAAACCTGGAAGCATTAAACAAAGGTTAGGTGGTGTCCTTGTTGATGACGATAGTGCTATTTTTATCATTATGTGCATGTTTTTAGAGTGCTGAAATATAAGGATTTTGAAGGCAGCGATTGTTTCACTTTTGTCTACATACTCTCAAAGTTTAGCACGGTGTTTGGCAGAGAACTGGCCCTTAATAAGCGCTTTTCCTTTGATGAGTTGGTTGATCAATATTTCCACACATTTTCCAAATGGAATAAAATAAACTTAATTTTATTCTAGGGAGGTTTGCTTTTGTCTTGAGGAATTCTTAAGAGTGGAAAGTTACCCATTAATATTGTTAAGCCTGACTAACTCCTTCTTGCAATTAAAATGTACTATAATGGGAATAAACATTTTTCCACGGTCACAATTAGAGTGGTAACCATAACATAATGTTAAATAGAAGCTTGATTGTGTTCTGGCCAAAATTCACGTAATTGGCACAAGATGAATACCTCTGCTGTTGACAGTTGAATACTTCCTCTACCTAGAGGGATTTCTGTGCTAATGAGCATTTAAAAACTTGAAGAACCAGATTCCCATTTTTAAAAGACCCAGTGAATGACAATCATCTAAAACTTTGTGCCAAGGAAGAAAGAAAGGCTAAATTTAGCTTGGGGAACTCCACTTATTACAAAGATTGAATTGCACCTGCATTTTGGCTCTAACAAGGAATTGGTTTCCAGCCTGCATCCCATGAACTACTCTTCTCAAAAAATTCTTTTTTTTTTTGCTCATTTATAGATTTTTACAGAGACAGCATTTTTCTATATTATTCCCAATGACCTCAAAGAGAGTTAACTCCATCTTCATCAACAAGCATTTACTATGTGCCAGACACTGTGCTAAGAGGTGGAGACAGCACCTGTCCTTAAGAAGCTTGCAGTCTAACAAGCATATTAGTAGTTATATACAACATATATATGGTGTAAATAGGAGGTAGCTTTGGAGCAAAGGCACCAGCAGTTGGGGCAGGAAAAGGCCTCCAACAGAAAGTAAGATTTGAATGGATGCTTGAAGGTACTCTGGGAAGCCAGGAAGTGATACGCAGAGGAAGAAGATCTACAGTATGGGAAAGTCACTGAAAAGGAGTGTTATTTTTGAGGAACTATAAGAAAGAGGCCAATTGTGTTAAATCTGAATTGTAGGATATTTGGAGGACAGTAAAATGTAAGAATTCTGGGGAGGTAGGAAGGAGCTAGTCTGTGAAAAAACAAAGCATGAGAAAAATGAGTGACTATGAGAATAAGGACAATAAGAATAATGGCTCACATTTACATAGCACATATTTGTATATCTGACCACATCCTTCACTGATGATAATCCTCTAAATTAGGTGGTTTACGAAGTCCAGGGGAAGGCTAGGTGGTACAGTGAATAGAGCACTGGCCCTGGAGTCAGGAGGACCTGAGTTCAAATCTAACCTCAGACACTTAACATAAAAACTAGCTGTATGATCTTGGGCAAGTCACTTAACCCCAATTGCCCTACCTTCCCCCGGTCCAAAAAAAAAGCAAAAAAAAACAACAACCCTGAAGTCCAACCCACTCTCTACTACCCCCTCCCAAAAAATGTGTAATTGGAAGAAGTTATTGTAAAGATCATTCTATTTTACCTAGATTTTACTAAAGCATTTGATAAACTTTCTCATGAAAAAGATAGAAATGTAGGGACTGGACAAGAGTATACTTAGATGGATTTTGAACTGGTTAAATGAGTTCATTTGATGGTTTGTAGTCATTAATGGTTCAATTTCAAATTGGAAGAAGACTTCCAATGGAACACCTCAAAGAATCCACGTTGGGCCCAGTACTGTATGACATTTTAATTAATGCCTTGTATTGAGGTATATTAAGGTGGAATGCTTTAGAAGCAACATGATGAAATGGAAAGATCAATGAACATTGAGTCACAGGTCTGAGTTTGAATCCAGACTTTGCTACTTACTACCTCTTTGACCTTAGACAAGTCACCTAACTTTTGGCCTTAGTTTCCTCACTTGCAAAATGAGGAGGTTAGATTAAATGACATCTAAAGTCCCTTCCAGTTCTAGCTCTGTGGTCCTATGAATATTCATTTGAATTTAATGATGTGAAATTGAGTAAGAATTCATCTAAAATTCTACAAATAGACTTTAAAAATTGATGACAAGCTTAAGAGAAGAAATTGTTGCATAGCAGTTGAAGGAAAAAAGATCTGGGACTATTAATGAACTGAAAACTCAACATGAGTCAGCAGTGTGAAATGATAGTTTATAAAGCTAATTCAGTCATGGACTGCATTAAGAGAGGCCTAGCTTTATTTTCAGGAATGAAGAAGTGAGAGTTCCTCTTTATTTTGCTCTCGTCAAACCACATGGAAGCACTGGGTTCAGTTTTAAGCAGAACAATTTAGAAAGGATATTAGTAGGTTGAACAATAACTAGACAAAGACAACCAGAATGGTGGAGGATCTCAAGTCTAAGCCATATGATGATTGAGTGAAGGAACTAGGGAGGTTTGGCCTAGAAAAGAAATGAGTTGGGGTGGGGGGAGGTGAGGGTTGAAAGAATGGAGAGAAGGATGATAGCTATCCTTAAGTGCTTTAAATAACTCTCAGATATATAAAAGAGAATAGCCTTGTTCTGTTTAGCTCCAAAGGGCATAACTAGGAGCCATAGGTAAGGCACAGGGAGGGTTAGAATCATAGAAGTTTATGACCAGATAAAGGAATTTCAGTGTACTAGATCATGAAAGGCAAATATTTCTGGGTTCCTCCTCTGTTTGTTCAGTAAAGAATGAGGTGAAGGCTTAAGGTGATAGGATGGAGAAAGGATAGTGTGGGAGATGGGAAGAGAGAAGAAAAAGTGTCAAATAGCCATCATGAGGAATACTAAGTAGAATCCAACACTTTTGCATAATTCTAAGATTAAAGGGATAATCTCATACATAATGGAGATGGAGTGAAGAAATAAGTTATGGGAGTTGAGTAAACTGAGGAACTGAGAAATTAGGATACTCATAGTATCCCAAGAGTTGATTTTGAGAATAAGATTGCAAGCCGGGACCTAAATTCCTTGAGAAAGAAGGGGACATGAATTAAGGGACAGTGTATAACTGCCACTAGGTTTTGGACTGGATGTTAAGTTTACATGGAGGAAGGGTTGCTGAATGACTGAGGCAGAGAAAGCCAGGAAACAACAATGAGGAGCAAGAAGTATGCCCTCTCCCCTTCCAAAACCACTGCAAAAGGGAGCATGAAAGCAGATATAAACGAGCCTACAAAGGCTGGACAAGGATGCAGTACTAGTGTCATCTGTGGAAAGCCAGGTTTGTGTCTTCCAGAAGATGAAAGGAACACAAAATAAAGAGGTAAAGAATGAGGAAAAGTTTGTTAATTATAGAACAGAAATTTCAGAGGCCACAGTGGAAGGGGTATACAGATATAGAACAGTACATAAAAGAGGAAGAATTGAAGTTGACATAGATAAGAGAAAGTAGTTGGAAAAGAGTTGGAAAAGGGATGATTTACTCATAGGCCAGTGGTTACTCAGTATCATTTGGAATGAATAGCAAGAACATCCAAGAACAAAACCAAATTGGTTCAACCCCATCACTGTGCTTTTTGCATTAAATAAGAGTTGGAAGAGATGCCATCTATTCCGACATAGGCACAAAAAGAATTTCCACTGTAATTTATAAAACTAGGAGTTATCCATCTTCCTATTGAAGAACTATAAGAGAAGGAAGTCTAGTTGCCAAAAGCATGACACAGAACCTGGGAAGGCAATATTACCAGGGACTTCTGACTATCTGTGCCATCATGAGTTGTTTACAGTAGAATAACATATAGTCCACTGTCCCCTGGTATCAGCACAACCTAGGGTAGCCTCCATTTCCTTCATACTCTAAGCTCGATAGAACATATGTGAATTCTTTCTTGAGTGCTGGCCTAGCAGCTGGTGAGACACATTCAACCCCCTTAAGACATAATCCAGATTAAGGACAAGATGACAGCCATCAGCCTCTAATGGGGCTATGCCAGGACTGAGAGTGTCACTGAGCATTAGCATGAGAACTAAAACATTGATAACTCCATGGCAGCAAGACCTACATATTCAACAGCTGATAACCTTCAGAAGAAATATTATTTAGTATTTTCTGGCTACATCTCAAAGGTAAATAATTTGAACTGGGCTTCTTTATCCATCAGCAGGCATCTCTACAAACTGAAGCCTGACAAGCAGCACCAGCTAATGCACACAATATCTCTGAGCAGCGTTACCTGGGTGGGTGTGATAAGTGGATGGGGCTAGGCATAGTGTTGTATGCTTACAGTAATAATGAACTGTTGGCATGCAGCACACAACCTGCAATACAAAATGGGCAAAATTGTATTTAGGAACTAGTGGACATGGTGATAGACCATTACTAAGGGTGGATAACACCCAATAATAGTATTTGTCATTTACTTCATCCTAATGAACCAGATACCTCCTTCTCAGTCTCAGAAACAATGATAGATCACTGTGGCACTCCAAAATAGATATCTTTCCAATTTGACATGGAGCATTACTTTGGTTCTACATAATCTACCAATTCTGAATTTACCAATCTGTGTCCTCAGTGAATCCATATTTTCCCATATTGTCCACAAGGTTACTATGAGAAATTGTCAAATGTTTTGCTGAAATACAAGTTTATTACATCTATATTCGCTTAATCTACCACCAACAAAGTAACTCAAACAGAAAAAAAGAAAATTAAGTTATTCTAGTACAACTTGTTGATGTAGTCATGTCAGCTTATGGCAACCACTGCTTCCTTTCCTAGATTCTCACAAAACATTCCTTTAAGGATGAAAGTTTATCCAATTAGAGTCTAAAGAATCTGCCTTCTTTCCTACTTTGAAAACCCGGGTGGGGAGGGGGTGGGCGTGGGGGAATTTTACATCTTCTCTTACACCATCCAAATTTTTTGAAGATCAGGAACAATGGCTTAACAATCACATCTATCAGATCATTCAGTTTCCTAGTATGGAGTTTCTCCAGATCAGGTGACTTGAGGTCATTAAGGAAGTTAGTGCTTTTCGTAAGACGCTCCTCATTTATCTTGAGTTTGAATTCCCAGTTAGCCATTTTTGTTCTATCTTTGTTAGTTCAAAGATAATTTCCCTTGGTTTATAAAACAGAAACAAAATGAGTAGAATAATACTGACTTCTCTTTACTGTTCCTCATCATTCAAATGAATCTGGTTTCTCAAAAGCTAACAGTAATCCCTAAATGCTAACTCCAATGGACTTTTCTCAGTCTTGATTTTTTTTTGTCCTCTCTAGCATTAGACAAGTTGACTGCACTCTCTTAGATATTCTCTCCTCTCTGGATTTTGTGATACTGTTCTCTTCTAGATCTCCTTTTGCCTTGCTGGCCATTTCTTCTCAATTCCCATTACTGAATATTATTCATATCCCACTCCCTAAGTGTGGGTGTTCCCCAAGGCCCTGTTTTGGGCCCTTTTCTCTTTTGATATGATCTCTCTCAATGGTCTTACCAGTGTTCATGAGTTTATCCATTTTATATAGATATATGTAGATATAGATGTAGGTATTGATATATAGATAGATATAATTCCTCCCTGATCTAGATATTTAGACACAAAGTTTCCTAAGCTTCACTTCTCCAACATCAATGCCTACTGGACAATTCTCATTGGATGTCACATAGGTACCTTAAGCATAGCATGTTCAAAAGAGAACTCATTTTTTCTTCCAAGCCCTGATGTTTCCAAGCTTCCTCGTTTCTGTTAAAATACCTTTCCTTTCCAGTAACCAAGACTCACAACCTTGGAGTCTTTCTCAACTGCTCAGTGTCATCTCCGCCCCCCCCCCCATACAACCAGTTGCAAAGTTCTGAAGTTTTGTTGATAGGGGCTCCATATCACCTTTCATATACTTCTCCCTATCTCCACTGACCCTGGAACTACCCTATTTCAAGCCCCCATACCCTCTTACTTGGAATAATGCAAAAATCTCCAAATTAGTCTTCCTACATCCAGTCTTCCCTGTCTCCAGTCTATCTTCCACACTGTTACCAAACAGATGTTATAGAACCATAGTAGTCATCATGTTACTTTTCTGTTCAAGAAGCTTCAGTAGCTCCCTAACGACTCCACAGTAAGATACAAATGATTCAGCTTGGCATTGAAAGTTCTTCCCAAAATCAGCTCCAGTCTACAAAGCAGGCTTCCTTGCCATTTCCAGAACTTAGCATGACATCTACCACTTCCATGCATTCACACATCCTAAATGCCTCAAATGCACTACTTTCTTCTATCTCTTGGAAACGTTAGCCTCCTTCTAAGTCCTAACTTAGATACTACCTACTATGTGAAGTCTTTCTGACTCTTCTAGTCTCTCCTTTACCAGTACTGTGCCATGTACATAATAGGTGTTTAACAAAAAGGCATTAATAAGTGTTTTTGAATTTTAATTTAATTTTGAATTGTTGGTGGGCATACATACTGATTACTTCTGGTAGGTCACACCCCATGATACTTATCATTGACTATTCTGACAAACCCATTTCATTCTTTGCCTTTTCAGGAACAATGATAGATCTCTGTGGCAATCAGTTAGACCTTCTTCCAATTTGACAAGCAGCATTACTTTTTGCATCAGCACAGGAATGGTTTTGAGTTCACTGATCTGTGGTCTCATCTAGTCAACAGTTTTTTATATTGTCCACAGAGTTGTCATGAGAGATTATCCCATCTTCAGAATCATTTTTTTAAATGCATAAAATAAAATGTATAGGATTACAAAGGAAACCAATCATATTGAAATAAAGTTATCAAAATATTAAAAAAGAACAAAAGAACAAGTTCATAGACCCTAAGTGAGGGGGAAAAAGTTACATGATAACTTTATCATATATTTAAAAGGAATAGCAAATTGTACATAATAGGTCTGCAGCTTCCTGTAAAATCATCTTTTTTCCTCTTTTTTACGTTATATAAATGCTTGTTTTATTTAATAAAATAAATTTTTAAAAACCACATTATAGAGTAATTTCAATTGATAGCATGCCATTTCCCTTTTTGTAGTTGCTAGTTAAGAGATAGAAGTAGTACATACTTTAACTATTAATAATTTTGGGCTTATATGATCTATTGTCTTGACCTGACTTTTGTTGTCTTTTGGTTTTTAATTTATTTATACTGTTGTATTCATTGTGGATATCGTACTTTTTTTTTTATTATATTCACTCTTCATCTTTTCATACATTTTCATGTTTCCTTGAAATCTCCTGGCATTCCTGTTACTCCATACATTTATATGTCACACTATCTGGCATTCCCATTGCTCCATATATTTATATGTCACAATTTGTTCATCCATATCCCAATCAGTGAAAACATTTTTCTAGCTTTTAGTACAATATGGTTGGTGTATAGATAGATAGATAGATAGATAGATAGATAGATAGATATCTATATATATATATATATCTATATAGATATATATATCTATATATATGTATATATGTATGTATGCATGTATATATCACACTAAGGAGTACTTAAGAGCTAACACCTAAAAAGAGAGTTAACAATAACATCTGTAAGCTCAGAATAATAAATCCAGAGCTGGAAAAAAATTCAGAGGAACTCTCTCATGCTTTGAAATTGATTGATTTATTTTACAGAAGACAAAACCAGAAAGACTAATACTTGCTCAAGGTCTTATAGGTGGTATCAGAAGCAGAACTTGAATCCAGGTCCTCTAATTGGAAATAGTCCTCTTTCCACTGTAGCAAATTACTTCAAATCACTATACAGATTCATAAAATATTGATACTACATCGATTTGAATGCAAACAACTAAATTTGATCAGGTAGGTATGCCTGAAGGAACAAATTAAAAGTACTCATTAAGTACTTCCAATGTACCAAGAATTGTTAAGCCTCAGGGAGACAAATACAAAATTGAGGCAGCCCCTGCCCTCAAGGAGCTTACATTCTTACATAGAGCAAATAACATATATAGAGGCTAA